>JAPDEJ010000035.1:0-480431 GCA_027569045.1 Aspergillus biplanus
CCCCCCCCCCCCCCCCCCCCCCCCCCCCCCCCCCCCCCCCCCCCCCCCCCCCCCCCCCCCCCCCCCCCCCCCCCCCCCCCCCCCCCCCCCCCCCCCCCCCCCCCCCCCCCCCCCCCCCCCCAATAAGATGATGACTTTGGTGTTTAGGCCAGGACTTATCACGAGTATGAGCAATCCTGGTTGATAATCCGTAGTGTACCACGGGGTCTGGTTGGAGAGCTAGAACCTACTAGCTGCCAATAACTCTGGTAAATACACACGTGTATTCTCGTAGACCAGAAACGTAACCCACGTGCTTGGCAAAACTCGGAAAAGGTTGGGGCCTAAACCCTTGTAGAAACCTGCAGCGCCTTCCCTTGCCCAGATCTGCACAATCGCATCACGGATACCTTGGTACACGATATGGGCATCGTACGTCTGTAATCGCGACCGTAGCACTTGATATGGATAGGTGACGCATCCGGCAAATACCTTCGAAACACTCGAGAGAAGGAAGAAATCGATGTTTCCTAGCTCACGTTGAGCCCTAGTATTTGAGCTAGGACGCCTTGAAGCCCGGGTAGCAAGCATACTAGAGCGATGCAGTTTTAACTTCTCATAGGCCATGAATTGAAGCGCCCCATGGCTAACACCGAAGAGAGAAGGAAGGAGTCCCCGGTAAAACCCGGGGATACCCTCTGAACGGAGGATCTGGATCGCACCAGTGGTGAAGGATGGGTATGCCCCTGGCGCGCTGGAGCCGGTAGAGAGCATCCGGGTTTTGATCACCCAGATTGGGTTGGTCAAGATAGACGTAAAAATTCCTAGACAGGTTCGCCCCTAAATTAGTTCCTTATTTTTGATAGCGGGGTCAACTTGTGGGACACGGATGCCAACCATACCTGCGGTGCCCGAGGCAATGAAATAATGAGATGAAGTAAGGGGCTGGTCTGTACGGCCGTGGAGATCGCGCATCATGCCCTTTATATTGCCATAGCATAGGAAGTAGAGAGCCCAGCTCGAAGAGTTTCCGATGATGTTGGGCGTCAAGCCGCGGTAGAATGCTGCGATGCCGCCCTCATTGTGGAATATCTGGCGGATCACGCGGAGAGATCCGCCGACTCGAGACGATGAGGATCGGTCGACTATGAAATTTACAAAAGCCCACCCCAAAATAAATGTTAGTCAATGTAGCAATTGCCTCCCAGGAGTCCTCTTACCTTGTAGGCGAGTTTTGACCAGGTCCAGCGGATGTAGGCAGAGTGTCGAGGCTATACCGGCCGTGAATCCCGCTATGGTCTCCACCACGGATGACGACAAGCCATCCTTGCTAGTCATGAACCTTTTATGTGTAGGAGTTTGTTTTAGATTCTGTATGGGGAATGCTAGGTCAGGTTTGCTACCTAGGTATACAGATAAAGCTCCGTAGCTTGGTTTTTTTCTGCCTTCTTACTTTTCTGCCCTTTCTTTCGGCCCGGCATGTTGCTTGGCATGCAAGAGCGGCGGGATCAGACTGTCGTCACTGCTCACCAGGGTCGCTACTAGTCAGGGTCCGGCCGATTAGATACTTTTTTTATAAGTCATCCATGCCAAAACAAGTCCTCTTGAGATTGTCATTTAGAGGGATTGTGCATAACTCGACTTCAACGCCTTCTGACGGATATCATCAATCCAGGTCATAGCAAAATGCGAGAAAAATAATAAGATGCATATATTAACCAGTGCCAATCGTTACAGAAATAGAATTCTTATTTAAAAATACATGAGCCAATGCCAATTCCCAGCCATCGACTAAAAAACATCTACGCAACGATCTTTCAGCCGGGATCCAATTAACCCCTGCAAAGTATGAATTTGGAGGTCGACAGTATGGGGGTTTGCCAAATAGTAGACAAAATTTCGTTGGGATATTTTCCTTGGCCTCATTTTGTTATGCAAGCGGTGAAAAAAGCCTGAGTAAAGTTAGGCGGAAGTTGGAAGAATCGATAGGATGTTGATGAGAAATACTTGAATAAAGATGGCCTGGGCTCACTATAAGTGTAGCCTATTTCGATATTAATGTTAGTATGGAATAGTCCAGGACTGGTTGAGAAAAACAATAGGAATCCGTACCGAGATAGACAATCAGAGGTAAATATCCGCTGAAGAAGAATATTTGTTAGTCGCGACAAGCATGCATCATTGAGTGCATCAGGAAAGGCCCACTAATGAATAGCGACTCTAGAAATATCGATAACCTTAGAGATGCGCTCCTGATCAAACGTAAGAGTTGGAAAACCGAGAATAGCAAGAGGGTATCGGACAAACCTTGGTTTCCTCAGAGAATTGAGCCATCTTGACGGAGAGCAGACAAGCTAGAGAGAAAAAAAAAAGAGAGCGGAAATATAAGCACCGCCAGTAATTATCTGGAAAATCTAGGAAGACGTGGTTCGAGGAGACGGTGGGTGGAAGGCGGAGGAAGGTGGAGTGAGAAGACTAAATGAATCTCAAGAAGTTTTCGGAAGCTAATGAAGAACTGCCGCCGACACATCTCTCTCAAACATTTAATCACCATATTTTGGAACCTCTCCCACCCTTTTCTACCTACCTCTCTCTCTCTTTTCACTCAATTGGGATTTTTCTTTCTGCCAATAGAGCAGTTATATTTTGGCTTAAATTAATTGATTTTTCATTCTGCTCCAGCGATCCCTTCTACCTACTAAGGCCCAAATCGACCCTTGAAGCGTCTGCGCTATGTCGGGCGCAAGGCATTGGTGCGTTCTTATCTCCTTCCATGATTCATTTGGATATTGTGAATCGCAACTCATTACAATGACAGGGAGCAAGATAAAGAAGCCACCGTCTATATTGGGAACCTGGACGAGCGGGTCTCAGATAGCCTAGTATGGGAGCTCATGCTACAGGCAGGGCGCATCGTTAACGTTCACCTACCCAAAGATCGAGTCACACAATCACATCAGGGATATGGTTTTGTGGAATTTATTAGCGAGGAGGATGCCGAATATGCGTCGCGGATCATGAACGGGATTCGTCTTTATGGAAAGCCCATTCGTGTGAATAAAGCATCTGCCGATAAGCAAAAGGCAGTGGAAATTGGAGCAGAGCTCTTTGTTGGGAACCTTGACCCGATGGTTACAGAGCAAGTCTTATATGATACATTCAGCCGTTTCGGCAACTTGATCAACATACCAAAGGCAGGTGAACCACAACTTGGAATTGAATTGACCCCAGCATATTCTCACTCCTTATCATGTATGCTAACAGGTCTTGCAGATCGCACGAGATGACAGTAATTTGTCAAAGGGTTATGGCTTTGTATCATTTGCCGACTTCGAATCTTCAGATGCTGCCATAACTAACATGAATGGCCAATATCTCATGAATAAACAGGTCTCTGTGCAATATGCATACAAGAAAGACGGGAAGGGTGAACGGCATGGGGATGAAGCAGAACGAATGCTGGCCGCACAGGCTCGCAAACACAATGTCCGCCCACCAACTCAATCACTCCCTCCACAATTCACGGGCCCCGGAACTCCCATAGTACCAAATGGGATGACCAACGGCGACAGCTCACGGCCCATGAGCACCGGGCCGCAAGAACATGGGATGGGGAGAGGGGGAGCACCCCCGAATGTCAATTACCAAAATGTGCCACCTCCCCAGCAACATCGGCCCACTGCCCCTCAACCGTCTTTGACAAACCCGCCTCCCGGCCTACCGGCGAGACCTCCACCGTCACAAGCTGGGTACGGAGGCCCGCAAACATTTCTACCACCTGGCTTCAATAATTCCGGTCAGCAACAACCTTCTTTCCCCCCCCAACCAGCGCCTCCTCAAGGATTTTCAGCGCCTTCCTTTGGTCCTCCGGCAGGAGCTCCAGGCCCACCACCCCCATTGCCACCCGGGTTTCAGCAACCAGGGTATGGTCGGGGGCGCTGAAGATACACTTCGAAGGATAGGGGACGGTGAGAGATGGGCGCGAAAAGAAAGGAAAAGCACCTCGAACTTTGAGCCTCATGACAATTATTTGAGAACGATGTGACGAACTCGCGAATAGTCCTAGTTATAGAGACAATTGCAAAGGGAAATACTCGCTGTTACAAGCGTTCAAGCCCATCCAGTGCGAGAACACTCAAACTCGGATCCCGACAAAGGAAGGGACACTACTTTCATTTCGATTTATGAGAAGCATTTGAGACCCACTAAAAAGTGAAATACCCACCTAAGCGGTTGGTCCTTGTCATTGTATGATATATTATCTCGTTGAATTCGGAACTATAGTGGCAACGAATGCCGCTCAAAGTGGAATACCCAAGTTATCCCTGATAGCATCCACCCAAGAGTAGATAGCTTTCTATGGATAATCCAAGTAGGCAGCAAACACTGACATACTTAAAAATAAAAGTACTTCAAACGCTGCACAAATAGCCAACAAGTACATCAAATCTACACAAGTGAAAATAGGGAAGGCACATGGTAGCAAAGTGGAATTAAAACACCGAAATTTGCGGTCAATAAAGTGAGCGGGTTGGGGATTTAGGAAATAAGAGCAAAGGGAATGAAAATTTCCAAAGATCAAGAGAAAGACACAAATTTTGGATCCCTGGGCCTGCCGTCGGGACCGATATTGTTTTTCGCAAATCGTTGCTCTGTGTAAATCCGGCGCGCTTCATCAAACCCGATATTCTGGCGCTTCATGATATGCATGACTTCCCGCTTTGCTTTGTTGTCTAGCCCCGCCCTTTGGTCACCATTCGCAATATTAGCGGCGAGATCAAAATCTGTAGAAGATAGGCCCGCTTCAACATCTCCCGTAAAGCTCGATGGGAGGCGATGGTAAATGTATTCAGGGACCGGAACTAGCGGCAGCCATCGAGAGCGGGTGAGATATAGAGCTATATATATGTTAAAAAAATCCCCAAGCATTGGGAACCCTGATGCGTACCAGTGCCGCAAACAATGACGGAAATTGTAAGGAAATAGAGAAGATAATAAGCCATTGTGAAAAGATTGGAGAAGAAATAAATAAAGGATAGTCAAGATGGTAGATTAAGCAAAGGAGTTCCGATTGCCAACAGAAGCGGCTGACAAGTCGTCCAGGAGACGTAGTGAACAAGACTGCTTAATCAAAGTGTAGTTGGCGACAGCAGCGTGGAATCTTATTTGCCTGGCAGGACACTGCCATAACCCGCGGAACCGAGAACATCCAGATGAAGAAAGGAGAAAAGACACCAAGGCTGACAGACTGTTTTCTCTTCGAGAGCTGACTGCCTGGAACTGGGCGGAAGAGGTTGCATCGTGGCGGTGCAAGCATAGCAGCCTCAAACTGGTTTGTTGCCTCCAATATCAGGCATCAAGAATACAGGGACGGAAAGATGCTATTCCAAAAATGGCACGCTTAGCGAGAAATGTGGGCGGTCACTCTTGGCATTCGCGCACACAATTATCGATGGCAATTCAGTGGCACCAAGATTGAATACTTGAATACTAGAAATTTTTGACGTTTTCGATCTTTGTATCTCCAAGCTTCAGACATATCTCAAAATGGCTGCCGAAAGATCGAACGTTTCCAACGACCTCATCTGGTTGATCACCCGTATGTGCATATCTCTTACCTCCCCCGATTCATATCCAATTGGCATAGTCATTACATCGAAAACATGGTGTTGAACCCCTACTTGTTATTATCGTATAACTGACCTGGGAGGTCTCGAGCAGGCAACCAGAATGCTTTCCTGGTGAAGCGCAACACCGCCGGTGGTTCCCAGTTCTCCCGCGACCCTCTAAACCTCCAGAACAAGCACTCTTATAAGGTACATGAACCTCAAACCTGTAACCCCCAAAGACAACCCTTCAACCCCTCATTAATCCGCCTATATCCCATTCCATATGCCATTCCTCGTGGACATTCAAAAAGGGAAAGTGCAGAAGGTGATGGAATAAAAATTCAAAAAACGAACTTGCCTACTAACGTATCCAACTATGTTTAGTACACTGGTTATTCCAACACCAAGGTAATACAACTGTTATCACAAGGGCTATCAATGGTTATGAGTATTTAACTGGCGTTAACAGGCCTTCGGTGTCCAAGCAACTGAGAATGGCGTCGTTGCTATCTCCAAGAAACCCGGTACATCCCAGCAGCCTGCTAAGAGCATCGCTACCGTGACCTACGGCCCTAGCTCTTCCACCCGCAAGTAAGCAAACCCAATAGTTCTGAACTTCCAGAATCATTGGATTCTCCTGTGGTAACTAAGTTTTGCTGACCGGGAGCCGTTTTCCCCACCAGGATCTACAAGGGTGTCGCCCAGAAGACCGCGAAGAACGGTTACCGTGCCGACCTCCGCGAGGATGCTGTTGCCCGTGTCAGCGCCATCCGCCGCTCCCAAAAGCCCAAGAAGGACACCCCTACTAGAAAGCCCCGGGGTGCTCAGGCCCGCAAGGCCGCTGAGCAGGAGTCGGAGTAAACACCCGGGAATGCTGAGAAAGGACTCGGGATATGATATCGCAAGAGACGACCAAAATTGCGCCGTACTGGCCAGCGGGAATGACGTGCATGTAATTTAACATGAAATTTGCAATCTGTTCACCCCGCTACCTTGATCTCGAAATTCTGGACCAAAAAATGGTAAAAAGGAATAAACCAAATTCATAATGTAAATTGTGCTCTGATAGCCCAAGTCCCTAGCGACGGAAATAGACGGGAAAACAATCAACCTAGGGGTGTAAATGCAGTTAACATCTCCCTCATATTTCGCCTCCAGAAGCACATGAGACAAACAAAATTGTGATGCTTCAAAGCCGTTTGTCGGCCCGAACCAAATTGTAGACATGGTTCCATCAGCGTGATTCCGTTCATTTACCGTATGGGAATTCTGATACCCGCCTTTTCCCGAAGTCTCAAAAGGGCTAAAGGACAAACCCGGCATGTTCCTGGGGGCGGGTATCCAGGAATCCACGAAAACTGCCGGAATCTGGGGGAATGTTCGTATGATAAAACCAATGACTTTGTTTGAGGTAGACCCTGGCGGATGAGAAAACGGATGCTGGTGGTACTGTCCTTATTCGCCGTCAACTAGTACTTAGTATTTGGAGCACCCTCATCATACATTCTCCATCAGCCTCACTCGGTTTTCACCCGAGGATGCAAAGATGGGTGGGTCAGATAACAACCACATCGTGCGTAACACAGAAAGTACTCTTCAGCAGAGCGCAGAAGGAGTCGATCAGAGTGATCGAAGTTCCACTTTCCTCAAGGAAACCTACAGACAGACCAGAGGAAGCCCCACATGTGATCATAACTCCAGTCATACACCGGCGGAAGTAATGCGTACACAGGACTTGTAGACGAAGTATAAATAGAGAACGAAAGCACTGTCATCATCCTATATCTCTGTTTTCCCTCGCTCTGTCTCCCCTCTTCTCACCCGCTCTTCCTGTGTCATCCGCTTAATTTCTCTTGCCAATTACCTGCTGGGTGCTCCCTTATATTCATTGTACGTAACGGGTCCCTGAATCCGGGTCTGCCCCTCTACTAATACCTACCAACCGACATCATTCACTACCCCTCAATCTGCCCCTCCCTAGTCAACAAGACTGGAACTTTCTACCTCTTCCACCTTCCCGCAAAATTCATATTTCTTTCCCTCTTCTGCAACTTTCTTCTTTCTGGGCTGCCTTCCTGACTATCCATCTATAATCTATTCCCCATTAGAGCCAAACCTCCCTTTCACAATGGTTAAAGCAGGTACGTCAATATCTTAACTCTAAATCTCCCAGAATGCGGCCTTTATCACTAACTTCACCTGATAGCTGTTCTCGGAGCCTCTGGTGGAATTGGCCAGGCATGTATTTAATAATCCTTAGGGGGGTTGAAAAATCGTCAATCATTTTTTAATCAAGTTTTACAGCCCCTCTCTCTTCTCCTGAAAGCCTCGCCACTCGTCGACGAACTCGCTCTGTACGACGTCGTCAATACCCCCGGTGTCGCTGCCGACCTTTCTCACATCTCATCCGTTGCTGTATGGCTCCATGAGCTAGCCCATGTTTGACTCAGCGAACTGATCAATTATTCCTCTACCGACAGAAAATCACCGGATACCTGCCTAAGGATGACGGCCTGAAGAACGCCCTTACTGGCACCGATATTGTCGTCATTCCTGCTGGAATTCCCCGTAAGCCTCATACTATACATTCTTGAATCCTTTCTTACCAAATGTCCCGCGATAGGCAAGCCTGGCATGACTCGCGATGACCTTTTCAAGATCAACGCGGGTATCGTCCGTGACCTGGTCAAGGGTATTGCCGAGTTCTGCCCCAAGGCTTTCATCCTGATCATTTCTAACCCCGTCAACTCTACTGTCCCTATTGCTGCTGAGGTGCTCAAGGCCGCTAATGTCTTTGACCCCACGCGCCTCTTTGGCGTTACGACCTTGGACGTCGTCCGTGCGGAGACCTTTACCCAGGAGTTTTCCGGCGAGAAGAACCCCGCCTCAGTCAAGATCCCCGTCGTGGGTGGCCACTCGGGCGAGACCATCGTTCCTCTCTTCAGCAAGGCTGCTCCCGCCTTCCAGATCCCCGCAGACAAGTATGACGCACTTGTGAACCGTGAGTAAACCCACAAGGCCGGTATAGTCATTGCCTGTATTTATTAATACCACTACAGGCGTTCAGTTTGGTGGTGATGAGGTAGTCAAGGCCAAGGATGGTGCCGGTTCCGCTACTCTGTCTATGGCTTATGCTGGGTTCAGGTTTGGCTTCAGAGTACCTAAACGTTGGACAAAAGTTACTAACTCGTTTTAAGATTTGCCGAAAGCGTTATTAAGGCGGCCAAGGGCCAGACCGGCATTGTTGAGCCTACCTATGTCTATTTGCCTGGTGTCCCTGGTGGTGATGCGATCGCTAAGGCAACCGGTGTTGACTTCTTCTCCACTCTTGTGGCCCTCGGAGTAAGTTCATCGATTATAAGAGTTTATCCTCCTGCTAATCCCATTACCAGCCAAATGGAGCAGAAAATGCGATCAACATTCTTGACGGCATCACCGAAAAGGAGAAAGAGCTCCTTGAGGCTTGCAAAAAGGGCCTTAAGGGCAACATTGAAAAGGGCGTCGACTTCATCAAGAACCCTCCACCAAAGTAAACGCACCCATCCCTGTCCCTACAAACAAGGACTCCGTATCTTTGATCGGTCATTTTCATTTCCCCGCCCTCTTGTCTGCCCCAAAGGAATATTTCCCAATGGTTGCATTTTAACCCCATGGTCATGGAAAGAGCGTCGCTAATCATTGGTATCCGGGAAAGATAGGCTTTGAAAGATGAGATGAATAAGGACGATTGACTGGCGATGGATCGTTTTTTATTTTTTTTCTCGATTGGGCTGTCAATCGTGGGTGATACAGACATGACACAGATATGATAAAAATTTTTTAACTTCATTTTTTTTCATGACTACAAATAGATCGTAGATATTAAAATTCGGTCAAAGAAGTGAATCATAGCCGAGATCAAGTCTACAAACGGTAGAACTTCAGACGCCGGCATCAATATCTCATAGCTACTCACTTGTATCGCACACCTCGAGTGTATAATGCACACATTTCCTAAGGCTTGTTGATCGTCTTGATTTGAAACGTCGCTCCTGGTAGCTCGGCCGTCTCTGCTTGTACTGTAGTGTTGATGCCCAAGTTTGACAATGCACCGCGGATAACACCGCAAGGAAACCAGAGGTACTGTGTGCAGATCAGACGACAACGTCAATCGATTCATGGAAGGGAGTGTGGCTTGAAATGCCCTACCGCTTGAGCCATGGACACAGCTTCGCTTCTCACCGACATGCTCATCCTTGAAAACGGTCGAAACGAGTTATCAGTTAAAACGTAGACACCCTGGAATATTCGCTCGTCAGCTCGGTTGTCCCACTCCTCCAGGTCGACCAGGGAAGGGCTCAAGGAAGTAACCCACCCGATGGTTGGTTTTAAGATTGTCAATCTGTTTTCTGAAAAGAACAGTCCATAAATCCTTGCAAAGAAACTTGATAACATCCAAATTATCCGAGAACCGTGGCCGGTCCCGAGAAAATCTAACCCACAGGGTAAACAAGTGTCCGTCAGTGAACTGATCTCTCAGTGAAAGACGAAAACATTATTCCCAATATTCAAGCCCCGATCTCCCTCTGATACCAGGCGCAAGATAGTATCGAAGCATACCTTTCAGCGAGTCCCTGTCCAACTCGGTAACCGAGCGACTCGAGGCGGAAGAAGGTCGTTTCTTTAATATCTTCGTCATCGGGAAGTCTGTCCTGGGTTGCGAGGTCTTTTGCTAAGCGTTCGGCCATAGGTACAAGTTCGATTAGGAGAAAATCCAAACATGAGGCGCTCAGGACACGAGCCCGAGGGTCCGAGGCATTGAGGGAGGAGGCGTCAAACGACATGATGGCGGGGGTTGTTCGTTGTCGGAGTCTGGGCGGCGTATCTTGTTGGGACGCGACAGGGGGATTGGATATTATAAAAGGGGAGATTCGGGAGAGCTCGTCATATCGTATCCATGAAAATATGCGGGACAATATGCATACCAATAATTAGTAGTGTGGAGGGTAAAGTCACAGCCAGCGAGCAAGAGGATCAAGAATCAATATCATCATAACAATGAGTGCCAAATCAGGCTGTACATCCACTAGGAGGCCCGCCGCTCCAAACCAAATTCCAACTCCGAGCCGCATTCCCTTGGAAGGTCAGGCAAACGTATTTATAGCGGTACTGTTCTCTTTCATTCATTAGAGCTGCTTTTTAAAAAAAAAAAGGTTTATTTATTGATATAGTAGCTGTGAAATCGTTGATTCCGTTTCTCGCCCAAATAGCCCAACGCATGATATGCAAATATTCTCCCGCTGCAGAACCCAATGCGCCGTAACCCCACATAAATATGCTTTTAATTAGTCGTCAATCGTAGTCACCTCTTCAACCGGCTATTCCTTCAATGATCTGCGAACGGAAGGTTTCTTCTATCTATATGGTTACCGCCCAATGAGCCGCGAAATTCGTGGCGAGGTAAGGGTCGATTCAGAACATTCAGTGCCGGTCGCTTAACTGGCCTAGTCGGAGACTCATCCTCATCGTCATCACTGCCAGTAAGATCAATTATCTGGGTTGCGGTTCGTTTGCTGCTTGCGTGGTGCGCTGTAGATAGGGCGGTTGAAGGCTCACGCGACCGGGCGGGTGTTCGCTGAAACGGTAAGCTTGCAGATGGTGTAAATTCTTGCTTCACAGGCGTGATTCCGGGTTCTCTAATCTCTATCAACTCGTCATCATCGTCGGTCGCAGGGGTGACGCCGCCTCCAGTCGCAATTACACCCTCACGGTTAGGGCATGACCATCTACCGTCCGGCTCTACAATTACCTGTTCGACATCTGTTGACGTAGAGTGAAGTATTTCATCCACATATCTACTTTATTAGCTATAGCCACACAAGTACCAAGAAATGTAAAACTTACTGATCAGTATGCAACGATTCGAAGCTGGTCGCTTTCAAGCAGACAGGGCAGGTCCAGGTAGGCGCTTGTTCCTGCAGTTGCAGGAATGATGTTGCATCAAAACACTGGTTATGCGTGCATATAACAGAACGGCACGGAACCGCAATCCGAAGAGTCGATAATGGGCATTTAAGAGACATGACGCTCGATGTAGCGACGATATCGGAATCATTTGCCCTGTTTTTCACTTCAAAAAAAGAAAAGGGGAAAAAAGAAAATATTAGGCTTGTCTATGCTCAAAATTAGAAACGGGTGTGGGTGGTACGTACTTTCCTGAATAACCTGCCCCTTGGTGATAGTTTTTCGCATTTTCAACTTAGCCACAAGGGCTTCGACAGGGTGCCGTTCAACAAGGTTTGCAAGAATATAGAATCTCTAAAATAAAAATTCAGTAAACGTATCTACAGCCATCTTCCTCTACCGTCAAGAAAGAGATCATCGACGTGGGGTTGAAAGGACGGCCAGTCGAAGATAAATCAGACAGAATCTTGCTAACCTTTTGAGTAAGGGCATAAGTCATCACAATATGATTTGTATACCCGGCTCTTTTACGAATGTAGCCTGTGACATCGGCAGGTCTTGTGGTGCCAGGTTTGTTTTTGAGACCTCTCAAGTTAGCTTTAACCTCATCGAGATTTGCTTTGAGCTCGACTTGATGAGGGAAAGCAATTTCCGACTTGGTGAACTGGTTGAGACCAGTATCTGCAGCACAAAAGACCATAATCCTGATATTGGGGTCTTCCTGCATCCTCGAAGCAACAGCAGGGTTCAAAACAATCTTGAGCTCCACACTATCTCTGGTCTGTTCGCGTGCTTTGCGATATAAGCGGCCGAGCCCACAACAACGCATAATAGAATCGAGGCAAAACAACTCACCTTTACATTCTACAGTGGGAGTCAGCTGTTCTAGTATTCTGTAAAACGGACTATCCTTAAAACTCAAGGGACCTAAAGCGCGTAAGAAGTTGTCCGAGCCCTGTGGGTAGAAAGTTTGCAATATACCGAGTGCAGATCCATTGTGCGGCATCGACATTCCTAGGGGGGATGGTCTGTGTTGCGTTGTTGTTGGTTGATTTGTTGAGGTTGATTGATATTGTGGGCTAGGCACAGGTTGTGCCAGCGACAATGATCCAGGAAAAGGACGATGTGCAATAGCATATATAAACTTTCTAAGGTTGTCGTAGCGATCGAGATGACCCGTTTGGTGGATTCTTTCGAGGTCTAATACCGAAGTAGAGCTTGTTAGCGTTTATTTCACAATATGTGGGATTACTTTTCTTTCACACCAGATGACGATGTTTTTGGTCAAACACAAAAGATGGGAAGAGATATACGAACAATCAATTATTCGGAGCTGAAGCGAGGCTTTCACGCCAGAGACCGCAAGCCCCTCACTTCTCAAGATATCCTTTAGCTGCGCATTTGTCAATGTCTTGACCAGAGCAATTACGCTCTGAAGCTCGGATGTTTGGCCGACAGAGGTCATGGTTTAACAAAACAATGAATGCCAAAAGATGAGGATCAGACCGTCCAAGATCACCTCAACGAATATAGCTCAAAGCAACTACCTTGCGCTCCCTAGATTCATGAAAAGTCATAGCAATCTTGTTTGTGTGTAAAATTGAGTGAAAGCTGTCTGAGCGGTCTCTCTGACACTGCTATCAATCTCCAACCTGCCTGAGTCGGGGAGGAATGCGGAGGTGAGTGAGTCTCCGATATGATGACATAAGATGCCTAGAGTTTGGAACAAATTTTTTGGTGAGTTTGCGCAAAAATAAAAGCCATTGTTGCATCGCCCTCATCGCCTGCACCACAATTTTATTTTACAGATTTACTTATTGAAAAAAGAACAAGGAAAAATGGCCAAAAGTGTCCGCGCCAGCGTTTCGAAGCGCAATAAGGCAAAACTGCGCGCAACAGTCTTTGGACCTGTCGTCGATGAACGAACCGCAAGGCTATCCGCAAAACTACAAGAGCTCGCTTCCCAGCCGAAACCGGTCGTGAAGGAAAATTCGAAAATGGGTACAGAAGGTACAGAATCAGGTAGGCCATCTAAATTCACATCCCATATTGTACTTAACTCTCCTGTTAACAACATTTAGATACCATAGATGGCAATTCACAACAGCCTGAAGCAGACACCACTGAAGGTTAGTATAATCTAAACCCAACCCTTGACTCCGGCTATGCTCACCTCACCTGGCATTTCTCTTTTTATAGATATGGATATTGATAAGGGGATCTCGAGGGACACACAAAATCGTTCCCAGCGCTCAGGACGTATCCAAAAGCGCCACAAGAAAAAGTCCTCATCCATTGTTTTCCGGGCGCACCCGTCGAAAACAAGAAAGTTTTCGAAGAAAAAGTAGAACAATCGGCATACACTTTTTATCTAGTTTGTCCAAAAGTGGCGTTCGAAGGTTCCCTGATAGTTTCATCGTCTATCTGTACATCCAATGCCGTATTTGAAATAATTGTCCTGGTGGCTTTAAAGGGTACCTAGTAAATTCGTCCTAAGTACTCCCTTATCCAGTAATAAATACAATTTCCTACCTATGTAGATATTTTTTTAAAAAAAAAACCTCTGACAGTGGAATTGATTTTGTCACCCAATAAAAATGTAACTCCAACGCTATACTGGTCAAACAAAGAAGGCGGTGAATTGCGAGTCCCCTTTTTGTCAGATAAGTATCCGGTGTAGTTACTATCAATTCTATATCGGTAGTGGATGGCTCTTGGTTCTCACCTTAGACTATATATGATAATTATTCTCGGATGCGCAATTACTAACCGCGTATAATAAAGCTGTGGCAGGTTCAGCTTTTTTCGAACCTGCTTGAGCTCACTTCCTCTCTGGAAAACAGCGCAATGGCTCCTCTACAGAGAAATTGGCTAGTCCTACTTGCCAATATACTAATTCCCATTGCCATAATTCTTTTCTCCTTGGGGTTTTTCCCTTATAAGCCTTTGATTCCTGGGCTTGCAACAGTTGGAGAAGCACGCGATGTGCCCCCAAAAGCATTTACCAAGGTTATATTCATGGTAGTTGATGCCTTAAGAAGGTGCGCTTTTGCATCCCTTGCCTTCCCTTGGTCGACCTAAGCTTAATTTGATACAGTGACTTTGTCTATTCTACTAAGTCCGGATTTCTATTCACTCAAAGGTCTGTGGGCAGCCCCTATTTCCACTTATACCTTACCATTAACTAAATTTCGCAGTCTGATTCGATCCGGCGCCGCAATCCCCTTCACTGCCTATGCAGGTGCTCCAACCGTCACCATGCCTCGGCTCAAGGCCATGACCACAGGATCCGTACCCTCTTTTCTTGATGTTATCTTAAATATCGCTGAATCCGATACCTCATCGACTCTTGCATACCAGGACACATGGTTGGCCCAATTAAAGGCAAATGGAGGGCATCTTGTAATGTACGGGGACGACACTTGGCTAAAGCTATTCCCTGGAATGTTCAGCAGATCAGATGGGACAACAAGCTTCTTTGTGTCTGTCAGTTGGACCTCAATAACAACCTTCAAGGCGGCAACTGACTCGGCTTTGGACAGGATTTTACTGAGGTAGATACTAATGTAACTCGCCATATTCCTTATGAGCTCATGGAAAACGATTGGTCCGCATTTATAATGCATTACCTTGGTCTAGATCATATAGGTCATAAATCTGGCTCGCAAAGGTTAGTTTCTCAGTCTTCAGAGTGAGTTATCTCGTATTCTAATTCTGTTTAGTCCTCACATGATACCAAAACAACACGAAATGGATCTTGTGGTAGCGCAGATCTATGAGGCTCTAGCGCACGAAGATCATCTACATTCTACTGTTTTTGTTTTATGTGGTGATCATGGTATGAACGACGCTGGGAATCACGGGGGCTCCTCTGAGGGGGAGACCTCACCTGCCTTGCTTTTCATATCCCCGAAATTTCAGGAAATGAAAACCGAAAGAGAAAGCCCGGCAGAAACTCTCCACAATTTTCAATATTACCGCTCTGTCGATCAGACAGATCTTACACCAACCTTAGCAGGGCTTCTTGGTTTACCGATTCCTTTGAATAGCCTTGGGGTGTTCATTCCCGAACTTCTCGGAATGTGGCCTTCTGGTAAGGGTTAACCCTTAATTTCCTCGCAAACCAGGAAGGCTAATTATATTTCCTGTCTACTTTCTCGAAAATCCTAGGGTCTGAAAGAGTACAACTATTACTCGAAAACTCTAGGCAGTTGTTAAACATTATCAAGGAGACGTTCCCGAATTCCAACTTCGAATCTAACAACTCGCTTTTAAACTGTGACTCAAAAATACAGACCAGTCTTGAAGAAATTCAATGCGGTTGGAGCAAAGCCCAGGAGCTAATCAACGAAAACGGGGATTACGCGGAAACCGAAGCTGCTCTACTACATTTCCTTAAAACATCGCAAAAGCTAATGAGCAGTGCGGCAAGTAACTACAACCTCGGATACCTCCACTTGGGTATAGGCGTTTCCGGCCTTGCTATATTATTGTCTTTGCCGGCAGCATATAGCGCACTGACTAAATACAGATATCCTGGAATTTTCTTGGTACTGTGCATTCTAAGCTATGGAGGCTTGACTTTCGCAAGCAGCTACGTGGAGGAAGAACAGCAATTCTGGTATTGGATATTTACAGCCTGGGTCTTCTATCTGCATACCAAATCTTACACGTGCCCATCCAACCCACTCTCCACTGGGTGTACAACCCACATTCAACGTTTTCCTTCCATGCTCACTAAATCTAGTGCGGCTGGGCTAGCACTCTCTCATCGAATACTGAGACGTTGGAATCAAACAGGGCAGAAATTTTCTGCTGAGCCAGACATTGCCAGGATATTTTTCCCTTCTCATCAAGATATCCTGTGGGGTTTAGTGATGTTGACTTATGCCGATGTTTTTTTTCATTTGTCCAGCAGTCTTCACCCCTCCTTCCCATGGCGCGCCCTCTGCTTCGTCGTAACTATGGCGGCCTTCACCTTTAAACTTGCATTTGCTATTTGTGAGTCGCCCGAGCTTATTACAGACTCCCTTTTGCAGCCTGCGATAGGAAGGCTCGATGGAATATCTCTCATCGCGTTTGCGCGGCTCGTTTTTAGTGGGCTAATTCTACTCTTATTATTTGCTCCACTTGTTAAAAAATTGACAAAGGAATCCGGCAAAAGAGAATGTAAGTTTCGCACACAAGGAGTCATCGTAAGGGGGTACTAACCTGGATAGTTTCCTCGACCTCCACATTTCATGAGGCCCTCGCTTTATTCCTCATAACCCAGTCAAGAGTCTCAAACATACCTATATTTTTGATTCTCAGATTCCAACTCAACGTTATAGCTTCGATGGATTTGACGGCTACTGAAGTTACCATAACATCGTTGCTTATGCAGTACATAAGTTTCTTCGCCTTCGGCGGCTCAAACTCGATTTCCTCTGTTGATCTTTCCAGTGCGTATAACGGTATTAGGAGATATACGATTGTATTTGTTGGTATATTGACGTTTGTGGGCAACTGGACTGGTCCAATATGGTGGGTATCAGCGTCTCGGCTTCTCAGAACTAGGCATACCCGGGAAGGGAGACAAGCTCATATAAGCATTTTGACATTCTATGTGACTACTACATTAGTTTCTGTCATGGTGGCATGCGCGGCACTAAGAACGCATCTTTTCATCTGGACTGTTTTCTCGCCCAAATATCTCTACACGATATCATGGGTCCTTATCCATCATCTGGGAGTGGACTTTCTAGGGGAGATAGGCTTGTCGTGACTTCAGCTAGAGGGATTTTAGGTTCTAAAAAGTAGCTACAACCCATCATGTAGGTACATCCAGACCCATGACATACTCTATGAGATCTAACGCTTTCACATAAACAGCTTCCATATCATAATAACCCAGAAAAGAGGTCGTCAATGGCATTCTTTTTCTTCTTTTTTCGTGGCTTACTCGCATCCACTCCCAACCCTATCTTTGATCGTTTTGACCCATTCTTCGAGGAGTCTCCTAAGACGGGAGAAGCATGCATCTCATTTGTTTCAAGCTTCCCAGCCAGCCGAGAAGGCTCTTTAGGCCGTGTAAACACTTCCCCTACATCTTCATTTTGACGTACTTCGGCGGGGAAAGAAAGGATCTTCTCTGTCTGTTCTACCCATTCGCGGGCCTTGAGCTCCTTATCAATGCCCGTAACACTCGAAAGACGAGCCAATGTAGACAAGAGTACGGTGCCAAGGGTAGAGAACTGCCCGTCTGCAACAACCACGGAGAAGGCCCTAATATACAATTAGATACTTCCGATATCAAATGTGGCAACGGGTGTTCTCCCTTCAACTTACACATAGCACCCTGGTATGACATGGGTTGCCAGATGCCGGATGTAAAATTCGGCAGGGACACGGTTTGAGGACAAGGAGCGGTGGCGAAGAGAAACAGCCAAATTAAAGAGGGTACGTTTCAATAAAGATAGCCATTTCCACCATTTTGTTTTTCCGTGTTGATTTTTATTGCGATGGAAGATTAAATGGAGCATGTGATTGATGAGGAAAATTTTGTCCACCTCCATATTTTGCTTGCCGTTCAACCCCGACTCATGACGCAGAATTCTCAGCTAGAAAACATGTGTTACATAGCGGGGTGGAATTTTTGATAATACTCTTCTCATTCCCAAGACTTCAGGATGAATAAATTGAAATGAAAGTACTTTGTAGATTCCGGTATTATTATGTAATACTTGAGGGTGGGTAGTTAACGTAATTCCCCACCGAGTCGGCCACCACCACCAAGTTGGCCACCCACTCAAAAATTCCCCAACGCGTTCTAATTGTAATTATGCAACTCACTACCATGCCACGAATTTAGTATTAATCTTATTAAATTTTGGTTGAGCATGAGGGGAGAATTTAACTAGCTATACAAGATTTAAAAAATAGTAGAATTTTATTTATGCATTAAATAGCAGTAATTTATAATATTTTTTATTTTATTTTTTAAAATTAATTAAAAAAACAGCATAAATCATATATTAAATAATATACTAATTATTATAGGTTATCTAATACTTAGAAAGAGATATTAATAGCTTAAATAGTATTATTAAATATATATAGTATCTCTTCTAGTTATTTTATATATAGAAAATAGCTATATTAATTCTTAATACCAGCAACTTCTTAATATTAATTAATAAAAAGAAAAATTATACTATGATATTTATTAAATACTATTTAGAGTTAAAGACATGTTTTATATAAAAATATAATTATTTATAAATTAAATATAAGAATTTAAAGATTATTAAAATATAATTTAAAATACTAAAAAAGATCTAATCTAATCATGGGATTTTAAATAAAAATATCTATAATTTTAATAAAACTAGCTTTATAATAAATTTAATTATAATAGCTAGAATAGTAACTAGAGTAAAGATATTAAAAAAATCTTATTTTTTAATCTAGGTAGCAAGAATAAGTAATAATAATTAAATATATTAATTTTATAATTAATCTATTTCTATAATTATTATTTTTAAAGAAAAAGTTTATATAAAAGAATAATTTAAGAAATATAATTTATTAAAAAATTAAAAAATTAAATTAAATATAAATAAATAGACTATTAATAAAATAAGTTTTTAATAATTTTAAAATATTTTTTTCTAGCTACTACAAGCTATATAAAGAGCAGATATTAATTATTTTAGTCTTTTAAAGCAGGTATATAAATATTTAGTAAAGCATAAAATATAACTTAGATATAATTATATTAACAAGCTAAATTTTTTAAAGATATATTTAAAAGCTTATTAAAAAAATTTTAAATTTTAAAATATTTAAAGCAGCTTTGCTACTACTAATATTTATTTATTTAATTTTTAAAAAGTATTTAATAAATTAAATATTATATTATTAATATTTATATTTTTTTTAATTATAATAAAGTAAGTACAAGCTTCTTAACTTTAATAATATTTTATATAGTTTATTAACTATAATAATAAGCTTTTTTAATTAAAAAGCTATTAAAAAATAGCTCCCAAAGTTCTTTAATATTATTAAAATAAGTATTATAATAGCTTATAAAAAGCTATAAAATAGCTATTTATAATATTTTATTACTAATAAAAAAAATTATAAACTCCGCGCTGTAAATAAGAAAAAGATGGCTAAAAAAAACTAGATTTAAATATTAAATAACTTCTAATAAAAATCTTATTATTTAAAAAGATATAGATTTTATAATATTAAAAAAAAATAAAATTATAGCTAAGTAAGTATTTTTTTTAAATATTAATTTAATAATTTTAACTGCATTAAAACATGCCTTATTAAAATATTCTAGATATAATATTTTAGAGTATTAAATAAATTAATATTAAAAATATTATAATAATAATATTTAATTAATATAATTATTTTTATATTATTGGGAATAGCTTCAAATTAAAGCATTGGGGAATTTTTGAGTGGGTGGCTGACTCAGTGGTAGTGGCTGACTTGGTGGGGAATTACATTAACTTGTCCACAACCACAAAAAAAAACATGTATATTTATTATTAATATTTAAATTGCTACCATGCCACTAAAAATAACTCTTAAAACCCAAAAGTATATTAAACAGGAAGGTTCTATTATACTAGCTATATTTATATAAAAAAACTATAAAATTAAAGATGTTATAATAACAGTATAAGTATTTAAAATATCTAAATTTATATTTATTAATTAATTAAAAAATTATATAAATTATGCTAAATCTTACTTAAATTATCTTTAATTAAGTAATATAAAAGAGAAATTACTTATAAAATAGATTATATTATTAAATATATATAAATATTCCTCCTAACCAGTACTAGTTTATATATAATAAATATTTTATTATTAAATTAAGATATTCTAGATCTTTATTCTTTTGGGCATAATTAAGTTACTAAATTTATTAATTAATATAATAAAATAAAATCTTAATATATAAAGCAATATAATTATAAGTAGGCAAAGTAAAAGAATTTATAAATTATTTTAAAATAATTTAATTATTTTTAAAAAACTAAATTAAAATATAGGATTATACTAAAAAATATTTATAATTTTAATAAAACTAGCTTTATTATAAATATTATTTTTATTATTAAGATAATTATAAGATCTAATATATCTAAAAAATCTTATTTTATTTAAACCAGGAAATTATAAATAAATTATTATAATTAAATATATTAATATTACCTAAAAAATTTATACTAAGTTATATAATCTTTAAAAAAAGATTTATATATAAAAAATAATATAAAGATTTTAATCTTTTATCTAATTAAAAAATAATGATAAGTAATAATAATTAAATTATTAATATAATAAATTTTTACTTAAAATAACTTAAATATTAAATAGATTCTTATAAGTTTTTATTATATAAGTATTTTTTTTATTTTATAAAGTATTAAATTTATTTATTAAT
This sequence comes from Aspergillus biplanus, assembly GCA_027569045.1. Lineage (NCBI taxonomy): Eukaryota > Fungi > Ascomycota > Eurotiomycetes > Eurotiales > Aspergillaceae > Aspergillus > Aspergillus biplanus. The sequence continues at coordinate 20,986 of JAPDEJ010000035.1, forward strand.
TATTTATTAATTTAGAATTTCTTTAACTTTATATTTTTTATTATAATATATTTTTATTTTTTCTTCTGCTTATTTAATATTCTTAAATATCATTTAATAAAAAATTATTAAATTAATAGTTTATATTAAAACTTTCTCTAATTTTTTTTATAATAGCTGGGCTTGTGGGATCGAAGGGGGGTGTTAAAATATCAGAGTAGGGTGTTGATATAATAAAACCCTCTAGGTAGATACTAGTCCTAGATAGGTAAGGTTGCTCATGAGCTGAGATTAGAAAAGTACTTATAGAACTAGCAGCTTCCTATCCAATGCCTTGCTGGGTGATAACTTGGTGAGGTTTTTATAACATTGGATAGTGGACATACTCATAGTATAGGATCTGCTTATCAAGCTATGACTTACCAACCATGGTTCAAGCAATATACTTAAGAAATATGCTTACAAGGATACCTAAAAGAATAATTAGATTTTTGGCAAAGTACTTGGGTAGATGCTTGGATGGATGCTTAATTATACATTCAACAGTACTCTATATAATCAGGGGGTTGATTGGGCGCTCAACAGAGTTCTAATATACTTTTTAGTAGTAGTAATAGTAGTAGTAGTACTAGTTTAATTTTATAAATTTTATAAATAATAATAATACTAGATAATTAACATATTTTTATATTAAATTATTAATTAAAGTTCTTAATTTATTATATTAGCCTGGAGATAAATACTTATATAATATTTAATTTTATTTATAAAATTATTAAAAATCTTTTTATAATTTTAATATACTATTTTTTATATTATATTAAAGATAGATTTTTTTATCTATAAAAAAACATATTAAATTTTTATTTAATTTATAAAAAATAAAAAGTAATTTATTTCTAGCTTTATATTAATTATATAATATTATAAAATATACTTACTATTTTTTTTATTTTTAAATAACTTATTAAAATTTTAATTTTAAGCATGCTAGATAATAGCAAGAAATATATTTAAATTAATAATATATTAATAATTTTAAAAAGTATAAATTTAGAGGGTAAAGCCCTAAGATAAATTTTTATTAATTTTAATAATAATATAAGCCTAGAGGGCTTGACTATCCTAGAAAATATAAAATTATAAATTATTTAAAATATTAAAAAAATTAGTCTTAATTATTAAAATAGTATTAAAAAAATTATAAAAGCTTAGAAACATATAATATAATATAAAAAAATTTATAATAAAAATTAAGAAAACTTAATTTTTTAAAATTAATTAGGCTAGAGAGATACTAGAGATAAAAATATTTAAAATTTAAAAAAATTAAATATCTAGAATTAGTTAGATTATTAAAGCTTAAAATATAAAAAAAATCCCAAAAATTTAAATTATTAAAGCTAGAAAATCTAGATTTTTAAAAGCAAGACTAGCTTAATATTTTTTTATTAATTTAAATTTATAAATATTATTAATATAAAGAAGCTTATATTTATTAATATAAGTTTAAGTTTTTTTTAGAGATATTATTAATTTTTTTATTTAATAATAAATAATTATTTTTTAATTTTAATTAGTTACTAAAAAGCCAGGAGAAGCTCTACTTTAAAATTTAAATAATTTATAAAGTTTAAATAATTTATTATAATTAATAATTTATAAATTATTATTATTAATTTCTTCTTCTTCTATACCTGTGGCATTATCTATAAATAAAAAGTCTTAATATTATTATTTTAAAAAAAGAAAACTATAATTTTATAATTAATATTTATTATTATTTAAAAAATTAATAATTAAAGTACAGCTCTAGAAAATTTAAAAAGCTTAGACTTTAAAAAATTAAAAAACTTAAATTATTTAAAAAACTAGAATAAGTAAGTTTTTATATAAATAACTATATTTATTTTTTTTAAAAAAATTAAGCTTTAAAAATAGTATAAGATACTAGAAATTATAAACTAAAACTAGTTTTAAATATTCTAAGCAGGCCTAGTTTAAAGTACTAGCTAGTTTAATTTTTTTTTTAATAATATAATTTAAAATTAATTATAAGCTAATATTATAATTAATAAAACTTAGTAATAAATAAAAAATAGTAATTAATTATAAAACTTAGATTATAATTTCTAGAATAAATTAAAAACTATTATAAATTTTTACTAATTACAAGTAATAATAATTAGTATTAGAATATAAATATAATATTATAAATTTAAAATAAAAAATTTTAAAAATATAAAAAATTAAAAAAAAATCTAAGAAATAAAGAAAATACATTATATTAGTATAAAAAATTATAATCTTAAAAAAAAATAGTATTAAACTAAAAATATAATATATAAAAAAAAGAAAGAACTATTATATAAAATATAAATAATTCTTTATCTATAGTAGGGCAACGTCCGTCACGTGAATCACGTGCCTAGTAGGGCTAGGACCGTGACATGTGGCCTGTATTTATTTTATAAAATTAAAAATATTATAAAAAATTTTTAAATATAAATTTTTAAAAAATTAAGTAATAAAATAATATATTTATATATTATTTATAATTTATTTAATTTTAATATAAATAAATAAGTAGTTTATTTATATTTTAATAAATTTAATAAATAAAAAAATTAATATTTTTTAAAAGTTAGAAATATTAATAAAATTAGTAATATTAGTAAAGCACACCTATATGGGAAAGGTGTGGGTGCACTTGGCACTAATACTTGAAGGTGGGCTAGACCTGATAATGGTAGTGTTGCAGGAACAGTATGGTTCGAAATCATGTTGGGCCTCTAGCGCTAATATGCTTTGTAAGATTCATTAAGACTGTATATTTTACAACATACCTAGCCTTAAATCTATAAATATACCCCCTCTAAATACTAAATAAATAAATAAAAACCTTGATACTAACCTTAAACAACCTAAAACATATATTAATTAGTAGTAATAATATTACTAAGTTAAGCATGGGCAGGTTTTGCATGGTGCTAGCTCTATCTATACCTAATAAAATATTTAACCACAAGCCTTAGACACTCACTTCACTCATGTGGCTTGAAGACTATAGTGATATCTTAGATTGGTAGCAGGGATACCTACATAAATGGCCCATTCAGGCCATAATTTTTGCTTGTAGAATGCAGCACTACATACCCATCATACCATGACACATTCATCATCCCTTTTGTATATATCTACCTAGGTAGTAAGTAGAATAACCTAAGATTATACTTGCTACATGTAGGTTATACTATATAGTTAATATAGATAAAGTTTTATAAAGCATAGATAGAAGTAGCACTATGCTAAATCTACTCACACTTAACTTAATATATAATTACTATCATACATGATTTGGGTAGTTTAGGGTGGTATTACTCAGATGGTTTTTTTTTTTTTTTACAATGTTTAGGGGGGGGGGCGGGGGGGCCAAATTTATAGATTTATGGCCTGCAGCATTTTCTTAAGTATGTGTAAAATCTGTATATTTTGCACTGTTTTTAGTCCTACCCATAAGTACTGACCTGTGGTAAGCTGGACCAAAGCCTAATTAGAAATCTTGCTCATAAAAATATGTTTTTTTGGCCATTTATTGTTAGTATCTTGCGAGAGTGTACAAAGTACTGCGGCAAGACAATATAGAGTATGCTTTCCTAGCACCAAGACTTTCATAACGAGAAGGCAACATCCCTCAGCCTGCCAACATGTACTCGTATGCAAATCCCCACAGGGTGCTTGTTTTCCATTTTTTCCCCGATACATACAGAAAATGCATCATATTAGATATCGTGCTTTGTTTCTTTCTCTTAATTCCTCATTCGCATTTTTTTGCCCTTTCCGCTTGAAATTATGGAGAGTAAGTATGTACCCCCCGATGCAGGAATAAGAGGAGGATGCCCAAGTCTCACAGAGAAGGGAGTCAAGCGGAGATAAACCCACCATTTGGACTCAAACCGAGACACCGCATCCAAGCCAACCAGGGCATCGAACGGGATTGTCCCATAGGTCAAAATGCTAGTTGTCCCTCCAAGCAAGTTACCTACATACTTAAAACAAACAAAAAAATCCCTGTAAAGAAAAGAAAAGAAAAACAAAGAAAAAGGAGCCAAGGAACAGGAAACTGGGCAGGGTGTAGATTAAACGGAATTTAAATTAAAACTCAGGAGGTGGTGGCTAAAAAGAGAGTTCTCCATGCTTGCACCAAATCAAGAAGTCTTTGGGCCGTAGTCCGTTATTGCTGAATCATACCATGTTTTGGTGCCAGGGTAGGTACAAGGAGCACTCTTCAGGCCATTGCTAATACCAAACGGGCGTTTGGGAGCAAGTGTTCGAACATAGACTATTTCACGTTCAGCCGCAGTGGTTCCTCGGTCGAATTGAGAACGGCGGCGGCGTTGTTCGTCTCGATACTGCTGGCCCACGCGTGGAGCAAAGAGACCTAGCAGGTTACCTTACTTAATGGTGCCCATGCCAAGTGCCACAAGTTAAACTAACCAACATGCTCCGCATTCTCAATGCTACGGCGCATTTTTGAAGGGTTGTCTGGTCCAGGGAAACGATCTTCAGTCCCAGCAAGTGGCCCAGTACCGGTGTGGAAAATCTGCGAACTATAAGCATGTCACCTCTCACATTTCCAATCGAGACCAACAACCTTCGGACGAAATGATGGATGCTCTAACATCACAGAGCTGTTCCGAAACTTTTGTACCAGGCAGTCCTTACCCTGGATTGCTGCTTATGTTTTAGAAAGGGAGTATAAAGCTGTGGTATATAATACTGACTTGCGTAGGATACCTCCGCAACTTTGTCACTATTAAAGCAGTTCCTAAGGCTTTTATTAATACCATGGGGGGGGGAAGTTACGTGTCAGTCCTATCGGCCATACCAGGTGCGCCCAGCTCGCACTTTGACAAACTAAAAATTTGTGAGAAAACCAACTCGAGAAAAAGAAGCCGAAAACCCACGTCAATAATATCAATTGGCTAAAATCATGTTAATGTAAGAGTAAAAAGGAGGATTTTAATTTCACTTACATCTTCAAAGTTTATGAAAGCATAGCCAACGCTGGTTATGGTGGTGAGTAAAATAACTTGACACAACCCAGTGGAAACATACTTGCAGTTGTTCGCAAAATCTTAATGAAGACGGATCAGCATATCTTTTATACGGAACCCAGGCATGAGAATAAACCACATACCAATACGCAGATACATAAAATCATATTTTCCGTGGCTCGTCTCGTCAACAATGGCTTTAAGCATAGTCTTCTCTCGTTAGCCAAAAACTTGTGGCCGTCTTGCCAATGAATTGAACCTACCTGGTCTATTTTATTTGGGATATTACGAAGCATGATCTAGCATCAAGGTAAGCATTGCTAACGACAGCAGAAAGGGTGCTAAAATCATACAGTGGTTCGGACATCCAAGCCAAGACGAATCCGCTCAATGTCTACTGTGTTCTGATTGGCGAGGCGCATATCAGGATAGCGACCAGTGTCCCGACGTGGAGAAGACGGAATCCCCTCACTAGCTCGAGTCATCCAATCAATAAGACCAGCGTGCTCACCTGGTGGGATTGTAGAACGGCCGGTAGGACTGAGCTCCATATAAGGAGTGCGGGTGGTCCGAGATGAGGATAAAGAGGAGTATGATTTATGATAAGATGTCTCAAGGCAAGAAAGACTAATAGCAGACCCATTCACGGAACAAGGGCTCTGTGAAGAAATGGGAGTCTTACTCTCTAGATCGGGCTGAAAGAAAGCAACTTCTAGAACGCACTCCTGTATCAACTGGTCAGCACACATTCTCTCGAGCAACGCCCGCAAATTAAACAGTCAGAGCTCACATCTACCGAGGTTCCATTGAGTGTAGTCATAACATTTTCTGCATCACGGGTATTATAAAATTCCAAATGAAACTCAATGATGTTTTCCTGCCCCGAAGGCAAGGGGTTGAAAGCTTTGATGTCCCCGAACGTCATGGCAAGAGTCTCTAGCGAACGAGCTACTGTGTGCTGGGTCAAATCTGGATTTCGGCTATCGTAATAAACAGTCGCTAGGAGCTGGCCTTCATAGTCGGAAGTTTGCGGCAGCAGGGATGGATCTAAGTGCTGTATGTACTCCTTGGGAGTTAAAGGAAACACACGCCACTCAGGTCGAAGGAGATGTATTTTCTCAATTGCCTTTTTCATCTCACGGCAATCAGTGAACGCTACATATACCTTGCCCAATGTGCTTAGTTCAGAAAGTACGGGGCCTTTGAGCGAAGTGAATTCCCGGCGCTTTCTCGCAATTAGCTATTGATTCGTCTCTAAATGAGCTCCAGAAACGACAGAAGCAAACGTACGTTGAAAAAGCCAGCCAGTGACATATAGGTAAGATTAGATGGGACATTTTCAATGACTAATGCGCGAGCACGTCTCTCGGTGTCAAAATTCTCGAAAACTGGGCTAGGTAAAAAAAGATTCCCTTTCGAAACTTGGTCACCTCCTATCGGTCCATAGAGATACGATTTTCTCTCTAGATCACCGGTGAGATCGGATTCTATCGAACCGTGCTCAGCATTAGAATTGGCCGTTAAGAAACGAATACTAGAGAAATCTCGAGACAACGGTTGTGCTTTTTTCCTGTACATAACTTCAGGAATCCCAATGGGAGTGAAGCTTGCAGCAGTCGGAGAAAGCTGCACTCGACTAGATCCACTTGCTGATGCAAGAAATGGATCCGGGGCCCCTCTACGCGTTGTTAGTGTACATATAGATAAAACAGCCAAATATTCGCACACTTACGCGGAATATAGACCAATAAATCCCGCATCACCCAGTGGCACACGAGCACTAGAATCAGAGCGACTCTTGGATCGTATATCTTCTGGTGAAAACGCCGTAAGTTTCGTATCCGGGGATCCATTCGGAGATGCGACTCCATCCGTCGAACAGGGGCTGCTCAACCCACGAGAAGAATCGGTAGCTCTCATATCGTAAGCAGAAATCAGTTCCCTGTTTGCGCCAGGTTTTTTTTCCCTTGAGAGATACTGCCTAGGGAATAAGGCTAAGATCAAATTATCGAATCGGAGGACTAAAAGAGATACGCGGCTGCGGATCCGCTAGGAAAAACCATGAATTAAAGAGAAATTGCCTCGTGGAGTATAGAAGAAGAAGACGAAATTTTTAAGTACCCTACTTCAAACACAAATACAGTTCCTTGGGAAATTTGAAGGGATGGAGAAGAGGGTTGTTGTGGCGCGGGCTCACCGGAGGTAAAGAAAACAACAACATTTCAACGCAAGAACAGTGAGAAGAATAAATGTTTCAATTAATAAAGTAAATCTACACATTTAGCAATGACATTAAGCCATATCCATGGTCAACTGGGGGTTTCCAGATTAAGGATCAGTGAGATGATAACAGCTCTAGAGGAGACACAGGTTCAATCATACCTGTTGATTGATCAACTGCGAAGAGGCAAACAGGGTTTGGAGAGAAGAGACAACAAAACTAAGCTACATTCAATTGTTGGATCTTATGGAATATTAAACAAATTTGCGAGCTTATACATAGGAATCATCATATGCCGGATGAAATTGTTGAGTACTTTGCATCAACTTGAGAAATCAATAATAAAAAGAGATAGGAATAGGAAGTGAAATAAGACTTGCCTATGACTTCACTGGCTCTTATTAAAAATAATGAAACTTGGTATGATGGTGCTGTGAGGATTAATAAAAACTAAATCTTTTAACAAATATAGAAGTTATTTATGATTGATTCTTGGAGCTGATGTTAGGTAGTTCAGTACCTAGCTAGGTGCTTGTTAGTAATAATAATACTATAATGATTAATAATATATAGTAAAAGTTCTACTATTTTCTACATATGAAAGGCAGGGTGAAAGTTTCATGGTATAATAGATACACAGTGCTAGATTCTCTTCTCATCCTGTTTAGTTGACACCTCTTTTTCTTACATGGTCTTTTATATGCTAAAATTACTGCTTTAGAGCTTTAAAACTGTTGAAGAAGGATTTTATCAAGGCGCTTAGTTATAGTTAATGTGATTCCCAACCAAACCAAACACCCGAACACCCCCATTGAATTTGGCCATGGTTGAAAACTTGAAGGTATTCATAACCATCAAAACACGCATTTTTTATTAAATCTAGCTAACTTAGGCATGCAGGATATTAAATTTTAGTATATTTTTTAATATTATAATTAAAATATATAAATAAAGCATGTCTTAGCATCTTTAAAAATATTATTTTAAATTCTAAAAATTAAATTTTTTTAGTATTTTTTTATTTATTTTTTTATTAAAATAATATTATTATATATAATTATCTTACAACTTTTTATAACTTATTATAAGACTATTTTAAAAAAAAAAAATTTTATTAATAATACTTGCTACTGTAGTTAATAAATTATATAAAATATTATTAATATTAATAAGTTTATAAAGTTTTTAACTTTTTATTATAATTATTAAATAATATAGAAATTATTAGTATAATATTTAATTTATTAAATACTTTTTAAAAATTAAGAGACTATATACTAGTTAGAATAAAATTATTTTTAATATTTTAAGATTTAAAAATCTTTAAATAAGCTATTAAATAACTAGCTAAGACATATAAAACTATAATATATAAAGTTTTTTTTTTAATAATAAATTAAAAAAATATATATTATTTAATAAAATAAAATAAAAAATATCTAGATATTTTATTATATTAGAAGAAGTTTTTATAGATGCTTAAGATAAGTAATTTATTAAGAAAGTTATTTAGATATTAGCTTTAAAAAAGGAGCTAGTATAGAAGAAGTAAGTACTAATATAATATAATAATTATAATATTTAAAATTATATTAGAATTAAATATTCTATTATATCTACTAGCTAGCTAGCTATTTTATATATAATATAATTAATTATTTATAATATAAATGGCCATTTTTCGACTGAGGGTCAAGGCAGCTAAAATTGTCAAAATTTTGTGCCGCTCGGTGGTGTGTGCCACTTGGTAGTGGATTACATTAGTTAACTAGTTAACATAATTCCCAACCAAACTGAATACCTGATTGACCCAAACACCCCCATCAAATTCAATGTGTTATTTAACTTAAAGCTATTTAAATAGCAGCCATGCCACTAAAAACATGTTAAATATTTTAAAAATTAGTAAAGTAAGAGGGGAGGATTTAACTTATAATTTAAAATTTAAAAAATAAAAAAATTCCAAGTATTTATTATATAGTAAAGATTTTTAATATATCTTTATTTACTTTTTATAAGCAACTTCATAGTTAATAATATTAAATTAAATAATATACTAATGGGCACAGGCTATTTTAAATCTAGAAAATTATTTTAATAAAATAAATATTATTTAAAAATATACATGGAGTTGCTTCTAGACTTTTATATATATAAAAAATAGTAAATATTCTTTTTTAAGTAAATATTTTATTTATATATATATTTATAAATAAGAACTAGATATTAATCTTTATTAATTATTATAAAAAAATTAAAAGCAAGTTTGTATAAAAATATAATTATAAAAAAGCTAAATATAAAAATTCTAAGATTATTAAAACTTAATTTAAGTAATTATAGAAAATACAGCTTTAATATAATATTTTAAATAAAGATATTTTTAATTTTAATAAAACTAGCTTTATTATAAATTTAATTATAATTACTAAGATAATTACTAGAGCTAATATATCTGGAAAATCTTATTTTATTTAGCTTAAAAACTAGAAATAAATTATAATTATTAAATATATTAATTTAAGTAACTGGGTGCTTCCTACATGTATTATTTTTAAAAAAAAAATTTATATAAAAAAATAATATAAAAAAGACCTTCTTTTTTTTAATTAAAAAATTAAAATAAGTAAAAATAGCTAGATAATTAATAAAATAAATTTTTACTAGCTTTAAAAAGTCTTTATATTTATAACTATAAATTATATAATAGGCTAATATTAATTACTTATTTTAAATAATTATAAAAGTTATCTTATATTTTAATTTAATAAAATTTATATAAATAATAAAATTATTTTTATTTATATATTTTTATATTTATTTTATCTTCTTTAATCTCTAAATATTAGTTATTTTAGTTTATTAAAGCATTTATATAAAGGCTTAGTAAAAATAAAGATATATTTTAAATATAATTATATTAATAAGCTTAATTTTTTTAAAATTTATTTTATAGCTTATCTAGAGGTCTTTAGATCTTAAAATATTAAAAATAATTTTATTATAATTAATATATAGTTTCTTAATTTTTAAAAAGTATTTGTTATGGGATAAACATAGATTAAACTAATCTAGCTATGCTGTATATATAGAAGGAATTGCTAAGAAGCAGGAATTTAGGGGGAATATAATTTAGTAAAGAAGATAAAAGTCTCACTATCTTAATAAGTACTAGTACTTAATTAAGTACAAGCTAAGTCTTATTATTAATTTATATAATTAAAATAAAATCTATAATATACCTCTCTTTTTTATTATAAAAAATAAAGTTGGGGGGGTTGCCTTGTCTTCTAATATTAAATAGTACTATATATTATTACCATAATATATTTTTTTCTATTTATATAATAAGAAGAAAAGGGTTACTAGATAAAGAACCTTTTTAAGAAATTATTTACTATTTAAGAAATTATTTATCTATTTATATAAAGAGATTTGTCTGCCCTTTTATATAGATAAAAAAATTTAAGTATATTTACTCTTATTTATTATAAATTTAGCTAGGTCTGGGCTTGTAACTTTTAAATATAAATAAAACTCTTTTCTTTTTTTTTAAAAATAATTTTTCTCAGACTCTTCTTTATTAAATTTAAAATAATATTTTATATAGTAAGTTTTCTTCTTTGCTTTTTCTTATATTATTTATATTAATATTCTAAGAGTTTGGTGCATGATAGCTTTACTATATCTAATAATTAAGAATCTACTTTTATTTATACTAGTAAAAAGCACATGTATAATCTTACTATTATAATTCTTACTAAAACTTATTATAATTAATTTACTAAGCCTGTGGGCACCTTTAACTTTAATAAAATAAAATATATTATTATTTAGTTTATTAAGTTAAAAAATAAGGCTCTGTTTAAAATATATTATACTACTAATTAAAAAAAAGTATAAAGATTTTTATTTTATAAGTTTATTATATAAGAGAGTTTTTTATTAGTTATCTAAATAAGCTTTACTTTCTATATAATATTAATCTCTACTAATAATAGTAGATAAAAACTGCTTGCTAGTTATATATAAATATTATTCTATTTATTTTTTATAATATTTATAAGCCCATGCCCTGTACTCATAATACTAAGATTATATTCTGGGAGATTATTTATTTACTTAGCTATTAGAAGAATATTTATACAGGCTATAAATAAAAAAATTATACAGCCTACTACTTATATACTACTTATAATAAAACTAAGTATATTTTATTTAGTATAACTACTCTGCCCCATGCTGCTATTAAAAAGATGGAGAATTAAGAAGTTTCTATATAAATAAATTAGGCTAGTTTCTTTTTTATTTTTTATTATATAGCTAGATTTTTATATTTTATATATACTTAGTTGGCCTCTGCTGTTTCCCTTTTCTTTTTCTTTTATTTTTATTAAATATAAATAAATCTTTTTATTATATATTCTTCTTTCCTCTTCTTATAGTTAGTTTCTTTTTTAAATAAGCTAATTATCCAAGGCTTTTATATCCTAGAGAGAACTTGCTAGTTTTTATAAGAGCTTTATATAATTAACTTATTTTACTAAGTATAATAATTAAAAGTTTTTCCTATATTTTATATAATCCTTATCTAGAATTTTTTAACTAAGTACTTTTTTATTTTATTAACTAGCTCTGCAGGGGGTTGGTAATTATTCTAGGCCTGGAATAATAATAAATTTAATATAGCTAGATAAAGAAAATTTATATAAAAAATAAAATAAATTTTTTTTAAAATATTTAAATATATAATATATAAGCCTATATGCTTAATAATTTTATATTTTATATTTTTCTAGTCCAGCTTCTTCAAGGGCTAGTTTATATATATATTTTTAAGATTTAGCCATACTTTATCTCTAACTTGGTAGATAGGGGCTGGGCTTTTTATTTTATTTATTTATAGCTTGGAAGCCTATTAGACATGAGTTATTAAGGCCTAGGCCTAGTTTAGTATTACTAATATTTTTTATATAATATTTTTTTTTACTTGTATGGCGGTTTTAATTCTATCTTTTAAATTAGATAAAATTTTAAAATTTAAAAATAGTAATAGATTATATTTATAAGCTAGAAAGAAAGAAGATACTCCTGTGCTAGCTAATATATAATAATTAATTATTAATTCTATAAAAAAAGAAGCTAATTTTAATTTTATTAGTTATATTTTATATATATATTAGTCCTTTCTATTAAGTTATCTATCTAAGAATAATAGGCAATAGAGAGATGCTAAGTAATCTTTATTAAATTATAAATCTATATCCAGGTTTTATTTATAAACTGTGGGCTGCAATCTAAGATAATTAAGTTAAAAAAATTATATTTACTAATTACTTTATATATAAATGTTTAAGTAATTTATTTTAAAATAATTTTAGCTATTTCTTCTAGAATAATTTTCTTTATTAGTTAGTTATTATAAGAATATTTATATATTTATTACTTGTTAGTAGGCCTGTAATAAAATTTATTAATAAGTCTTGCTAAAAATATTTTAATATTAATAAAAACTTTAGTAATTTTTTTTTTTAGTTTCTTTAGACTTTTATTCTTTTATAAGTATTATAGTTTTATATAAATCTCTAAATGTCCTGTAATATTAGTAGCTAGAAATATTTTTAATTAATTAATATATATATTATCTTTTTCCCTGAGTAGTCTGTTATAATACTATTATAAGCCTTCTGAATTAGGCTTGTATATAAAAATTCTAAGAATAGGATCTATTACTGCTCTTAAAAAAAATATTTCTCTATTTATTTAAGGCATACTTAGCTGGGGAGATCTTGAGCTAGAGCTAGGAAAAAAACTTTTTTTTTTTCTAGATAATTTTATATACTAATATAGTCTGTATTATTTTATCTAGCTATATTTTATATAATCTAAAATTTAGCTAGAGCTGCATCTAGTTCTAACTAAACTAGTATTATAATTTAGTTATTAGTAATTAGCTGGAATATATAAGATTATACTTTTTTATTATTTAATTCTAGCTAATCCTGGTCTTTTTTTAATAATATATTAACTTGTTTATTACTACTTTTTTTTATATAATTAAGCTTAAAATTAAATTAGCTAAGAAATAGGAACCATTATATATAATGCTTAGTTAGCCTGTATAATATAAAAAAATACTCTAAGTTTTTATAATTAATAAAAATTATAAACTTTTTTATTAATTAAAGTTCTAAGTTTCAAGCTTTCAGGCAGTATATAATAACTAGTAGCTTTTTATTATAAATTTTATAATTATACTCTGCAGGCATGTTTTTTTTTAAAAAGTAGTTATAAAAATATATATTATTTTAATTATTAACTTAAAATAAAATTCTTTTAATATTATACTTGGAAGAGTCTGCTTCTAGAATTATTATATACTTAGAATTAAAAGAGGCCAAGATTAGAGTAATAGTAAATAATTTCTTTAATTAATAAAAGTTTTTTTTATATCCAGCAGTCTAGTTAAACTTGGCTTTTTTTTTTATAAGCTCTATTAGTGGGTGTATAATCTTAGAGAACTTATTTATAAATTATTAATAAAAATTAATAAATTCTAGAAACTGGCAGACGCCCTTTATTATAATTAGTAATTTTTATTTAATAATAATTTAAACTTTTTTAGAATTTATTATAATATCTTTCCTAGCATGTATAATATAGTCTAGATATTTTTTTTTTTTTTTTAAATTTATATTTATTAATATTCAGGTAAAACCCTGCATCTTTTAGTTTCTATAAAGTTTTTTATATATATTTTTTATACTCTTTCAGAGTGTCATTTATATAAATTATAATATTATTTATATAGGCAGAGTAGAATTTATTTAAATACTCTTTTAAAATTTAGTTAATATATTTCTAAAAAATAGAGGGGGTGTTTACTAGATTAAAGAATATAATTAATTATTTATATAAATTATATTATATATAAAAAATAGTTATCTATTCTTGGCTCTTTATTATTTATAGCTTATAAAAGGCAGCTATAATATCTAGTTTTATAAATTATATATATTAGCTTATCTAAGTAAGTGTCTTATTAATAAGGGATAAAAAATAATAGTTCTTTTATATAATTTTATTTAAGACTTAATAGTCCATATAAAACTATAAGTCTTTTTTTAATTTATATATAAAAAGTACAGGGACTACTGCTAGTAAGTAGCTTACTTAGATATAATTTTTAGCAAGTAATTTAGTAAGTTTTTTATATAAAATTAGGAGTTCTTTTTTAATTATTAAATATAAAAATCCCTAGGAGATCTCTAGTTCTTTTCTATTTTTTATATATATAAATTTAATCTTATAATTAACTCTCTTATCTTTATAAAAAGGCAACTCTTTGGCATTATCTAGTTTAAATAAAAAAAGAAATTTATAATAATATAATAAAAATTTTATATATAAGTTAACTATTTTCTTTTATACTAGTGCTGCTTGAATATTATTAAGTATTATACTAAATATTTTAAACTAACTTATTTTTTTTTATATATTATTTATAAGCCTGTATAGCCTGAAAGAATATTATAGCTAAATATAATTTTTTTTTAGATTATTTTAACTTATTATAAATTATTATATAAGTTATATATAGGAATAGTTAATTTTTTTTTATATCTAAGCTACATTGTTATTTATTTAGTTATAATAGACCTAGAATAAGATTATATTCTAAGTAATTAAATATAATATAAAAGTAGGTTTTTTTTTATATATATATATCTAACTTTAGTTACACATGTATAATTTAATTTAAAATCTTTATTTTCTTAAGTACTTTCTTTACTACTTAAGACAAAACTTCATGCGTAGAAATATTATATTATTTAATAAATAACTTGCTAATTATTTTATATATAAAATATTTAATATCTATTATTATATGCACTACACATCTCTTATTAATAATTAAATAAATCAAGAAAAGTAATGAGTTTAATAATTCTTTATATAAATTTAATAATAGTAAATAGTTCTTTATTTTACTACTAAATACTAGCTCTTTTCTCTTTCCCTATACATGACTTTATATAAGGTTTATTCTTTTTCTAAATTTAAATCTACTCCCTTGTTCTCTTCTTCAGATAATTAGACAGGGGTTATTTTTTTAGAGAATAGCAGGCTTTTTAAGTAATACTTTTATATAAAATAAGTTCTTTTATTATAGTAAATATATATTCTTTTTTTTTTCTTTAATCTCTAACCTTAGTGCTGACCCATTCTACTCTTTTTCTAGATTTCGTGGATAAGATAGACATACAGAGGACTGCTATTTCTTATTATAGTATAGCTATTTAAGCAAATACAGGTTTTTAATCTATAATATTAATACTAATTTATTTTATATATTATTAATTATTATTATTTATAAAGTAAATTAAAATATAGCTTATATACTGTTCTTCTTTACTAATACACGCAACATGTATGTCATGATTAATTTTTTATAATTAATTATAGTAATCCTTATACAAACTAGCTTGGGATATACTAATCATTTCTTGCAAGATTTATTAATTAATAACTATATCTAGTAAAATTTTTTTTTATATATTCTGCCACATAAGACCTCCAGTATTTAATAAATCTTTATTAAATTTATTTAAAAACTCTTCTAGCTTCTTTCTTCTTTATTTTATTATATTTACTTGTACAAGGGCCTTTCTTTGTCAGTCCAGGTCATCAAAGACTTTGTTAAGAGTTTTTGTAAAGTCTTCTTATTATATAGTTACTTTAGATAATTACTAGGCTAATAATTAAAATAAAATATATTAACTAGCTTTCCCATGCAATCTACTATAAGTATAATAAACCTATTCTTCTTTAGTTATATAACACGCGGCATTAATAATAAATTTTATATATAAATTTATATAGAAGAGATAGTAATCTCTTAGATTATCTTCTATAAATAATTTAATATCTGGGTGCTGTGGACGTGGTTAATAAGTAGCTAGTATAAAAAGTAGAAGTAGTACTTTAGAGAATATTTAAAATATATAAGATTATAATACTTCTTGTATCTTGCATAGTTTCTCTTATAAAATATTATTCTATTTTTTAAACTAAGTCTTTTATACGCGTATTTCTGTATAAAGTTTCTCTAGAACTTCTAAGAGAGCTGATGTTTTCTCTTATATTATTCTAGGAAATCTTATAATTTCTATAACTATCTAATAAAGGAGCAATTTCTAATGTTATAAGATAAATATAGATTAAACTAATCTAGCTATATTATATATACAGAAGAAATTGCTAAGAAGCAGGAATTCAGGGGAAATATAATTTAATAAAGGAGATGAAAGCCTCACCACCTTGACAAGTACTAGTGCTTAATTGAGTGCAAGCTGAGTCCTATCATTGGTTCATACAATTGAGGTAGAACCTATAACAGTATTTAACAAGCTAAATATTATATTAATAATTTTTATATTATTTAATAATCATGGCAAGGCCTCTATAAGCTTATTAATATTAATAATATTTTATATAATTTATTAACTACAGCAGCAAGTATTATTAATAAAAAAACTTTTTAAAAAGAGTTCTTAAAATTTTTTATTATTTTTAAAAATAGTCTTATAGTAGCTTATAAAGAACTATAAAATAACTATATATAATATTATTATTTTAATAAAGAAAAATTATAATCTATACCTTGCTAATAAAAAAAAGAAATAAAAAGATAATCTAGATATTAAATAACTTTTAATAAAAATCTTTTTATATAAGATGCTCAGGATCTAATAAAGTAAAGAAATCAATAAAAAAATACTAAGAAAGATTAATCTTTAGAATCTAAAATAATATCTTTAAAGATGCTAAGACATGCTCTATCTATATATTTTAATTATAATATTAAAAAGTATACTAGAGTTTAATATCCTACATGCCTAGATTAGCTAGATTTAATAAAAAATGCATGTTTTAGTGGTTGTAAATATCTTCAAGTTTTCAACTATGGCCAAATTCAATGGGGGTGTTCAGGTCGATCGGGTGTTTGGTTCAGTTGGGAATTACGTTAGTTATATAAAACTCATTACTAAGCACCCTCCTCCAACCTTCAAGCCAACCGAGCGAAGCGAGGTGTTGAGGCTTGTCATCTAAGTGGCCCTGACAGGTAGGGTAGGTATGCACATTTAGTGAAAAACCCATTCGCTGAAATATCGTACTTATAAAGGCTGTATCATCTAATGTTCTAATTTAAATATTTCAAGTCATATAATTTTGATAAAGTAAATGCTACTCTGTGCTTCAGATAAATTATGATGACATTGTCTCATAGGAATTCGCTGTGCCCACATTTACTATTTGGTGGGACCAAAGCTCCGAACACCATCCCCACATTGGTGGGCTCTTGGCTCATGAGATACCCAAGGTATCACCTCCAACCCGATGGGATATAACCACCGCCTCATTCTTCTTGTCAACCAGGCCGTACCATCGGTGCCAATCAGCATTATTGGCGGCTTATGTTGGAACCAATCCTGAAAGCCTTTCCTGAACGAAAACTCCTTATCCCTATCGGCTAGTGACGTACGCACATCGTAAAATAATTGTCAACATGCCATCCATGGTGCCCTCTCGGAGCGAATCCTCATATGTCTTGAATCAGGTTAGTGTCAGGGTTCATGTTCAAATCAACCTATTAACTTGATGAGGTACATAGATTATTATATCCCCTACCGATACTGACTACCTTGACTTATTGATCCCTTCAATTAAGGAATATAGCTTTGGTAATAAAACATCTGAACTACTCCAGTCTCTCTCTAGATTCGCCAACGAGAAGGAAGCTGAAATTGAGACTATTTGTAATACGAATCACCAGGAGTTTGTCACATCAGTGAACCAACTGCTCCATATTAGAGAGGGTACTGTCAGCTTGACAGCTGAGATCTTGGACCTTAATCAATCCATTCAAGCTAGCACAGAAAAACTAGCTGAACAAAAGAAGGCTTTGGTAGAGTCACGGAGTCACCGACAAAATATTGATGAGACATCCCATGCTATTCAAGACTGCTTAGAGGTCCTCCGCCTCGCAAACCAAGTTCATGACCTTCTGGCAAAAAAAAACCATTATGCAGCACTACGCGCTCTCGAAGAACTTCAAAATGTTCACCTCAAGGGGGTCACCCAATATCAAATCGCTGATATGATTCAACGCTCTGTCCCAACAACCCAAAAAGCCATAGCTGAGGCAGTGATGTCGGACTTGAATACTTGGCTTTATAGGATTCGGGAGATGTCGCAGTACCTCGGAGAGATAGCTTTGTATCATACGGACTTACGGAAAACGAGACAGAAGGAGAGGGTGACGAAGCTTCCATATCTAGAACACTTCAAACTCAATTCTGCCATTGAGCTTGTTTCCGATGAGCTGGAGGAATACGATCTTCTTCAGAATGAGGAACTTCAAGTTGATTTCACTCCGCTATTTGAGTGCCTTCACATTCACCAGTCCTTGGGACACATGGATAGGTTTAGAATTGAATATGCTAATACCCGTCGTCGACAAAAGGAGCTTCTGATACCCACTTCTATAACATTAGTTGATGAGGACGGAGCTGGTCTGCATAATCTCTTGGAAGAAATGGCGGGCTTCGCAATCGTTGAGCGGTGCACTATGAAAAAGATCCCGGGTTTAAGGTCTCCCGTTGATGTAGGCTAATCACAGCCTAGAGTTCGATACAAGATTTATTTATTGCAAAGCTAATGTTTAGACTAGGTTGATGATCTCTGGGACTCACTGTGTCAGACAGCCGTGGGATTAATATCCAAAGCACTTGATGAAGTCGATAATGCTGAAGGCTTATTGAAAATTAAAAATCTCATTTCTTTGTTCATGCAGACCATGAATGTCTGTTTTCTTCTAACCTTGTAAAGATTGAATTATATTTGTGCTTACTGATTTATTTCCCTAGACTTGGAATTTCCCTGTTGGAGCGTTTGATAGTCTCTTCTTAACTCTGTTTAGGAGATACGCTGAATTGCTTAAGAGAAGGTTCAGCGACGACTTCCAAGAGGTAAGAAACGTTTTAAGCACCAGTATTTTCTCTAAACTAATGTTATAGATTGTATCCACGGATGATTATATGCCTATGCCAATTCAGACACCGGAGGAGTTCGATAAAGTAATTAATGTCAGTTGGTATAACCCTGAGAAATCAGAAGAACAAATGTACGTAGCTGACCCAATTCATGCCTGCCCTTTGACGACTGCTGATCCTTTCGTTTAGCTTTCCATGCGTCCTTCCGTTCTCACAAATGTACCCATTATGCTGTATCGATATCCGAAATTTTTTGAATCAGTTCTACTTTTTTGCAAATGATGATTTTTCCAATCCGGACATCATTGATGAAACACTGAAAGATGTGGGTATATGACTGTATGTAACACCGCGCGTTGCTGACTATATTAGGCCTTGGACGAACTTCTTTCGGCAAAAGTCTGCGATACGCTTGTGGAACGCCTCAGATCTCAATACTTGGGTCAGATTGTACAGATACTCATAAATTTAGAGCATTTTGAGCTCGCATGTCGTGAACTTGAGCTGCTCCTTGCTGCAGCTCGCTCCCAGAACTCTTCTAGTGATCCAGTAACCTTAAAAGCGACGGAGAAGTTCAGGAATAACAAAAAAGTGGCAGAAAAACGCATTTTTGAGGTGGTTAATTCCAAGATCGACGACCTGATCGAAACCGCGGAATATGACTGGATGGCACCAAATGCTCCCACCGAGCCAAGCAACTACATGCAAACGTTAACCCGCTTCCTATCAAATATAATGAACTCGACATTGCTTGGACTTCCTACAGAGATCAAGGAACTCATTTATTTTGATGCTCTAAGCCATGCGGCGAACATGATTCTGGTAAAAGCAGCGGAAAGCCCATTCGTTATCTAGGTTTTACTAACTATAGCTAGGCACTTCCCCTCTCAGCAGATGTGAAGCGAATTAATCCAAATGGTGTAATAGCTCTAACAAAAGACGTGGAATACCTATATCACTTTGTGGATAGTCT
The DNA here is from genome assembly GCA_027569045.1 of Aspergillus biplanus. Classification (NCBI taxonomy): domain Eukaryota; kingdom Fungi; phylum Ascomycota; class Eurotiomycetes; order Eurotiales; family Aspergillaceae; genus Aspergillus; species Aspergillus biplanus. The sequence continues at coordinate 41,272 of JAPDEJ010000035.1, forward strand.
TAATGTTCCCATCCTCCGAGAAAACCTGGATGAGCTCCAGCAGACGGTACAGTTGATGCAAGCAGACAATACGGATGAGTTCTATGATATCTCCACGCGCAACAAGAAGTATGGGCGTGTAGACGCTATCCATGGCCCGGTCCTACTAGAAAAGTAGGTTTCATCAAATTCGGCTGTAGCCCCTGGCATATGCTAACTATTCAAAGACTTACGCACAGTGTTCAAAGCCCTGTAAAAGCAGAAAAATTCCCTGCACTGTCATCTAGATTTGGAAAGAAGTCCTGATTTTATAGTAAGGAATGATTAGGATAACCTGTAAATATTTTCTTACAAACTTGTCTTGCTTTTGCCACTGGTTTTACCTTTTTGATTGTCTTTTATTTCACTCTCAGTGTAAGGTGAGATGGGTTTGGCGTGCGGTTACTTAAGACAGTACAAATAAATCAAAAATTGATAACAGAATTAAGCACATATATTTAAAGCCTAGCGCGCATAGATATATTAACATTCACAGCCTTGCTGACGGAAAACAACAACAGATTGGAAGCTTGACAAACGACAGTGGTTTGTTATGTTTTTCACTTTTGTAAAGTTAGCTTAAACGTAAGGAGAGCAAAACAGAGAATAAGGGAAGTCTCCATCAGTTACATCAAACGTGCACATTCGCTGCCAAGTAACGTACCTGTTGAGGGGGTAGATGAGGATAAGCAGTATACATTCCCTCGAACATCTGGGACTGAGGTTGGGCATATGCCGCCGTTGGGTCTGACTGTACGGCACCACCATACATGGGCTGTCGATATTCTTGCTCCTGAAGAGCATGCTGTCCCAAGGACCCGTAGTCTGGCGGACCCATATGATGGGGATGATGTTGAACTCCATGCTGAGAAGGCGGTAATTGACCTGCAGCACCGGTAGGCCCCGACGACGCCGCCGTAGCCCCAGCTGTCTGGCTGGATCGCTTTGCATGTGAGGTAGCTTCTTCACGGGGTACTATGTCAATGAGGAAATCGAACATATCGGATTTGGATAAGGCTGCCGCAATGTCCGACCTCTGCAGTGTACGCCGCTTGTTATCTTCGGCATGAATCCACGCCCGCATTGTTAGTTCCGTGATAAAGACATCACAGCCTTTGGCGAATAGAATTGGAGCCTCGGCTGAGATCATTTTGACCTCAGGATCGGCTTTCATGACCTTTTTTATTCGAGCTAAAGGTAGCTGATGAATTTTATAATCGTGGTTATCGGATTCAAGATGATTGATTATGTGCTGCCAGTATGTCGTCAAAATATCACGGGCCGTCCCCTGTAAGCCCTGGTTGACCTAATCCCAGTAACGCCAGGTTAGCACGACTCATAATTCCTGAGGCATCGTCCACCTACATTTGCCCATGTGCCTGTGTACAACTCCGCAACGGGAGCGTATCCTTGTGCGGAAAGCTGGAACAAGGAAGGTTAGCTGGAGAAGCAGGACTCCATGAGGCGGCCATACCGCAGCACTAGCACCTAAAAATGTCTATCATTAGTTCAAGGTCCAAAACATTATGCATAAATATTGCGCTGAGTTTCATAGATGCGCCCGGGATGGTTACCATAATGTCCACCGTTTCGTGTGTCATATACAGGCTGCTGCCTACTTTGTTGCTGCCCAGTACTTTGCGAAGCCTGCTCCATAACCTCAAGGTCGGTACTCTTTGCTGAAGTAATCTGTTTGAGGGGGATATAGCTGCTTGCTTGGTAGGGATGTGAGTGGCGTGCGGGAAACAAACGAAGTTGGTCAAGAGTGGGTATATGAATGGGTATAGATAGTGGTGTTTTGATGCAGTAGATTGGCAATGCTGTTATCAACTTCAGGAAAGCACGCGCAGGGTTTGGGCAGATATTGGTTGTTGCTCACGGAAGGTTGGCAAGCGCTAGTCAGGTGAATCGCGCCAAGAGGTCCTCCTGTGTGTATGCAAGGGACATTCTGAGGAGCCACAATTGCTTTATACCTCAGTACATAAGGTAATAGTTATATAGTCATAATCTGTCAGCGCAACAATAAATTGGGATACATGAAAGTATTAGAATCAAAAATATCTACTTATAAATAGTTAACTGTTAGGTAGTTTTATCATAAACCTAACTAGACTCTGACTCTTTCAACAAAAACAGGTGTATGGATATTTGGCGCAAAATATTTGACTATTAACCTGATCAAGTCGGGGGATGTAATTTTGGGATCCTGCTAGCCTTAATTTTCATAAAAATGAAGTAAAGGAAAAAGTCTCCATCATAAGTGCTAACAAGTATATTTATCAAATGTGAGGAAATTGGTTTCTCAGGAGACAGGTTTATGACAGGGTGTTATGACCTGACAAACTAGCTATATTTAATATAGCTTACTAATGTGCACACACTTATAGCTAACTATTTTTAAAGCTAATTAAATTAATAATTAATAATTTATTATACTTGAAAAATATTACTATATTATATAATAAATAATTATTTAAAAAAAATAATAATTAATTTATTATATAATAGCTATATTTATTAATAATAGCTATTTAAAATAAAAATAGTTAATTTATTAGTAGTTATTAATAGCTATATAAAAAATATAAGAATATTTATTTTTATATATATATTTAATTTAAATTATTTATTTAAATATAAATTACTATCTTTAAATTCTATCTTAGATATAAAATCTAGTTTTAATTATAATATAAATCTAAATATAGTCTTAATTATTATATTTAAATAATAGCTTTATTATATAATAATTTTTAATTAAGCTATAAGCTATATTATATATATTAAAATCTAAAATTATATATTATTACTAGATAAAAAGTTAATTAACTTAGATAACTTATAATAAAATTATAAAGTTAAATATTTTAAATACTAGTTAGTTTAATTAAGAAACTTAATTAATTTATTTAATATTATAAATATTATAAGTAATAATAATATTAAATACTTTAAATTAATTAAGCTAGGGATTAAATTTATAATAATACATAATTATTAAAAATTTAATAATAATAATTAACTAATTATAAAAATAAATTATACTACTAGAATAGTAATTAATAATAAAAATTTCTAGAGAAAATCTTAAGAAGCTAAAAATTTAATTATTTAAGTTATTTAATAGTACTAAATTAAAATTATAATATTTTTTTATTTAGATAAATATTTATATAAATATATAATAAATTTTAAAAAAATATTAAAAAAATAATATTTATATTAACTTATTTAATAAAAATAGCATATAAGTAGTTTAAATTATTTATTAAAAAATATTTAAAAACTTAGTAAACAGGCAATACTAATAATATAATAAATAATATTAAAAAAATCTTTATAAATTAGAATATTTTCAAAAAAAAAGATTTATTTTATTTAAATTAAAAAATAAATATAAAGATTAAAAAAAAATTTTTTTTTAAAAAATATTTTATAAAAATTAAAAATTTTATATTATTATATAAAAAGATTAATAAATAACTTAAAAAATTTAAAACTAGAAAAAATAAAGATTAATACTATATATAATTCTAAGATAAAAACTAGTTTAATAGTAGATAATTAAAACTATTATAATTAAATAAAAAAAAACATGCCTAATTATAAAATTTAAAATATAATAATTTCTATAGTTATTAATTAATAAAACTTAATATAATATTTTTTAAAAAACAAAATAATATTAAAGAAATAGGTTATACTTTATTTATAATAAATTAAATTATTAATTAAAAAAATATTAATAGAAGAAAACAGGTTGGAAATTAAAGAAAGCTAAAGAAAAATAGCTAAGAATAATAAAAAAATATAAGTATAAAATTTATATTATTTATAAAAAATAAAAAAATTAGAGCTACTAATTTTAAATAAATTATTAATAAAATATATAAGAAACATCTAGAAATAGATTAATAAAAAATTAAAGCTAGAATTTTAAAAATATAATTAAAGAAAATTACTTATTAAAAAAGTATAAGAGATAATTAATAAATAATATAAAAAAAATATATAGAATACTATTTATAAAAATAAAAATACTAGAAAGTAATCTAGAAATTAGCAAAGTCTAGAAAAAAATATATAGTAAAGTTAAAGTACTAAATATAAAATTAAAAATATTTAAAATATATAATAAAAATAGTATTATAAAAAATATATAAAAAAATAATATAAATATATATATTATTTAAAATATAAAAAATATAAAAAATTTTTATAACTAGTATAATATAATCCACTACCAAGCGGCACACACCACCAAGCAGCACAAAATTTCAACAATTTTAGCTGCCTTGGCCCCCGGTTAAAAAATGGCCATTTATATTATAAATAATTAATTATATTATATATAAAATAGCTAGCTAGCTAGTAAATATAATAAGATATTTAATTTTAGTATAACTTTAAATACTATTATTATTATACCACACTAGCGCCTATTTCTTTTATACTAGCTTTTTTTCTTCTAAAGCTAATACCTGTACAGCTTTCTTAGCAAGCTGCTTGTCTTAAGTATTTATAAAAATTTTTTCTAATTTAATAAAGTATTAAAATATCTTTCTTTTCTTCTTTTATTAAATAATATACATTTTTTTAACCTAATATTAAAGTAAAAAAACTTTATATATTATAGCTTTATATATCTTAGCTAATTACTTAATAGCTTAATTTAATAAGCTTTTTAACTGCTAATTAAGTAACTTTTTAATATATTATATCTACTTTTTAATCTCTCTAGTTGTATAAGATATTTTTCTAATTTATTTAAAGCTAGAAAGCTCTGTATTTATTATAGAAGAAGATATAATATATTTAATATTAAGCTTATTAAGCACATGTTGGGAATTTAATAGAATTAAACTAGTAGCTGTAAATTCTTTGCATATATTAAATAATAAAAAAGCCTTTTAAGCATGTTAATAAAGTATAATAAAGCTTGCTTTATTAATATAATTAATACTATTTTAAATATAATATTATACTTGCTTTTTATAGATCTACTTTAATAAAGCAAAGCAAGTCATATTTAATAACTATAAATAATAAGAGAAATAAGAAAATAAATATAAAAAAATAATTTAATAATCTTTATAAAAAAAAATTAAATTTAGTAGATAAATAACTTGCATATTTATTAAAAATTAAAAGATAATATCTTTCAACTGTTTATAATATAATATATCTTTCAAAGATTTCTTAAAGCTATATTAAACATAGTTTATTACTAGTTTATTTATTAGGACTGGTTCCAATTAACTAATTAAATAATATATGTTGATACTATTAAAATTAATAAATCTAGCCAGTAAAGATAATTATTAAAGAAGAACTTTATTTAGTTAAATTAATAGCTTTAATAGCTGTTATTTATTCTTAATTTTCTAGTTAAATAATTTATATATAGCTACTTTAATAATAGATACTAGTAATAACTTTAGTAGTATTAGTAACTTTTATTTAAAAGCCTGTTTTATTAAAATTATAAATATCTTGTTCAAGTATACTATATTTTATTATAGTATTTTAAATAAGACTAAATTATTCTTTTATAATCTTAGAATCTTCACATTTTGCCTGTTAATAATTATATTTTTAAGTATATTTAGAGGCAAGATTACTATGCCTGCTAATAAAATAAGTAACTTAATTAACTTTCAAAAATAAGTCTTTATAATCTAATAATAGAAGAGAGGCCATCTTAGAGATATTATTATATAAAAAAAACAGGTTATAATTATTTATATTAAGAATTTAGTACTTTAATAAATTCTCTTTAGTACTCTTTAGCTTTTAATAATTAAAAGTAGCTTTTTAACATGCTTTTTATTCTTTATTTTAATAGAAGAGAGTTTAATAAAAGATATTATATATAACTGCAGCAGCTTGTATATTTTTAATCTAGCTAGATTTATATATATTTAAAGCAAGTAATAAGCACTTTTCAGAATTAGAGATTATTTTTAAAATTATATTATAAAAAATAATGGTTTTAAAGCAATTAAGAAAAAGGGGTTGGATTATTAAAATTTTATACTACTTGGTGGTGTGTGCCGCTCGGTAGTGGATTATATTACTACTTAGTATTATATAATAATAAAATATAAAGCAGGAAATATACTTATATAATTATAAATAATTTAAGTAAATTAAATATATTTATATAGAGAAATAAAATATATATATATAAGATATTTATTATATAATAAATATAAAAAAATATATTAAATATAATACTTTAAAAATAACTATATTATATATTATAATAGTAAGATAAAAAAATTAAACTAAAAATAAAATTTTTTTTTAATAAATATTTTATACTAGTAGATAAAACTATATTTAAAATTAAAGCTTTTTATAAACAATAAAAAAGTATATATTATAATTAATTTAAATATAATAAAAAAAAAGTATTAGTATTAATTTTAAAATTAAGTAAAAAAAAACGTAGAAAAAATCTTTATTAAAAAAAAATCAAGCTTATATTAATTTATATAAATAAAAATTATAATAAAATATAAAAAATATGTTAGTTTTAATATTTTTTTAGTAAAAAAATATAATATTATATTTAAAATTTTATAACTTAAAAATATTAATTTATGTATTAATTAAAAAATAAAATAAATTTATGTTAAAAATACAAAATATTATAGAAGTAAATAAGTAAAAAAAAGTAATATAAAAGATTTAATAAAAAAAATAAAAATATAAAGATATATAATAATAAAGCTAGTAAAGTAGATACTTATAATTATAAAAATTTTATTAAAATATATTTAGCTAATAAATTTAAATAAACAAAATAAAAATAATTTTTATATAATAATAATTATAATAAATAAGTTTATTAGAGGGCTAGTTAAATAAGAACTTTATAAAATAATAATTACTAAAAACTTTTTAAAAATATAGATTTTTAGAGAGTATATTAAATTTTAGAATATATTTTAATAATAAGAAAATTTAGAGTTAACTATTTTTAAAGTTAATTAAATTAATAATTAATAATTTATTATACTTAAAAAATATTATTATATTATATAATAAATAGCTATTTAAAAAAATAATAATTAATCTATTATATAATAGTTATATTTACTAATAATAATTATTTAAAATAAAAATAATTAATTTACTAGTAGCTACTAGTAGCTATATAAAAAATATAAAAATATTTATTTTTATATATATATCTAGTTTATTTTTTAATTTTTTATATTTAATCTAAATTATTTATTTAAATATAAACTATTACCTTTAAGTCTTATTTTAAATATAAAATCTAGTTTTAATTATTGTTAGGATCAATACTGCAGATACAGGGTTGCAGGTGATTATATGTAGAGACATGTGATCCACAACCTGTATAATATATTTAATCACTATAAAGTTATTAAGTAAAGTAACTTAGTAGTTAGTTTTATTATTAAGTATTTTTTATTAATATATACTATAATATTATACTATTTTTTATATTATATTTATCTTGTAGTAATATACTACTATATAAATAAAATAATAATTCTAATTATTTTATAATAATTAAGATGGCCTGATACATGTAAAAATAATAGAAAATATATTAATAATATAATTAAAACATGTAATATAAAATATAAAAAAAAAATAATATATTTTTAAAATTTATAAATTTAAAAAATAAAAAAATAAAGTTACTAGACTCTCTTAATATTATAAGTTGAATAAAAAAAAAAAACTATAAGTTTAGTAAGAGAAAGAGTATTATAAATAATATAATAAAAAATAGTTAAAAAATATATTAGACTTGTAAAATTAGAAGCTTTAAAAAAACTTAGAAAATTAAATAAAATTATATAAAAAAAAAGAAGAAAAAAAAAAACAATAAAATATAAAAAATATAGAAATATAATTTTTATATATTAATTTATTAATTTTATTTATAATAATATTATAAAAAATAAACTTTAATAATTAAAATAAGATAATAATAGCTAAGCACTATAATATTTAAAAAATAAATCTAGATAAAAATATATTACTTATTAAAAATTTAATATTATATAAAAAACTAAGTATTAAGTCTTTTACAGCAAAAAATATAAAAAAATATATATATTAAAAATTACTTATAAAAATATATTTTAAGTAATTTTTTACTAATTACTAAAATAATTATATTAAAATTAAAAAAGTGCTATTATTTCTAATACTAGATTATTTTAAAAATTAAATAAAAAATTACAAAATAATAAAAAATTATATATTTAAAAAAATTTATTATATTTTTTTTTTAAATTAATAAATAATCTAAAAGTCTAGTTATATTTAAAGAGCCAGTTCTTTTATTTAACTAGATAATAAGTATTTTTATTAAATTAGTATTAATTTTTAATTTTATCTATTTTTTATTTATTATTATTTTTAAGCTCTGGCATGGATAAGATCTTCTTATCTTAGCTAATTTATAATTTTAAAAATAAAATATAAAAGATATTATATATATAATTATATTTATTTAATAAATATAAATAATATACTTAGATTTTAACTTAATCTAATATTTAAAAAGATTCTAAATATTAAGAAGTAAGTTTTTAACTTAGTAATTTTAATTTTAAATTTTAAATTAATAAACTTATTAAATTTCTTAATTTAAATATTATTAGCTTATATTTTTTATTATAATATTTAATATAGGCTTTTATAGCTTTTTATTAATATTTTTTATAAAATTTTTTTTTAATAATTAATTTATTAATTCTTGCTTTTACAGCTGGTATCTTTTTTAAAGAAAAATTATTCTTAATTTAGAAATAAAAGTTAGAATAATATCTTATAAAAGCTTTATTTAGAGAAGTTCTAATAATTATATTTATAGTATTATTATAAATAAATTATACTTTAGAAAATAATTTAGATTATATAAGTTATTCTACATTAATAAAATATTTTAGATATTATTCTAGAATTTAATTTATTTATTTTATTTAATTATTAGTTTATAAATAAAAAGCTATTAATAACTATAACTTAATTAAGTTAAGTTTATAAAGTTATTTCTAAAATTTACTAATAAATAAAGATTTTTAATTAAAAATAATTTTATTTAAAGATTTATAGATTAATTTTATTACTTAATAAAATAATTCAGCTAATTCTGGGGCATTAATTATGGATAATATAAAAAGAAATTAATAATATTTAATATATTAATTTACTATAATAAGAGTATGATTAATTATTTTATTATTATATAAAATTAAAAGTAAATTTATTATAAAATTTATAAATATTTTATTTTAAGGTTGTTTAGAAATAAATAAAGAATTAATTTAATTATAAGATTAATATCTTTTAGTTATTATTCATTAATATATAAAATATTTTTAAATATAACTTTATATATTATTTTATATATTTATTTAATAAAATTAATAGATTAATAAATTATATATATAATTTCTCCCAAAGTAGTCAGTTAAGAAATTATTATAATATAAAAAAATAAGATTTTTTTTTAAAAATTTTAAAAATATCTAGAATAATAATATAATTTTTATATTAAAAAAAACTATTTTAGTTAATCTTTAAAGTTCTAGAATAATTTAATTAAAATATAAGCATGATTTATTTTTATATCTTAAGATTTTTTTTAAGCTATAAATATAAAAGCTATTAAATTCTTACTAGTTTTCTAAAAAAATATATTTTTAGTCTAGTAATTATATTATATTACTAAATTATAAATAATTTATTCTAGCTTTAGATTATTTATAAAATTAATCTCTTTTTTTAAAGAATCTAATTCTTTTTTAGAAGAATTAATAAAAAGTTTAAAATTTTTTTTTAATTTCTTTTAATAAGCATTCTATACTTTACAAGCTAGTTTATTTTTTCAAGCTTTTTTAATTAAAAATTAAATAAGTTCTTTATAAATTAAAGTTATTAATTTATTTTAATAAAAATATTTTATAAATTTACCTGATATTTAGAAAGGCCTGTCTACAGAATTAATTTTACTAGATTAATATTTAATTATAAAATTATAAAATATTAAAAATATATACTATGTAGCTTGCCTATTATTTAATTTAAATTAATTTATAAAGATTTATAAATTATAATAGTCTAATAAAACTTTAATAATATATTTACTTTTTTTTAAATATTAATACTAGTATTTAAAGAAATATATAATAATAAAAAAACTTTTAATTTAGAATTTTATAGTTTATTTTTACTAGAAAAAATTTCCTGGACTAAAAGATAATTAAATAATATTAATCTTAATTATTTAGTTAGAAGATAATTCCAGCCATGTATTTAAAAAAAGTATCTATTTTAATTTAAATATAATATTTAAAATTAAAATAATATAATAAAGAAGCTTTCTAAAAAATATTAATAAAATTATAAAATATAAATTTTTTATAGTTATTAAGCTTAATTTTTCCTGGTTTTTATTTATTAATTATGTCTTTTAATATAAAAGTTAAAGGCAGGATAATTTTAAAATATTTATATATAAAATATTAATAAAAATTATAGAATCTTAGAAAGACTTAAATATTTTAAAATATTATTAATTTTTTTTATTTAATAATAATTCTAACTTATTGTAGATTTATTTTAATTTTATTATAAGTTATAATAAAACTAAGGAACTTTATTAAATTCTAGTAAAAAAAATATTTAAATAATTTTATATATAATTTTATATTTTTTAAACATTTTAATACTTAATAAATATAATTAGTATGGGTTTTTTAAGTAAATAAAAAAATTAAAATATTATTTAGATATACCATATAAAAGACATCTAAAATATTATATAAAATAATATAAATATAATTTTAAAAAATTATAGATATATTAGTTAGCCTAAATAATATAATTATATATTTATAATAATTATATTATATATAAAACATAGTTTTTTATTCTTTATTTTTATAAATTTAAATATAATAATAGATATTTTAAATATCTAACTTTAAAAAATATTTTATATTATTAATTTAATTAAAAATCTCTAAAATTAAGAATAAAAAATAATAATTTTTAATAAAGATTTTATTTAAATCTTAATAATCTATATATAATTATAAAATATTATTATAAAATTTTAATATAAATAAAATAAAGGCCCCTGCAGAACTTTTTAAAAATTAAATTTTTTTAATTTTAATATTTTTATTTATATAATTTTTAAGAATCTTTAATTTCTTTTAAAATAAAAAATAAATAAATCTAAAAAATAAAATTTAGTCTTTTTAAAAAGAAATTCTATAATTTACTTTAAATTTTAAAAAAAGAGTCTTAGATTTCTTAGTATTAAATATATTTTAAAATTACTTAAGTTCTAAAGATAATTTACTTAGATCTTATTTAATTTTTAAAAAATTTAAAAAGTCTTTTTTAAATAATTATACTTTTTTAAAAAGTATTATTATAATATATATATAAATATAGTAATATTCTTATTTAGTAAATTTATAAAAAAATAAATTTTTAGCTTTTTAAATTTTAAATTATTATATTTATTTTATAAAAGAAAGATATATAAAAAAATTATTTAATATAAATATAAATAAAAGTACTAGAGAGCCACTAAGTTAGAAATTTTAATTAATTTTTATATAAAATTATTTAAATAATTTAGCAATTCTTTATTTAAAATATTTTATAAAAATAAATTTACTAATAGTAAAATTTTTAAAAACTATATTATTTTTTATAAAAATTACTTAAACTAATGGGTCCATAGACTCTAATATTTTATTAATAAATTATTAAAATATATAAAATTTAAAACTTATTTTATAAATAATTAAATAAAAGAAGCATTAAAATTTATTAAAAAAATAATAATATTTAACTAGATATAAATAATATTATTATATTATAAAGAAATTATTAAAGATTCTGGTAATACAACAAGAACCTTTTTTTTTAAAAAAAAAGAAATTAATACTTAAGAGAAAAAAAAACCTTAAGTAAAAAATAATATAAAAATCTTTATAATATAAAGTAATATTAATTTATAACATAGATTATATATTATCTAAAACCTTATTAAGACTATGGCAGATCTGAACTGTGGTATCTTTCCAAGTCTTGAATTCCATTATAGTTATTTATTTATTCTTGCTTAATATAAACTTTTAATCTAAATAAATTTATAAGCTAGACTCTTAATATTAAATAGTCTATTAATCTTATTTTTTAAAAATAATTATTAGTAATAAAAAGACTTCTTTAAAATTAATATATTTAATAATTATAATTTATTTATAATTATTTTAAATTATTATATAAGGTCTCTCACATCTATTTACTATAATAATAATTTTAAAAATAGTATAGAGATTTATTATAAAGCTAGTTTTATTAAAATTTTAGATATTATTTTTATAAATATTATATTCTTAAATAATTTTATATATTATTTTAAATTATTATTTTATAATTTCTAGATCCTCCTGCTTAGCTTGTTAATAAATAATTCTTTAATTATATCATATACAAAGTTTAAAATAATATTTAATAAAGAAACTAGCCTAGTTAACCCTAAAAACTATAGTTAGATTTTAAATATATATATAAAGTAAAATTTAGGCTATTTTATATAAAAACTTGGGTTAAATTAAAAAGCCTTGCTTATTTATATTTAATAGTTACTTAATAAGTATTTTCTCTTTAATAGCTATTAATTTATAACTATTTAGGCGTGTTTCTAAGCATGATTTAACTTTATTAAGCTATTTAAAAAAAAATAGATTTTAAAACTTCAAAAATATTAGCTACTCTTATTTTTAATTAAATTTTCTTGCTTTGGTACATATTTATGGCCATCTAAATTTAGTTCTTCTAAGATAAAGATATTTTAAAAAATAGAGGTAGAATAAAGACGTGTTGAATGTTACTTGATTGTGTTGGGGTCAAAATGTTACGACACCCCAGTTGCCTAAGGTGTCTAACTCTGTAATCTCACTGCAAGCTGTCTAGGTTGATTGACTTCTTACCTGGTCCTGACACGTAATCCCAGATCCTGGTACACGTAATACAACTTATAGGTTGATCAAGAGCCACCTTTACCACGTATGGTAAAGCTGTTACTTAAGTGCGGTAGTTGAGGATGTGTTCGGGTCAAACTATAGCTAAGGCCAATCCTATGCCCAAGGTAGGACTTAAAGATAGTAGTTGATACTTAAGTAGATAACTTAGATTGAACGCGAAGAACTAAAGATAAACTAGATACATGTGCGAGAATGAACGTCCTTATATCCTTCACGTAGCTACCGAGTAGCCTGAGTAGGCGAGTAGCTAGCTACTCGTTGAGTAGGTTAGCTATTCGCAAAGTAGCTCAGCTATTCGTAGTCTTGGCTGGCTATTTGTCACGTGACACGGTTGGTGATGACTGACTGCCAGTCATTAGTTTGATTGGTCCGAGAATGGTTGGCTGTCGAGTGCGTCCGCATTAATGAACTATGCCGCATAAGGTTAGATTGTCAGATCATAACACAAAAATAGATAGCTTGACCATGTGGGCGGCTCGGCCGTGGATTACGTTACCTAAGGCAAGTTAGGTAAGGAACAGCTCGTAGCCAGGGCTATGCTCATTTAGGCTAGAAGCTCCTCCCACAAAGAAAATTTTTTGAAATATCTGTCAGCACTTTCAAAGCACAAAATCGGACTATAAATTCAAGCCACATCCTGACTTATTTTATGATACTTTACTCTTCTTTTATTTATCTGCTCTCCTTGAGGCCCGTATTCTATTCTCTGCTTTCCTAATGCAATTTCTGTCTCATTAAGGCGTTATCATCAATAAGCTCAATCTGATGGATGATGACGTTCAAAAGCTTCTACTTGAAGCTGAGCAACGACTCCAAAAGTGTGCCACTAAACCGACCGAAAAGTCGACAACCAGACATGCAGCAGATTGTGCCTATCTCCCAAAGTAAGTGATTATTGATGGTCATCCCCTGTGGATGCTCACATCTCGTGCTTTAGCATTCCAAAATTGTCACATGGTACATCTCTATCCCCATACGTGCACCAGCGGAATGAACTCGCTGTTGTTGATTCTGCACGAATAATCAATCATATGCACCTTGATCAGTCGAAATTTATCCCCCAAAAAGAGGAGCCTCGGCCCATGTCCAAGAAGGTATGATATATATATATATATTTTTTTTTTTTCGCTTTCATGAGTTTCCCTTTACCCGAAAGTTGCAATGAGGAAAGTTTTATATATCGCACAAGCGCTTGATGCAGTTTCTACAGCTCGTTTTGAGCTGCTCTGCGCCTATGAGAGTACTTTTGTTTCATAGTTACTCTGAGCATCACCCCCCAATATACCGCAGGCAATACTCATGAGTCTTGACACCCTTGCTAATATGTCTTCTTAAAGGATAAATCAACGGCGGGGGCGGATTGGTTTGATTTACCAAAAACTGAATTAACACCAGAGCTTAAAAGAGACCTACAACTTCTTCGAATGCGTTCTATTTTGGATCCTAAGAGGCACTATAAGAAAGAAAATGGAAAAGTACAAGCGCCTAAGTACTCTCAAGTGGGAACGGTCATTGAAGGCCCAACGGAATTCTTCAGCGCTCGTGTACTCAAACGTGACAGGAAGAAGACTTTTGTTGAAGAGGCATTGGCAACGGAACAAGTAACCAGACGATTTGAAACTAAGTACAGGGATATCCAAGACCAGAAGAGGAGTGGTAAAAGCTCTTTTTACAAAGGTCTACAGGGCCGAAGGAATGGAAGAGGCACTCGACATTGAAATAATCCTAAGGCAGCTTCATGAATCACCAAAAACCATGTACTAGTGTGTATAGGTCGCTTGGCTAACAGCCTTGGAGCCCGAAAATACCGTGCATTTTCTTCAACGACCAAAGCTCTACACGTCTATGCCATGGAGCACTAGTCTACTCTGGAATCATCCTCCGATTTTTGAGCAACCAGGATATCCTGGCGGGCTTCAAAAAATGCTCGAAATGACATGCACAACCAGCTTCTGATAGGTGTTAGAATCTTTCGGGCCCCAAGGGAGCCATCTCGGTTCATACCTGCATATCAAGTGCCGCAGATCGACCTTCCTGGAGGACTTCCTCATGATTTGCTTTCCCTTCTTGCAGGATAGCTTCTAACTCTTTAGCATTCCTACCTTGGATGAGATTATCATCCCCGCGGGGAACCGGTGAGAGAACCGCACTGTTTGTTACGAGACTGAATGCCATGATCCGAATACCACAGTGTCTGGCAACGACAATCTCCGGGACCGTTGACATCCCTACCAAATCGGCTCCCAATTGACGAAGCATACGGCACTCTGCCCTAGTCTCGTAACTGTGGTATTTAGCAGAGTGTGAAAAAGAGCCATGCGCTATCATTTACCTGGGTCCCCCAACGAAGGCATACACTCCCTCGTGCAGTTTTCTTTTACTACCTTCGTCTATTACTTGTTTCCAACCTTCGTGAACCTTACGGCGCAGGTCGAGGTCATAGGCGTCCGACAAGGAAGGGAAACGAGGGCCAAATTCTTCGAAATTTGGCCCTCTTAGCGGGTGGGTACCTGCCAAACCAGCGAGAAAGATATGCTTGACATCTCGGTTAGGATAACTTAGGCTCTTGAACACGTAAGGCTGAACTCACATCATTTAATAATACGATATCGCCCACTGCGTATTCGGGATTGAGACCTCCAGCAGCATTTGTTACTACCGTGCACACAATTATTAATTGCTCAATTGAATCACCATCCGTTTCTGAATAGGCGGGCTTACAAACTAGTGTATCAATTCCCAGGAGTTTAAATACTCGAATCGGGAACGTCACCTGATTGATGGAATGACCCTCATAATAACTATTTCATTGAATTATTTTCAGGAGTTTTCCTTTGCATAATATGCAATTCGGGCAATCTCACTGCGCACGACCAACCATTAACACGGCTGGGATGTCTTGACTGAGGAGCCCAAAAACAAGCCTCCCTGCATGTCCAGGGACTTAAGTGGTCGGTCAGCAAAACTCAAGGTGCCTGTAAGCCGGAAAGCCGGAGAGCAATCTCAAACTTACCTGTCAAGTGGGGGAAATGAGGTATTGAGCTATACTGGATCTCAACCCGTGGCTGATGCTGTATTGTGCTCTCAAGTCCACCCAGGCCAGAACCACAAATAATAGCTACTCGAGGAAGTTCTAGAGGAATTGGCAATTGTTTCTTTATGAAAGAAGACGCCTCTCTTATCTGAGCGAGCGAAAGTTCCCCCGACAGTTCCATTGCAACGTTTTTGAGTCAAGTATTGTAAATTCTGGTAAGTGAATAATGCTCTATTTTCTGTGAGAAATAGTAAGAGTAGAATGGATAAAAAATTCCCTAACTAAAAGCAGGAAATATATTCGCCGCAAGCTTGTTGGTTTAGAATCCCCATGAAACTCTTGATGCTTTGCATGTTGGTTGGGGGATATTGCCGGAAGGCGGTCAAAAATGCCTACGTAGTACAAATTGGTGTTATGATGTTAAATGCACTGATTACTAAGTTGAGAAAAAAAGGGAGAAGCGGTTATTTTAAAAAATATCAGACTTACTATGAAAAAAAAAGAGATGCTCTATTAACAGCTCAATACATCCTTGTTTCTTTTCCAACTCCTATTAAAGCTCAGAAATGTCGGGGTTTTTCGGTTTACGGCCCATGAAATGGGCCAGTAGGCCATTACAGGTATCACCAACCCTAAATATTCATTCTCTTCCTCTCGCGAAAACATGTTAAGTGACATACCAGCGTGTGGTGACCTGTCGTGCTGCAAGTTCTCTGGGTAAAGAAAGAGATACAGCTATCTCTCAATCCAATACAACCGCTACAGACAACCAAAATAAAGGGTAAACATTGTTGAAGCCTCTTGCATCCACCAAACCTTCGCATCTAACCCAACAGCCAAAATTCCAGGCAACTCCAGTCTTGTGCTGATTCGGGCGTAAGAGAATGGTATGTTGTTACCCGACTTAACACCCCCAACTCTGCGTAAAGCGCGTGCCTAAAGCACGCATTCTGAGCAGATCAGGAAGGCGAGGCTTACCATGGTTTAGGGGAGAACGCCTACACAATGTGAATGAACAAGCTCGAGTGCCGAGAAGTGTACAGGCGCTGTACCTAAGACCTCTTCGGAGGAAGGCCGAATATGGCCTCCCCGTCTGCGACCTTCAACTACGATCATATAGTGTGCGAAATGTGGAGTTTTTTACTGATTTCGCCATACGCGCGGCCTATTACCTGAATCTTCCCGTGTCGGGGCCGATACCACTGCCCAAGCTGACCGAGCGGTGGACGTTTCCCCGAAGCAATTTCGTGCACAAGAAGAGTCAGGAGAATTTTGAACGCATAACACTCCGCCGACTCATCCAAGTTAAGGACGCCAATCCACAAGTAGTCCAGGCATGGCTCTCATTTCTACGAAAGCACGCATTTTATGGAGTCGGTATGAAAGCGAACATTTGGGAACACGAAAGTCTTGGTATGATAGAATTTCCTTATGCTATGCTCATGAGCTGCGCCTGGGTCCCACTAACCATTTTGAAGAAGCTGCAAAACATATGGATCAAACCCTGCCGGAAGTTGAAAACTCCCTTGAATCTCACCTCTCACAATTCGGCCAGGGCAATAGAGTGGCGGGAGGTTCTCTGTCCGAATTTTTGGGTAACGAACGACTGTCTTTGAATAAGGGTCCGTTGACCAACAGCCGTAGGGGTTGAATCGTCCTGAGTCATTATTAGGACATTCCCTCTATCTTTTTTGTACCATATGTTGTTCCAAGTATGTCTTGTTTACCGATCAAAAAGCTTATGCCGACGTTATGTTCTCGGGCGCAATTGTAATGCAATATAAGATAATTTCATGTTTCAGTCCCAGCTACGGTACCTAGTCTCAAACATTAAATGGATGGATCAAGGATTAATGGATCAGGGATGAGTGACCTCACAAAGCCCTGGCTCAGTGGTGAACAATCAGAAACCCAGCAGGCGCATTTCTGTCACGTGATATTCAATCTACCCGTACCTTATTTTCTAGTGAACATCAAAGCTCCTCAAAAGTACACTAATCTCCTCTATACCTATCAAGTTATGCTATCTAACATCGGTCGATATGGTCAACGGTTCATACCATCCAATAGAACAAAGCTCTTCACCTCCCACCATAATGAAGTCCTATACTCCGGTTTAAACAGGCACTCGCAAAGACAATATAGTTCACATTCTGTCCCCCAGAGGCCTTCTTCTGTGCCCACTATATTTTCCGGCATTCAACCCACAGGTGTTCCTCATCTGGGAAACTATCTGGGGGCTATACGAGAATGGGTTCGTCTACAGAATTCTGCGAGCAAGGACACTAAGCTATTATTTTCCATAGTCGACCTACATGCATTGACTGTGCCCCAAGAGGCGACTCAATTGAGGAAATGGAGGAAAGAAGCCTTCGCAACATTGCTTGCTGTTGGGCTGGATCCGAAGCGCTCAGCAATTTTTTACCAGTCTGATGTACGTAGTTTGCTCTTAGTTTTGACCAGGAGGATCTTTGTTCACTCAGTTTTACATATTAATAATTCTGTCAGGTTCACGCGCACTCTGAATTACATTGGATTTTGAGTACTGTGGCTTCTACTGGCTATCTATCACGGATGACTCAATGGAAGGTGAGTAACTGGGCCCATTTTTTCTGCTTTAACAAATAATATATGCCATCAAGAGCATATAGAGAAAGGGATATGTGCTTAAGTAGATCATATTTAGAGCAAACTTCAATTGCCAGATGACACAACCTTAGAAAACTCCGAAGTGAGAGCAAAATTACGGCTTGGCCTTTTCTCATACCCCGTTCTCCAGGCGGCGGACATCCTCGTACATAGGTCTGGTGGCTACACTTGTTAACCAACTTTTTTTTAATTTCTTTGCTAACCATACACAGATCCACTCATGTCCCAGTAGGGGAAGACCAGAAACAACATTTAGAGTTTTCCCGGTATACTGCGAATAGCTTCAACCATCTTTATGGCCCTATTTTTCCAGTACCAGAGTCACTTATATGTGAGAAATTTCCATGTAATTTGAATTGTCAGCTTAGACTAGGACTGACTTAATTCATAATTAGCCCCAGCGCAGCGCGTGATGTCTCTAAAGGAACCAACCCTTAAAATGTCAAAATCCCACCGTGACGAGCGGTCAAGAATCCTGCTTACCGACTCCACCGACGATATTCATAGGAAAGTGAAGTCTGCGCTTACAGATTCAGAGACACAAATTACGTATGATCCAGCCCGTCGGCCGGGTGTGTCTAATCTCATAGAAATATTAAGCCATATCGAAGGAATTTCCTGCCAGGAAGTTGTTTTATTACATGAGTCAACAACTCTACGGGCTCTCAAGGAGCATCTTGCGGATAAGATTTCAAACACCCTTAGTCCAATCAGGGAGAAGTACTGCTCTCTAATGGAAGATGATAGCGGACATGTGGAATCCATCGCGAGCCAAGGTGCACATACTGCACGCTTAAATGCTGAGTCCACCATGCAGCAAGTGAGAGAAGCTATAGGCTTGTGAAAATTTCTTTTTTTTTCTTGGTATATTATCTAGGCCTCATTCTAGGCTCTGCTTTGTATACTATTCTTTCTACATGGCCCTGTATAAGTAGATTAATTAGACAAGTTTTCAGTCATGAAATTCTTCATCCATCAGTTGAATGCTAGGTGGCCATATAAAACCATTCATATTTCTCTTTATAACCAGGACTTTTTTCTTGTATTAAGTGTCAGTAAATTTTCTAGGTGGTTTATATAATATTATATTGACATGGCCAATAAGATATTCCCATGATATTTAAGTGGTATATATATAGTGCAGGAGCTCCCTCTGCAATTAGAGTTTCGGGCTACCGGGCGATCCGAAGGATTCCACATGAGTGGAGTATCTCTGACAATCTCCAAAAAGCTATGACCTCCAACCCCTCAAGGCACCTGTCGCGATTCTTCTTGGAGTTTTTTCCCTTTTTTTTTCCAGAGGCGGGAAATTTTGTTTCGTTAATGTTAGCTGGAACTATTTGAACAGCAGCAGTAGTATCGAGTTAAATGTTAGTACTCACGGTGATTCGTGTCCACGAAAAGTCGAACTTAGATTTGTCTTGCACTCGCAAGGTGATGACGACAGCAATCAGATGCTAAATCGAACCATTGGGTCATACATGCAACTCCGAGAATGTTGCAACCTGTTCCTTGAGTCTACTACTATTACGATTACGACTACGACTACGGAGTACTACTGCAATAAAAAGCCCGCCGTAGTCCTATTGTTTGTCATGTTAGATGGCTAATCCGCAGTCCATCCTCCAGGACAAGGACACTCCGCCTTTCTCTCTCCACCCCAATGTCATAAAGTACTAAAGTACTGTAGCACAATGTACCGGTTGCTGGGGTTTGTGCTCGCTTTCTTTGTCGTCCGAATAGCAAGAGGGGCCTTGACACTTTATCAAAGAGATATTCCTGCTATTGTTACATTAGACATTCAACGCCAAGACGTATCCAGTCCCTTAGAGAGAGACCGAGGAAGAATAAGACGGCGAGATGGAACAATTGAGCAGACGCTTGATAACGAGGTACGCTTAGAATTTAACAAATTAATACTCAGCAGTGTCTCACGATCTACTAGAAAACACTCTACTTCTGCAACATTACTCTCGGCACACCTGGGCAAAAACTGCGCATGATTTTAGATACCGGTAGCAGCGATCTTTGGTGCAACGCAGCAAACTCCACTCTCTGTTCATCCCCTGGAGATCCCTGCACAGTGTCCGGGTCTTACAATCCCGATTCCTCCTTGACTTATGCATACGTTTCTTCCGAATTCAACATCTCCTATGCGGACGGAACCGGCGCAGCCGGCGACTATGTGACCGACAACCTTCAGATTGGTGGAGTGACAGTAAAAGATTTTCAATTTGGCGTTGGGTATTCATCAAGCTCTTCCGGTATGCTTGAATTGTATCCCACTGGATAAATTCCCCTTATATCACGACTAACATATATACTGTGCCTTCAGAGGGTGTTTTGGGCATTGGCTACGTCTCAAACGAAGTGAAGGTCACTCGATTCGGAGACAATGCCTACCCTAATCTACCTCGTTCTCTGGTTAAGAATGGCCTAGTCCGATCCAACGCATATAGCCTATGGTTAAATGACCTAGGGGCCAGTACTGGGTCGATCCTATTTGGGGGTGTCAATACGGGGAGGTTTCATGGTGACCTCCAGACTCTTCCCATTCAAACTGTGGATGGAGAGTATTTGGAGTTTATCATAGCACTTACTGGTGTTGCCTTCAGCTCACGGTCAGACAATCGCACCTACCCGTCGGGCGCTCTCCCCGCAGCTGTCCTTCTCGACTCCGGAAGCTCCTTATCATATTTGCCGGACTCTATTGTGGAGAATATATATAATGATCTTGGTGTTATTTATGAACCATCCAGTGGTTCTGGGTTTGCACCGTGTAGTCTGGCCCAGAGCAACATTAACATAACTTTCACATTTTCCTCCCCCTCAATCACAGTTGGGATTGATGAGCTAATAATTGATGCTGGGGATCTCCGGTTTCAAAATGGTGCACGTGCATGCATATTTGGTATTGTTCCCGCCGGGGAGAGCACCGCGGTCCTAGGAGACACATTCCTACGCAGTGCATACGTGGTGTATGATCTAGAAAACCATGAAATATCCCTTGCCAACACCAGATTCAATTCGACAGATGATAATATCCTGGAAATTGGAGCCGGTGATGATTCTGTTCCTGAAGCTACGCGGGTGTCTCATCCGGTCACGTCGGTCGTCGGTAATGGCTCGGGAGCAAGAATTGGAGGGCCAACAAGCGTTGATTTCACAGATATTCCATCCACAACTAGCACGGGTGGCGTCGCAGGTGTGGCCGGAGGACGGACCCATCTTCCCAGGAGTGTAGCCTTTGGCTTTATAGCCATGGGTTATGCCTTGGGTGCGTAACATATATGTATAAAAGATCGATCTTTTACATATTTTAATCAGAGATTCAATGGCTCGAAATGGACAATATTAGGTAGCCGCTTGGCTGGGGTGTACCGGTATCCAGCAAAATACGAAGCATTATTAGTGTACAACAATCAAATACATATAAAAAAACGGGTACCAGAACACGGGCAGTGGAGCTTTGGAATTGTGTAATCTTGCTGTGGATCGAACTAATTTTCTTCCAACATCAACTACTCTATAGTGATAGATACTTCTTTCTCAGCCACTATCTTCTAGGTTCAAAAGTTAATCAAATTATTTGCCACCTACATAGGTAATAAGGGTAATGCCGCGGATCCCAACCCCAAAGATTGTTCGGGCTTATCAACATAACACGCTTCTTCCCCTTCTGCTACGAGAATGCCGCACCCTTGGTTCAGCCCGGAACGAGCTTCGCTGGTTACATGACCACGCGGTTAAAGTTATTGCACTGAAGTCAAAGAAGATTGGCGGGAGATCAAAGTATCCTCTCTTCGGATGGAGAACCCTCCTTAACACAATGTGCCGGGCGCGCTCGAAAGGCTTTCCCCTTCAATATATACTTGGAGATCAGCCTTTCGGGAGCTTAGATATTAAATGTAAGAAAGGTGTGTTGATTCCAAGGTAATGTTCCCCAGTCGCGTCCGCTATCTGCAAATTTCCACTTCCACTCTAATCATTCACACCATACACAAACGCAGACATGATACGGAGACCATTACCCTCTATGCTGCTAAACTGGTATTGGAAAATATCAAGACGGAACAACCAGTTGACGACAAAGAGGCCTCTTTGCGCATCGTAGACCTGTGCACGGGTACCGGCTGTATATCACTCCTTCTTCATGCAGTTCTTTCGCCCCATTTTCGACGACTGTCCATTATTGGTATCGACATCAGCGACACCGCTATTAGATTAGCCAAAAGAAACATAGAGCACAACGTTCGCCGGGGCTTGTTATCAGGTCGAGCGCTATCTGAAGTCTCATTTCGAAGGGGAGATGTGTTGAGTCGCAGTAGCGAAGGGGTACTGACCGGGATCGACGAAGCCTTTGCTCATCCCGAGTTGCAATGCGATGTCCTCATCTCAAACCCGCCTTACATTTCCCGCGAGAATTTTCACGATGGGACTACCGCACGCAGTGTCCGTATCTTTGAGCCAGAGCTTGCATTGGTTCCCCCTCTTAGTGCTCATATCTCTTGGCTGGGCAACCAACCCGAGGACGCCTTTTATTATCGTATAGCTTTCCTGCTTGTCAGGTTTCAGGCTAGGCTCATGGTTTTGGAATGTGGAAGCCGTTTACAAGCAATGCGTGTAGTCGACTTCTGCAGGACCACGTTGGATGCTTACTTGTCGACGCATAGCTTCTTGGTCGAAATTTGGCCTGTGACTGGCATAGATACAGATCCATATGCGGTTATTATACAGCGTCAAAAAAACACTTGAATTGACCTTGTGGGATGTTGTTGATTCTAGTTTGTGTTGTCTTGAACTTGAACTTGGTCTGCCTGTCACTAATTATTACCTAATTATATATTAACTAACTAGAAGGTGTGCTACTAAAAAGATGTACTTTATGAAAGTGTAATGGAATTCAGGATTTGGGATGATATTATTGTCAAGGACCTAATCCCTTCAATATATAGTAGACTTGCTGGAGACCGACTGGTCTTCCATTATGCCTTTTTAGAGCGATGGCTCACTGGTAAAGCAAGCGACCAAAGTGTCACAATTATAGTGTGATAACGCTTGGTAGATTTGTTGGGCGTGGTTCTCCCATGATGTTGCCCCTTGAGGGTAGCCTGTTGTAACAGAGTTCGGGATTTGGGATGAAGTCATGGGAAGGAATTTGCCATCATTTTAATAGGATTTTAGATAATAAATTATTTATATTATAAAAATCTTTACTAGTCTTTATTTTTAAAAAAAATTATCTGAAATATTAGTCTTTTTATTAGATTATTTTTATAATGATATTATTTAATCTTATTATTATTATTTTTAAGAATTTCTTTATAATATAAAATCTTAATTTATATTTAATCAAATATTATTATCTTTCTTATTAAAAAGATTAATTTAGATAATTAATTTTCTTTATAAATTTTAATACTTTGTTAATTATTTATTTATAAAATTTCTAAAACTTTATTAAGCAACTCTATTTTAAAGCTAGTTTATTTTTTTCCCTAGCTTTTCTAACTTCTAAATTTTTTATATTATATATAATAAAATTACCAGCATGTTTTTTAAAAAGTTACTTTTATTTTTAAAATTATTTTATTTAAGCAAGTATTTTTTAAGCTACTATTCTATCTTATTTTTATTATTTTAAAGCTTTTATTAAGCTTAAACTAGTTGTTTTCAAGCTAACTTCTTAAAAAGCTTTATTTTTAAATATAATTAATTTCCTAATCAAGTATATTTATTATAATAAATTAAACTTTTTAATTTAATATATATAATATAATAAAAATATAGTAGATATAATTATTATTATATATATAAAAACAATTATTATTATATCTTAGTTTAGTTTATTATACATTATTTTTAAAATCCGAGCTAGTCTATCTTTTACTTTAGCTAAACCTAATTCTTTATTTATTAGAATATGTCTACTTCTTCTCTTAATTACAGAATAACTCTAAGATAACCCAATCCTAGAACAGATCAGCAGACTGTTAGGGACCATGATGACCATGAGTATGAGACCTGGGCATGATCAACCAATAGGTTGATCATAGTGGCCTAATGGTCTAGTTTAGTTTTACATGTGCCCAGGTGTGTATCCTAACACAGACCTTATCTGACAATTATATTATAAAGAATTTCTTAAAAAATAATAATAAAATTTAGTCATTATATTATGATAAAAGACTAATATTTTAAAAAAAAATTAAATAAAAAATAATACAAGAATCTTCATAATTAAAAGTAATATTAAAAGATAATATAGATTCTATATTATCTAAAATTTTTATTAAAACTATAATAAATCTCTCCTGGAGCTCTATAATATATGGACTTTCTTATTTTTTATAATTATATCTGTGCATTCTTATATTATTATAAAATAATTTACTTTTATTATTATTTAATAAATATTAATATATGTAAATTCTTATATGTAGTACAGCTGCTTTATTTATTTTTTATAATGTATCTAGATTTATTTTATTTAATTATTCTCTAGTTATAAGTATTTTAATATAATATTATATTTTTTAATTTAAATAGTTTTAAATTTTATATTATATATATAAAAGACTTGATTCATATTTCTTATTATAAATTTAAGGTTTTTTTTTATATAAGATTATATAATAATTATTAAGTATATTTATTAATATATAAAAGACTTGATTTATATTTCTTATTATAAATTTAAGGTTTTTTTATATAAGATTATATAATAATTATTAAGTATATTTATTAAATAAAGAAAGAGTCTTATTTTTTTTAAGATATATTTTTATCTAATTTTAATTTTTTAAGTTTATTTTATAAATAAAATAAATTTAAAATAAAAGTAACTTTTTAAAAAGCATGCTGGTAATCTTATTACATATAATATAAAAAAATTTAGAAGTTAGAAAAGCTAGAGAAATAAAAAAAATAAACTAGCTTTAAAATAGAGTTACTTAATAAATACTATAAATTAAAAATTTATATAGTTTTATAAAATATATAATTAAAAAATAATAATAAAGTACTTTTACAAGCAAGTTTTAAAATAAATTATAATTTTTATATTATAAATAAAAATTAGAAATAAATCCTGATTTAAATTATATCTTTTTAATTTTAAAAAACTCTTTTTTAAATTAAATAATGTAAGTAAATTTCTTATAGTAAATATAAATAATAAAAAAAATAAATTAAAATAAGTAAAGTAATTTTATAATATTATAAAAATATAAATAAAAATAATTCTTGCTTATAAAGTAAAAGCTTTTATTTTATTTTAAATAAATTTCTCTAGATATTTTATTTTATTTTATTATAGTAGTAGTAGTAGTAGGAGTATTTATACATGGATTTATTAGTCTATTACTAGTTAATAGAAAAGATCATGTTCTAATAGCTAGGCAGAGCTATTAAAGTAATTTAAATATAGGATTTATATTTTTATTAAAAATAATAAATTATAAAAATTCTAATTTTAATATTTTAAGTTTTTTATAATTTTTATTTCTAGAATTTTACTTACCCTGTATATTTTATTAATAAAATAATATGTATTTTTTATTTATAAATATTTCTAGATCTAGTTATATTAATATTTTTATTTTTATTTTTATATCTAGCTTGCAAGCTCTTAATTTTATATTTTTTATTATTTTTTTTTTAAAAAAGACTTACTATGCCTCTAGATTTAAAATAATATTTTTTAAAATTTTAAATTAATTAAAAAAAATATTTAAAAATTATTTTATTAATATTTAATAATATTATATATACTTATATTTACAAGATAAATAATAATTAATATAAATTATAAAAATAGTTTTATAATATTATATATAAACTACTAATCTTAAACTAAAAGTAAAATTATAGTAGTAAATATATTTTAAAATTAGTAAAAATATTTATTAATATTTATAGCTAAATAAAGTTTTAAAATTTATTTATAAAATAAAATTTAAAAATATAATAAATACCTGCATAATTCTTAATTTTAGAATTAAATTATATATTAAATAAATATTTAATAAAGCAAGCATAAGCTTACTTTTTATATATTATTATTATTAAAAATAATATATCCCAGACTTTTTATATAAATAATTTATTTGAAATAAAAAAAAATTAATAAAAAATTAATTTCTTAATGAGAATAGTTAGTAAAGATTTATAAAAAGTATTATAATATATAATAAAAGATATTAAAAAATAGCTTATCTAAATTATTAAAAAGGAAACTATTTATATTATAATAATAAAAATATAATACAGAGATTAATTATAAAAAAAATAAAATAAAATTATTATTATTGTCATAAAAAATAGCTAGCAATCTACAAGCCCAGAGATAAAATAAAAATAAAAATAAATAATATCTTGCTTTATATTTATAAATACTTATAAATTAATTAAAATTATTGAAAAAAATAAAACAAATTTATTTATTTATAAGCTACAAGGGTACTTTATAAGCAAGTATAATATATAAAATAAACTTATAATAATATTTTATTCAAAAAAACTGGCTATAATGAATAAATAAAAGAAAAAACTATTTATAAATATTTATAAATAATTTAAATTATAGCTTATAGGTGCAAGGGCACTATATAAAAAAATCTTTATTATTATTTATAAATAAATAAATAAAGATATACTTAGATAAAAAGAAAAAAATAATTTTTATTTATTATTAAAAATAAAAAAATAGCTAAGAAGAAAAAAAAAGATTATAAAAAAAATATTATTTTTATAGAATAAGAATATATAATTATTTAATTAAAAAAAATAAAACATTTATTATATCTAATAAGTATATTATTTATATAATATAAATAAATTATAAAGTCTTTAAATTTAAAACTATAAAAATTTTAATATAAAAAGATTTTTAAAATATTTTATAAAATTTATTATATAAAGATATCTTGCTAGCTATAAAAACTATAAAATATTATATATTAATTATAAAAATTATAACACATGGAATAATTATAATACTTATATAAAATAGATTTATAAAAATTATTATAGTCTTGAGAAACCAAGGCCTGTAAAGAAAAAAATAATTATAAGACTTTTTAATATTAAATATAAATATTAAGCTTACTAGTGTAAGTATATCTTAGTTAGCTCTTACTAAGTAAACTCCCGGATAAATTTATTTTTATAAGGAATAAATTCTAATCTAGTATTAATTTACTTATTAAATTAATCTTTTAAAATTCTTACTACGCAATGTTTATTTTTTTATACTAGTCTATTTAGATATCTAAGATCTCCTGATCCCACAAAAAACCCACACTAATTATATTTATTAAATATTAAAATATTTAAAAAATATAGAATTATATGTAAAATTATCTAAATATTTTTTTATTAGAATTTAGTAAAGTTTCTTAGCTTTATTATAATTTATAATAAAATTAAAATAAATCTAGAATAAGTTAGGACTATTACTAAATAAAAAAACTAATAATATTTTAATATATTTAATTAAGTCTTTCTAAAATTCTATAATTTTTATTAATATTTTATATATAAAGATTCTAAAATTATTCTGCCTTTAATTTTTATATTAAAAAATATAATTAATAAATAAAAGAATTAAGCTTAATAATCTTAAAAAATCTATATTTTATGACTTTATTAATATTTTTTAAAAAAAATCTTTATTATATTATTTTAATTCTAAGTATATAATTAAAATTATTTTCTAACTAGATAATTAAGATTAATATTATTTAATTATTTTTTAATTAAGAAAATTTTCTTAAGTAAAAATACTCTATAAAACTCTAAATTAAAAGCTTTTTATTATAATATATTTTTTTTAAATATTAGTATTAATATCTAAAAGAAAGTAAATATATTATTAAGATTTTATTAAATTAAATACGAAGCAAGCTAGATAATATTTATTTATAAGATTAGTTTGACTAGGTTAATACTTAATTATAAAATTATAAGATACTAAAAATATATCTTTTTAATATTAAGAAAAATTAATTAATAAACTAATTTTTTTATGAAAAATAATAGCATGTAACTAGAAGTAAATAATACTATTATCTTATTAAGAAATTATTAAAGATTCGAGTAATATAGTAGATATTATTTAATAAAAAGATAAAAAAAGAAAACTAATACTTATTAAAAAAGAAAAAAAAATCTCAAGTAAAAAATAATATAAAAACTTTTATAATATAAACTATAATGGTATTTTAAATTTTAAATTTTTTTTGGTTTTTAATAAAAATTAATTCTAGCTATGATATACTTTCTAGGTCTTTTTTATAAATTTTTAAAAATAATATATAAAAATTATTATAGATTTTTTTTATTTATAGTAATAGTTATAATTTATATATTTATTTATTTTATTTACTTATAATTTAAAATAATTTTTTATATTAATAATCTAGTTTATAACTTATATAAGTTCTAGTAAGATATTTTATATTAAATTATATTTAAATTTTAATTTAATAAATTTTTACTAAATATTTTTTATATTTACTAGATTTTTTTTTTAAGACTTTTTTAAATTTTTTAATATTTTTTGCATGTAGAATTACATTTTAATTCATTTTTTTATTTTTTATTTTAATATTAGCTTATATAAATAAAAAATAGCTAATGAATATTTTTACAGGCATAGCTTTTAATATATTATATAAATAATTATTTTAGCTAGTTATTTTACTTCTAGTTAATATGATATTTTAAATAAGACTTTAATAACTAATTTTAGTATTTTATTTAATTATTAGTTTATAAATAAAAGGCAGTGCTTAGTCTTTACCTAATTATTAAATAATAATATAATATTAATTAATATTAACTAGTAAAGAGAATTTCTTTATTATTAACTAGATTTTATAATACTTTTATAAATACAAATATTTTATTTGTTAAAATTTATATTATTTTTTTTATTTCGATATTTTTTATATATAAAATATAAAATATATATTTTATAAGTATATTTATAATTATTAATATTATATTATAGACTTTTTTATAATATTTTATCAATAATAATTTTATAATAAAATCTAAGCTTATTTACTTTACAAATTTTATTAATAATAATAATAATTTTAGTTAGTTATATAGCTTATATTTATATATTATATTTTTTTTAATAAATTATATACTTTATAATATAATTTTTAATTTTTTAAAATAAATTCTGCTAGTAATATTTCTAGTAAATTAAATTAATTATATAAAATCTTTTTTAATAATTATTTTAATAATTATTTTATAAATTATTATAATTTATTTTTATAATTTTTTTTTTAGAAATATTATATTACGCATGTAGACTTTTTATTTTTTTTATAAATAATTTTTTAATAAGTTTATTTTATATTATATTTTATTTTTTAAAGTTAATTATATCTATACTTTTTAATAGTCTAATATAGATTTTTTATATAAATATATTATATTATTATATTATTTATAAAAGTTTAATTATTATTAGTTTTATATTTTATATATAGACTTTATTTTTAATATTTATATATTTTATAACAAGTCTGTCTATTCTTACTAAATTATTTAATTTTTAATATAGTATAATGGAATTCAAGATGTGGAAAGATATCACAGTTCAGATCTGCCATAGTCTTGATAAGGTTTCAGATAATATATGATTTATATTATAGATTAATATTACTCTATACTATAAGAATCTTTATATTATTCTTTGCTTAAGAATTTTTTTTTTTTTTAAGTATTAATTTCTTTCTCTTTAAAAAAAGTCCTTGTTGTATCACCAGAATCTTTAATAATTTTTTTATAATATAATAGCATTATTTGCACCTAGTTAAGTACTATTTTCTTTTTAAAAAAAAAATTAATTTATTAATTAATTTTTCTTAATAGATTCTAATGCTTCTTTTATTTAACTATTTATAAAATAAGTTTTGAATTTTATATGCCTTAATAATTTACTAGTAAAATATTAAAGTCTATAGATTTTTTAGTTTAAATAATTTCTATAAAAAGTGATTATACTTTAAAAAGTACTATAGAAAATAATATAACTTTTAAAAATTTTATTATTAGTAAATTTACTATTATAAAATATCTTAAATAAAGAATTGCTAAACTATAATAGGCTTAATCTATAGTTTAATAAATTAGAATATTTATTATAAATATCTTTTATATTTTCTATGTTTTATTATTAAAATAAGATTATTTAAAAAAGTTTTTAAAATTTAATCTTAAATTTTCTTTCCAGCAGCACTTAGAATGGTTGTAAAAAATTAATTAATTTTATTAATTAAATAAAAAATTTTTAAATAAAAATAAAATTTAATTTATTACTTATTATATAAATAAAAAGTGCTAGAAAAAATAATTATAATAAATTAATTAAGTTTCTCTAAAATAAGTCAGGCTCTATTAGAAATTATAATTAATTTTTAAAAAATAAACTAAATATCTTATTTAAAATTTATTAATTATAAAAACTAATTTTATAAAAAAAAAAAAATTACTTGCTAGTAAAAAAATTAAAGATTTTAAAATTTTAATATTTATCTTGCTTTATTAGAGAGCCATTTTAATCCAGCTTTTAATAATAAATTAATATTTTTTTAAAAATTAATGTTAGAATTTTAAGACTTTGTATTCAAACAACTTTTAGATTTATTTAATAACTAAAATATAATAATAAATTAGAGAAAAAAATATTAAGATTTATATTAAAGAAGTCTTAAATATAATAAATAAAAGTTTCTAAAATTTTATAAATCTTTTACACTAAACAAGAGGCCTTAAGATAATTTTAAAAGAAGTTCTTTTAATAAAAATAAGAATTTAAAAAAAGATTAATTAAATAAGAATCCTTATAAAAAGTTATATAAAATTTTTATTAAAAAAAATAAAAAAATTTTATAAGTTTAACTTCTTATTTTAAAAGTAGAAACTTACAAATATTTTTATATATTAATTTATATATAAAATATTTTATCAACCCATGTAAATATAAATATAAAAAAGTTAACTTAATTAATAAAAAATTTATTACTGTATATAAATTAAATTAAGCCTCTTTAATAGCTCCAGTTCTTAAAGCTATTAATAAATTAAAAATATTTATTTCTTATTTTAAAAGAAATGAAAGATTTTTAAAGATTTTTAAAGATTATATAAATAAAAATATTAAGACTAGAAAATTTTAATTTTTAAAAAGCCCTACAGGGGCCTCTATTTTATTTATATTAAAATTTTATAGTAATATCCTATAATTATATATAAATTATTAAAATTTAAATAAAATTTTTATTAAAACTTATTATTCTTTATTCTTAAAGATTCTTGATTAAATTAATACTGCAAAATATTTTTTAAAGTTAGATATTTGAAATATTTATTATTATATTTAAATCTATAAAAATAAAAAATAAAAAACTATGTTTTATAGATAATACCGCTATTATAAATATATAATTATATTATTTAGACTAATTAATATATTTATAACTTTTTAAAACTATATTTATATTACTTTATATAATATTTTAATTTTGTTATTTACTTAAGAAACCTACACTAATTATATTTATTAAGTATTAAAATGTTTAAAAAATGTAGAATTATATATAAAATTATTTAAATATTTTTTTTACTAAAATTTAATAAAGTTTCTTGATTTTATCATAATTTATAATAAAATTAAAATAAATTTAGAACAAGTTAGGGTTATTGCTAAATAAAAAAAATTCATAATATTTTAAAATATTTAAGTTTTTCTAAAATTCTGTAATTTTTATTAATATTTTATATATAAATATTCTAAAATTATTCTTCCTTTAACTTTTATATTAAAAGACATGATTAATAAATAAAAATTAGAAAAAGTTAAGTTTAATAATTATAAAAAATCTATATTTTATAATTTTATTAATATCTTTTAAAAAGCTTTTTTATTATATTATTCTAATTTTAAATATTATATCTAAATTAAAATAAATGCTTTTTTAAATATATAACTAAAATTATTTTTTAATTAAATAACTAAGATTAATATTATTTAATTATATTTTAATTTAAAAACTTTTTTCCAGCAGAAATAAACTATAAAACTTTAAATTAAAAGGTTTTTAATATTATATATTTCTTTAAACACTGCTATTAATATCTAGAAAAAAGCAAATATATTATTAAAATTTTATTAAATTACTATAATTTACAAATCTTTATAAATTAATTTAAATTAAATAATAAGTAAGCTAGATAGTGCATGTTTTTATCATTTTATAATTTTATAATTAAATATTAATTTAATAAAATTAATTCTACAGACAGGCCTTCTTAAATACTAGATAAATTTATAAAATATTTTTATTAGAATAAATTAATAGCTTTAATTTATAAAGAACTTGTCTAATTTTTAATTAAAAAAATCTAAAAAAATAAACTAGCTTGTAAAGTACAGTACTTATTAAAAAAAAAATTTTTTTTTAAAAAAAGATTAATTTTATAAGTAGCCTAAAGCTAGAGTAAACTACTTATAATTTAATAATATAATATAATTACTAGATTAAAAATATTTTTTTTTAAAAAACTAGTAAAAACTTAATAATTTTTATATTTATAATTTAAAAAAAATAAAATTATCTTAAATTAACAATTTTTTATTTATAAGTAAATTCTAGAAATAACTGTATAAACTTAGCTTAATTAAATTATAATTATTAACAGCTTTTTATCTACAAACTAATCATTAAATAAAATAAATAAATTAAATTCTAGAATAATATTTAAAATATTTTATTAATATAAAATAACTTACATGGCCTAAATTATTTTTTAAAATATAATTTATTTATAAAATTATTAATTTAAAAATCTTTAATTTTTTAATAATTCTTATATTTCTGTCTAGAATATTTTTTTAATAATTATCTAAAAAATATAACTAGTATTACTAGAAATTATATAAAAAAAATAATTTTTATTATTTATTAAATTAGCTTAATATCTTTTTATATAAATATTATAAATAATTATTTTATTTTATATTATTTATCAGAAATAATTATTTAATAAAAAGAACCAGCTCTTATTATTTATTATAAAAAGTTTATAATAAAATATTTATAACTTAACTAGATTAATCTAGTCTCCCACTATTTTTTAAATAATTTAATTATTAATATTTTTAAATAAAATAATAAAGAAATAACAGAGATACTTATTAAATAATATAAAATTTTATTTAAATTATAATAAATACATTTAATTAATGGTATAGTATTATACATATAATTAAATTAAAAAATAAAGATAGAGTAAATAGTATAATATAATAAAAAAAGTATTAATTTTATAGAAAATATACTTTTTAATATTATATTTAAAAAATGAAAGATTATTAAATATAGTAAATTATATAAAAATAATTAAAAAAAATACCTTATTTTATAAAAATATAAAAAAAAAAAAAAAAAAAAAAAAAGGCTATTACTTTATAAGTAAAAATTATTTTTATTTATATTTTTATAATATTATAAAATTATATTATTTATTTTAATTATATATTTTATAAAGCTATTTAAATCTTTAATTTATATTATTTATTATATAACAGATTAACACCCGCCAAGATATTATTATAAAATAATCTAGTTTTTAATATTACAAAATTATTTATATTTTTATAATTTTTTTTATTTATATTTTTTATTTATAATTTTTTATTTATAATTTTTTATTTATAATTTTTTATTTATAATTTTTTATTTATAATTTTTTATTTAAATTCTTTTTTCTAATATAGCTATCTAGAGTATAGTAATTTTAAAAAAAATTATAAAAATTATTTAATTTTTATATTAAAATATTTTATTTTTATTTTAAAATAATAACTTATAATAAGCTTACTTATTAAATAAAAAATTAAAAATTATATTTAAAATAATAAAAATAAATCTTTTTTTCATGCTTTAATATATTTTAATAAAGGAATTTTTTAATATTATTTATTAAAAAACTATTTTTATTATATTTTAATCTTACTTTTATCTGCTAGATATTTTTAGCTATAAATAGCTATATTAAAAAAAATTAAATTATAATAAAATTTAAGATTTAAAAAAATATTACAATTTAGATCTATTATAGTCTTAATAAAATTTTAGATAATATATAATCTATATTATAGATTAATATTATTTTATATTATAAAAATCTTTGTATTATTCTTTGCTTAAGAATTTCTTCTTTTTTTCTTAAGCATTAATTTCTTTCTTTTTAAAAGAAGTTCTTGTTATATTATCAGAATCTTTAATAATTTTTTTATAATATAGTAGTATTGTTTACACCTAGTCAAGTACTATTTTTTCTTTAAAAAAAGATTAATCTATTAATTAATTTTTCTTAATATATAGTATTAGAATTAATATTATACATATAGAATTACAGGTAATTATATGTAGAGGCATATAAATTATAATTTATATAATATATTTAACTATTATAAAATTGCTAAGTAAAGTAACTTAATAATTAATTTTATTATTAAATATTTTTTATTAATATATTGTATAATATTATATTATTTTTTATATTATGCTTATCTTGCAGTAACATGTTATTATATAAATAGATTAATAATTTTAATTACTTTATAATAACTAAGATGGTCTAATACATGCAGAAATAATAAAAAATATATTAATAATATAATCAAGGTATATAAGATAAAATATAAAAAAAGAAATAATATAGTGTCAGGATTTATAAAGTTAAAAGATAAAGAAATAAAGTTACTAAATTTTTGTAATATTATAAATTTAATAGAGAAAAAAACTATAAGTTTAATAAAAAAAAAGTATAGTAGATAATATAATAAAAAATAATAAAAAAATATACTAGACTTATAAAATTAAAAATTTTAAAAAAGCTTAACATGCTAAATAAAGGTATATAAAAAAATATATATATATATATATAAATATAATTTATATATATTAATTTATTAACTTTATTTATAAAAATATTATAAAAAATAAATTTTAATAAATAAAATAAGATAATAATAGCCAAGTATTATAATATTTAAAAAATATATCTAGATAAAAAAATATTATCTACTAAAAATTTAATATTATATCAAAACCTAAGTATTAAGTTTTTTATAATAAAAAATATAAAAAAATATATATATTAAAAACTACTTATAAAAATATATTTTAAATAATTATATTAAAATTAAAAAAAATATTATTATTTTTAATACTAGACTACTTTAGAGATTAAGTAAAAGACTATAAAATAATATAAAAGTCTATCTAATATTATTTTTTAAACCCAAAAAAAAAAAATATAAATATAAAAAACTAAAAGAATTAATATTATATATAATAATGGTACTAGAAATCTTTATAATATTTTATATAAAATATAGTTATTATAAATATTAAGTCATGTTATTTAGACTAGCTAATATACTAGTAAGCTTTTAAAACTATATTAATTATATATAAAATTAACAAAACTCCAAGAGTTATTCTAGTTAAATAATATAAAAATAAAATCTCAGATTACTCTATATATTAGGATTAATATACACCTGGACACATGTAAAAACTAAGCTAGACTATTAGGCTACTATAATTAATCTATTAATTAATCATGCCCAGGTCTTATACTCATGGTCATCATGGTTTCTAATATATTTTTTAAAATATATAATTGATAATATATATTTTATAAATTTAATTATATAAATATTATAGCTTTATTTAAATAGTCTAAAATCTCTTTTAATAAAAGAAATAAATATTTATTCTTAATTATAATTATATTAATTTAATAGTAGTTAATATATAATTTTAGTTTATTATTTTTTTTAATATAAATAACATAAATATCTTTAATAAATTTTTTAAAAATTTTATTTAGCTTTTTTATGGCATGTCTTAAATATAATTTCTAAAAATCATAATTTTTATTATAAATAAAAAATAAAGTAATTTATATAATAAATTTTTTTCTTTCTCTAGTTTAATTATATAATTATAATTTTAATATTATACTAGAATATTTATCTTATTTTTTAAAAATATATTTATAAAATTTTTATAATTCTTTAATATAGCTAGTCCTTTAATATTTATATTATTAAAATATAAAGCTAAATTCTTTTCTTATATTTTTAAATATAATATATAAACTTTCTTATTTTTTATAATTATATTTATATATTTTTATATAATTATAAAATAATTATTAAAGATTCTAGTAATACAACAAAAACTTTTTATAAAAAAAAAAAACTAATATTTAAAAAATTAAATTAAAATAAGTAATATAATTTTATAGTACTATAAAAATATAAATAAAAATAATTCTTGCTTATAAAGTAAAAGCTTTTTTTTATTTTTTATATTTATATTTTTATAAAATAATATAATATATTTTTTTTAACTATTTTTATATAATTTATTATATCTAATAATATTTTTTTTTAAATATAATATTAAAAAGTATATTTGATATAAAATTAATACTCTTTTTCTTATATTATATTATTTATTTTATATTTATTTGTTAATAAAAAATTAATAAAAAATTAAAAATTCTTAGATTAATAATTTTATAAAAAAGTTTTTTAATACTATTTTTTCTATAACTTAGTAGGATTTCTTAGTTAATATATTTATAATTAAATTTTATTTATTTTTTTTAAATATAATATAGATAGATAGTTATTTATTTTATTCTATTTTTTTTTTTAAATAAAATATTTTTACTTTTTATAATATATTCTCTAAATTTTCTTTAGATAATTACTAATTATATTTAAAGAGTTAATTTTTTTACTTAATTAAATAATAAATATCTCTATTAAATTAATATTAATTCTTAATTTTATCTACTTTTTATTTATTATTATTTTTAAGCTTTAGCATGAGTAAAATCTTTTTATTTTAGCTAGTCTATAATTTTAAAAGCAAGATATAAGAAATATTATATATATAATTATATTTATTTAATAAATATAGATAATAATATACTAGGGTTTTAATTTAATTTAATACTTAAAAAAATTCTAGATATTAAAAAGTAAGTTTTTAATTTAATAATTTTAGTTTTAAATTTTAAATTAATAAGTCTATTAAATTTTTTAGTTTAAATATTATTAGTTTATATTTTTTATTATAATATTTAATATAAACTTCTATGACTTTTTACTACTATTTTTTATAAGATTTTTTAAAAATAATTAGTTTATTAATTTTTACTTTTACAGCTAGTACCTTTTTTAAAAAAAAAAAAATTTTTAATTTAAAAATAAAAATTAAAATAGTATTCTATAAGAGTTTTATTTAAAAATTTTTTAATAATTATATTTATAATATTATTATAAGTAAATTATGCTTTGCAAAGTAGTTTAAATTATAAGAATTATTTTATATTAATAAAATAATTTATTTAATTTATTTAATTATTAATTTATAAATAAAAAGCTATTAATAATTATAGCTTAATTAAACTAGGTTTATAGAGCTATTCTCAGAATTTACTAGTAAATAAAAATTCTTAATTTAAGATAATATTATCTAAAGGTTTATAAATTAATTTTATTTTTTAATAAAATAATTTAGCTAATTCTAGAGCATTAATTATAAATAATATAAAAAAAATTAATAATATTTAATATATTAATTTATTATAATAAGAATATAATTAACTATTTTATTATTATATAAAACTAGTAATAAATTTATTATAAAATTTATTAATATTTTACTCTAAGATTATTTAAAAATAAATAAAAAATTAAGTTAATTATAAGATTAATACCTTCTAGTTATTATTTATTAATATATAAAATATTTTTAATATAATTCTGTATATTATTTTATATATTTATTTACTAAAATTAATAGATTAATAAATTATATATATAATTTCTTCTAAAGTGGCTAGCTAAGATATTATTATAATATAAAAAGATAAGATCTTTTTTTAAAAATTTTATATCTAAAATAATAATATAATTTTTATATTATAAAAAATTATTTTAGTTAATTTTTAAAGTTCTAGAATAATTTAGTTAAGATATAAGCATAATTTATTTTTATATTTTAAAATTTTTTTTTTAAATTATAAATATAAGAATTATTAAGTTCTTACTAGTCTTTTAAAAAAAATATATTCTTAGTCAAGTAATTATATTATTTTATTAAATTATAAATAGTTTGCCCTAGCTCTAGGCTATTTATAAAATTATAAAATATAGATAGATCTTTTAAGATTATTAAGCTTAATATTTTCTAATTTTTAACTATTAATTATATTTTTTAATATAAAAGTTAAACACAGAATAATTTTAGAATATTTATATATAAAATATTAATAAAAATTAAAGAATTCCAGAAAGACTTAAATTTCTTAAAATATTATTAATTTTCTTTATTTAATAATAGCCCTAACTTGTTCTAGGTTTATTTTAATTTTATTTTAAATTATAATAAAACTAAGAAACTCTACTAAATCTTAATAGAAAAAATATTTAAATAGTTTTATATATAATTCTATATTTTTTTAAGTGTTTTAATACTTAATAAATATAATTAATATAGATTCCTTCAGTAAATAAAAAGATTAAAATATTATCTATATATATTATATAAAAAAGATATAAATTTAAATATAATAATAAATATTTTAAATATTTAACTTTAAAAAATATTTTATATTATTAATTTAATCAAGAATCTCTAAGATTAAGAATAAAAAATAATAATTTTTAATAAAGAT
Source organism: Aspergillus biplanus (assembly GCA_027569045.1). NCBI lineage: Eukaryota > Fungi > Ascomycota > Eurotiomycetes > Eurotiales > Aspergillaceae > Aspergillus > Aspergillus biplanus. Next base: position 80,833 of record JAPDEJ010000035.1, read on the forward strand.
TTTATTTAAATTTTAATAATTTATATATAATTATAGGGTGTTACTATAAAATTTTAATATAAATAAAATAAAAACTTTTATAGAACTTTTTAAAGATTAAATTTTTTAAGTTTTAATATTTTTATTTATATAATCTTTAAGAATCTTTAATTTTTTTTAAGATAAGAAATAAATAGATTTAAAAAATAAAATTTAATTTTTTTAAAAAGAAATTTTATAATCTACTCTAGATATTAAAAAAAAGTCTTAAATTTCTTAATATTAAATATATCTTAGAATTACTTAAGTTCTGGAGATAATTTATTCAGATCTTATTTAATCTTTAAAAAAATTAAAGAATTTTTTTTAGATAAGTATACTTTTTAAAAAAATATTATTATAATATATATATAAGCATAGCAGCATCCTTAAGGATTTAGTAAATATATAAAAAAATAAATTTTTAGCTTTTTATATTTTAAACCACTACATTTGCTTTATAAAAGTAAGATAGATAAAAAAAGTACTTAATATAAATATAGATGTTAGCCTACTTATACAGTAGTATATTACTATAAGGTAAGCATGGCGTGGGAGATAGTATAATATTATAGTATATATTAATAAAGAATGCCTGGTAGTAAAACTAATTACTAAATTACTTTACTTAGTAACTTTATAATAATTAAATATATTATATAAATTATAAATTACATGTCTCTTTATATAACTATTTATAATCTTATATTTATAATACTAATTTTAATAATTTATTCTTTTTTTTTAAAAAATAATAATTTAACATTTTATTATATTCTTATTTTTTATATTATTAATTATAATCTTTTAAAATTTATAAAAGATTTTTTAGCCTTATACTAGATTAATATTATATAATTTTAATTAATTAATTATTATAATTATATCTTAAATTTATACTTTATCTTAATATAGCTTTAATTATTTTAATATAAAGATTTTTTTAAGTACCTGCTTTAATAATATATGATATATTTTTTATAAATATATTATAATATATACTTACTTTTATATAATTTTTTAAATTTTTATATAATTTAGTAGTATATTATATTACTATTTTAATATAATTATATTATATAAATAAATTAGATCTTTTTATAAAAAATTTATTTATTATAATTTATTTATTAAAATTTATTTATTATAATTTATTTATTATAATATATTTTAATATAGCTTTATATTATTTTTTTTTCTTTTTTTTATACTTTTATGTTAATTAATTTCTTATATATATTCTTATTTTTTTTTATTTTTTATAAAAAAATAATAATTATTTTATTTATTAATCTTTATATTATATATTTTATTTTTTATTTTATACTTTGCTTATTTTTATATAAAAAGCTTTTTATATTTTTTTTTTTTATATTATATATTTTTATTTATATAATTATATAAACATTAGCTAAGTTCCATGCTTTTTAAAAATAAAATATACTAATTAATATATAATATAAATTTAAAATAACTTATATTTTTTTTTACTTTTATAAATATTCTTCTAGCGAAGAAAACTATTATTATTATAAAAATAATAGTAATATTTATAATATAAATTTTATTTTCTTTATTCTTTTTTTTTTAATATTATTTATTTATTTATAAATCTAGATTATAATTTTTATTATTTTAGTCTCTATTTTTATATTTATTTTTATTTTTATTATTATATTATCTTCTATACTTCTAGCAGTATAAGATAATATTCTAGTATACTATTTTTATAGTAAATATATCTAAACTAGAGTTTTTTATTTATAAATCTATAATAATTAAATTATAAAGTACTTTTATTATATTATATAATATTATAAAATTACTTAGTATATCTTAATATATTTTTTAAATATATTATATTTATAATATTTAATTATTACTTTAGCTATTTTTTTTTTACTATTAATAGTATTTATTTTACCCTTCTAGTATTTTAATATTATTAAAATACTAAAATTTATATTTTTTATTATATAATTTATGTTTTCTTTTATTTTTATAATTTTTTTTATATTATTTATATTACTATAGCAGTATTATCCTGCTATTTAATTAATATTATCTAGTATATATTATTTAGCTAGTATATTATAATTTATTTTTTTTATAAATTTTTATTTATTAACTTTAATAATATAAAGATAATATTCTAGTTAAATTTTATTTAATTTTATAATTAAATATAATATAAGCTACTTTTTTTTTTATATATTTTCATATTTTTATTTTTTATTTTTTAAAAAATTATCTAGATTTTTTACACTATGCTACTATTAAGGAAATCAATTAATAGATCAATCTTCCTACAAAGAAACAATAGCACTTGACTAGGTGCAAACAATGTTACTATATTATAAAGAAATTATTAAAGATTCTGGTAATACAACAAGGATCTTTTTTTAAAAGAGAAAGAAACTAATGCTTTAAAAAAAGAAGAAATTCTTTAGTAAAAAATAATATAAAGATCTTTATAATATAAAGTAATATTAATCTATAATATAGATTATATATTATCTAAAATCTTATTAAGACTATAGTAGATCTAAATTATAATATTTTTTTAAATGTTAAATTTTATTATAATTTATTCTTTCTTTTAATATAGCTGTCCCCAGCCAAAGATGTCTAGTAGACAGAAGTAAAGTTAAAAATATAATAAAAGCACTTTTTTAATAAAAAATATTAAAAAATTTCTTTATTAAAATATATTAAAGTATAAAAAAAAAATATTTTTATTATTTTAAACATGGCCCCTAATTTTTTATCTGGTAAGCAAGCCTGTTATAAGATATTATTTTAAAATAGAAATAAAATATTTTAATATAAAGATTAAATAATTGTTATAATTTTTAAAGCTATTATATTCCAGACAGCTGTATTAAAAAAAAATTTAAATAAAAAGTTATAAATAAAAAATATAAATAAAAAAAATTATAAAGATATAAATTATTTTAATATTAAAAACTAGACTATTTTATAATAATATTTTAGCAGGTGTTAATCTCCTGTATAATAAATAATATAAATTAAAGATCTAGATAGCTTTATAAAATATATAATTAAAATAAAATAATAAAGTATTTTTATAAGCAAGTGTAAAGTAAATTATAATCTTTATATTATAAATAAAGACTAAAGATAAATTTTAATTTAATCTTAAAAAGACTCTTTTTTAAATTAGATAATTTAAGTAGATTTTTTATAGTATATATAAATAATAAAAAATTAAATTAAAATAAACAACATAATTCTATAATACTATAAAAATATAAATAAAAATAATTTTTACTTATAAAATAATAACTTTTTTTTATTTTTTATATTTATACTTTTACAAGATAGAGTACTTTCTCTAACTATTTTTATATAATTTATTATATTTAATAATCTCTTTTTTTAAGTATAATATTAAAAAGTATGCTTTGCATAAAATTAATATTTTTTTTATTATACTATACTATTTATCCTGTTTTTATTCTTTAATTTTTATTTATAATTCTAATTAAATAATATCTCTTTAATTTAGTTATATATATAATATTATAATATTAATTAAATATATTTATTATAATTTAAATAATATTTTATATTATTTAGTAAGTATTTTTATTATTTTTTTATTATTTTACTTAAAAATACTGATAATTAAATTACTTAAGAGATAGTGGGGAACCAGGCTAATTTAATTAAATTATAAATATTTTATTATAAACTTTTTATAATAAATAATAAGGGCTGGTTCTTTCTATTAAATAATTATTTAAAGCAGGTAAATAAGTTATTTTTAAAGCCAGGACTTACTTTTCTAAATATTAAATTATATAAATATTAGTTATAATTTAAGTTAAAAAAAAATTAAGAATTATTTTTTTTTTATAAATATATTTTATTAAATTTTTTAAATATTGCTAATAAATAATATAAAATAAGATAATTATCTATAATATTTATATAAAAAATATCAAGCTAACTTAGTAAATAATAAAGATTATTTTTTTTATATAATTTCTAGTAATACTAGTTATATTTTCTAAATAATTATAAAAAAAATATTCCAGGCAGGGATGTAAGAATTATTAAAAAATTAATAAAAAATTAGAAATTTTTAAGTTAATAATTTTATAAAAAAGTTTCTTAAGTATATTTTTTTTATAACTTGGTAGAGTTTCTTATTTAATATACTTATAATTAAATTTTATTTATTTTTTTTAAATATAATATAACTAGATAATTACTTATTTTATTTTTTTTTATTTTTTCTTTTTTAAATAAAATATCTTTACTTTTTATAATATATTTTTTAAATTTTCTTTAAATAATTACTAATTATATTTAAAGGGCTAGTTCTTTTATTTAACTAGATAATAAATATCTTTATTAAATTAATATTAATTTTTAATTTTATCTACTTTTTATTTATTATTATTTTTAAGCTTTAATATAAGTAAAATCTTCTTATCTTGGCTAGTCTATAATTTTAAAAGTAAGATATAAAAGATATTATATATATAATTATACTTATTTAGTAAATATAGATAATATACTTAAGTTCTAACTTAATCTAATATTTAAAAAGATTTTAAATATCAAGAAGCAAGTTTTTAACTTAACAATTTTAATTTTAAATTTTAAATTAATAAGTCTACTAAATCTCTTAATTTAAATATTATTAGCTTATATTTTTTATTATAATATTTAATATAGGCTTCTATAACTTTTTATTAATATTTTTTTATAAAATTCTTTTTTAATAATTAATTTATTAATTCTTGCTTTTGCAGCTGGTATCTCCTTTAAAAAGAATTATTTTTAATTTAAAAATAAAAGTCAGAATAATATTTTATAAAAGCTTTATTTAAAGAAGTTCTAATAATTATATTTATAGTATTATTATAAATAAATTATATTTTAAAAAGTAGTTTAGGCCATATAAATTATTTTCTATTAATAAAATATCTTAAATATTATTTTAGAATTTAATTTATTTATTCTATTTAATTATCAGTTTATAGATGAAAAGCTGTTAATAATTATAGTTTAATTAAGCTAAGTTTATAGAGTTGTTTCTAAAATTTACTAGTAAATAAAATTTTTTAATTAAAAATAATCCTATCTAGAGGTTCATAGATTAATTTTATTATTTAATAAAATAATTTAGCTAATTCTAGTGTATTAATTATAAATAATATAAGAAAGAATTAATAATATTTAATATATTTATTTACTATAATAAAAATATAATTAACTATTTTATTATTATATAAAACTAGAGGTAAACCTATTATAAAATTTATAAATATTTTACTTTAAAATTATTTAAAAATAGATAAAAAATTAAGTTAATTATAAAATTAATATCTTTTAATTATTATTTATTAATATATAAAATATTCTTAAATATAACTTTATATATTATTCTATATATTTATCTAATAAAATTAATAAATTAATAAATTATATATATAATTTCTTTTAAAGTAGCCAGCTAAGAAATTATTATAATATAAAAAAATAATATTTTGTCTTAAAAATCTTATATCTAAAATAATAATATAATTTTTATATTATAAAAAATTATTTTAATTAATCTTTAAAGTTCTAGAATAATTTAATTAAGATATAAGTATAATTTATTTTTATATTTTAAAATTCTTTTTTTAAATTATAGATATAAAAGTTATTAAGTTTTTATTAATTTTCTAAAAAAATATATTATTGGTCTAGTAATTATATTATATTATTAAATTATAAATAGTTTATTTTAGCTCTAGACTATCTATAGAATTAATCTTTTTTTTTAAAGAATTTAATTCTTTCTTGGAAGAATTAATAAAAGATTTAAAATTTTTTAAAATTTTTTTTAATAAGTACTCTATACTTTATAAGCTAATTTATCTTTTTAAACTTTTTAATTAAGAATTAGACAAGTTCTTTATAAATTAGAGTTAATAATTTATTTTAATAAAAATATTTTATAAATTTATCTAGCATTTAGAAAGGCCCATCTATAAAATTAATTTTATTAAATTAATATTTAATTATAAAATTATAAAATATTAAAGATATGTATTATCTAGCTTGTCTATTATTTAATTCAGATTAATTTATAAAGATTTATAAATTAAAATAATTTAATAAAATTTTAATAATATATTTACTTTCTTCTAGATATTAACACCAGTATTTAAAAAAATATATAATAATAAAAAGCTTCTAATCTAGAGTTTTATAGTTTATTTTTACTAGAAAAAAGTTCCTAGACTAAAAAATAATTAAATAATATTAATCTTAGTTAGAAAATAATTCTAGCTATGTATTTAAAAAAAGTATCTATTTTAATTTAAATATAATATTTAAAATTAAAATAATATAATAAAGAAGCTTTCTAAAAAATATTAATAAAATTATAAAATATAAATTTTTTATAGTTATTAAGCTTAATCTTTCCTGGTTTTTATTTATTAATTATGTCTTTTAATATAAAAGTTAAAGGCAGGATAATTTTAAAATATTTATATATAAAATATTCATAAAAATTATAGAATCTTAAAAAAACTTAAATATTTCAAAATATTATTAATTCTTTCTATTTAATAATAGCCCTAACTTATTCTAGATCTATTTTAATTTTATTATAAGTTATAACAAAACTAAGAAACTTTATTAAATTTTAATAAAAAAAATATTTTAATATTTAATAAATATAATTAGTGTGGGTTTCTTAAATAAATAAAAAAATTAAAATATTATTTAAATATACTATGCAAAAAATATCTAAAATATTATATAAAATAATCTAAATATAGTTCTAAAAAATTATAGATATATTAATTAACTTAAATAATATAATTATATATTTATAATAATTATATCATGTATAAAATACAGTTTTCTATTTTTTATCTTTATAAATTTAAATATAATAATAAATATTTTAAATATTTAACTTTAAAAAGTATTTTATATTATTAATTTAATTAAAAATCTCTAAGATTAAGAATAAAGAATAATAATTCTTAATAAAAACTTTATTTAAATCTTAATAATTTATATATAATTATAAGATATTATTATAAAATTTTAATATAAATAAGATAAAGGCCCCTGCAGGGCTTTTTAAAAATTAAATTTTTTTAATTTTAATATTTTTATCTATATAATATCTAAGAATCTTTAATTTTTTTTAAAATAAGAAATAAATAAATTTAAAGAGTAGAGTTTAGTTTTGTTAAAAAAAATTCTATAATTTATTTTAAATTTTAAAAAAAAAGTCTTAGATTTCTTAGTATTAAATATATTTTAAAAGTACTTAAGTTCTAGAAATAATTTATTTAAATCTTATTTAATCTCTAGAAAATTTAAGAAGTCTTTTTTAAATAATTATATTTTTTTTTAAAAATATTATTATAATATATATATAAGCAGAGTAGTATTTTTATTTAATAAATTTATAAAAAAATAAATTTTTAATTTTTTAAATTTTAAACTACTATATTTATTTTATAAAAAAAATGTATAAAAAAATTATTCAATATAAACATAAATAAAAGTACTAAAAAGCTATTAAATTAAAAACCTTACTTAATTTTTATATAAAATTATTTAAATAATTTAATAATCTTTTTTAAATTAATAGTAGTTATAGATACTTGCTATATTTTATAAGTAAATATTTTTAATTTATTAATAATTTTAAGAACCAGGGCTGTTATAAAAGCTTAATTTAGTTTATATAAAATAATAAATTTTTTATTAATTAAGTTAACTTCTACTTCTATATTTATATTTACATGAATTGATAAAATATTTTATATATAAATTAATATATAAAAATATTTACAATTCCCTATTTTAAAGTAAGAAGTTAAATTTATAAAATTTAATTTAACTTTATTAATTTTTTTATTAAATTTTTAAAGATTATAATAAAAATTTATTTAAATTTCTTTTAAACTTCTTTCTCTTTCTCTTTTTAAATTATATTTTAAATTTTAGTTAATTTTCTTAATTTATTATATCTAAAAAATAAATATTAATCACTATTATAATTAAAATATTCTAGATATTTTCTATTTTTTTTAATAAAATTTTTATATAACTTTTTATAAAAACTTTTATTTAATTAACCTCCTTCTAAATCCTTATTTTTATTAGAAGAGTTCTTTTTTAAATTTTTAAAAAAGCTTTTCTTAAAATTATCTCAAGGCCTCTTATTTAGTATAAAAAATTTATAAAATTTTAGAAACTTTTATTTATTATATTTAAAACTTCTTTAATATAAATTCTAATATTTTTCTATCTAATTTATTATTATATTTTAATTATCAGATAAATCTAGAAGGCATTCTGATACAAAGTCTTAAAATTTTAAAAGTAATTTTTAAAAAAATATTAATTTATTATTAAAAGCTGGGTTCAAATAGCCCTTTAATAAAATAAAATAAATATTAAAATCTTAAAATCTTTAATTTTTCTACTAATAAGTAATTTTTTTTTTTATAAAATTAGTTCTTATAGTTAATAAATTTTAAATAAGATATTTAGTTTATTTTTTAAAAATTAGCTATAATTTCTAATAAAGCCTAACTTATTTTAGAAAAGCTTAATTAATTTACTATAACTATCTTTTTTAGTACTTTTTATTTATATAATAAATAGTAAATTAAATTTTATTCTTATTTAAATCCTTTTTATTTAATTAATAAAATTAATTAATTTTTTATAACCATTCTCAGCGCTGCTGGGAAGAAAATCTAAGATGAAATTTTAAAAAATTTTTTAAATAATCTTATTTTAATAATAAAATATGGGAGATATAAAAGATATCTATAATAAATACTTTAATTTATTATACTATAAATTAAGCTTATTCTAGTTTAGTAATCCATTATTTAAAATATTCTATAATAATAAATTTACTAGTAATAAAACTTTTAGAAGCTATATTATTTTCTATAATACTTTTTGAAATATAATTACTTTTTATAGAAATTATTTAAATTAATAAATCTACAGACTCTAGTATTTTACTAGTAAATTATTAAAATATATAAAATTTAAAACTTATTTTATAGATATTTAAATAAAAAGAAGCATTAGAATTTATTAAGAAAATTAATTAATAAATTAATCTTTTTATAAAAAAATAATAATACTTAACTAAATATAAATAATGCTATTATATTATAAAGAAATTATTAAAGATTCTAATAATACAACAAGGATTTTTTTTTAAAAAAAAAAATCCTCAAGCAAAGAATAATATAAATTATATATTATCTAAAATCTTATTAAGACTGTGGTAGATCTGAACTGCAGTGTCTTTTTAAGTCTTGAATTCTATTATAGCTACTATTTTCTTTTTATAAATTTTATAATTTTATAATACTTGTATATTTTATATATTTTATAATAATTTTTATATATTATATATATTCTTTTATTTTTTTATTTAACTAGATATAATAAATTTTCTCTGGTATTTTTTAAGTATAAAATTCTTTTTATTTTTTATTTATTTTTACTTTTAATAAAAATTAATTCTAGCTATAATACATTTTCTAGATTTTTTTTAAAGAGTTCTAGAAGTAATATATAAAAAATATTATATTTTATTTATTTATAATTTAAAATAGCTCTTTATATTAGTAATCTAGTTTATAATTTATATAAATTTTAGTAAAATATTTTATATTTAATTATATTTAAACTCTAATTTAATAAATTTTTACTAAGTATTTTTTATTATATTACTTTATTATAATATTTTTTATATTTATTAAATTTTCCTTTAAAATCTTTTTAAGCTTTTTAATATTTTTTATATATAGGATTATATCCTAGTCAATTTTTTATTTTTTTATTTTAATATTAGCTTATATAAATAAAAGATAGCTAGTTAATACTTTTATACATATAATTTTTAATATATTCTATATGATAAATAATTATTCTAACTAGTTATTTTATTTTTAATGAATATAATATTTTAAATTAAACTTTAATAATTAATTTTAGTCTTTTATATAATTATTAATTTATAAATAAAAAAATAGTGCTTAATCTTTGCTTAATTACTAAGTAATAATATAATATTCATTAATATTAACTAGTAAAAGGGTTTCTTTATTATTAATTATATTTTATAATATTTTTATAAATATAAATACTTTATTTATTAAAATTTATATCATTTTTTTTATTCTTATATTCTTTATATATATAATACAAAATATATATTTTATAAATATATTTATAATTACTAGTATTATATTATAGACTTTTTTATAATATTTTATAAATAGTAATTTTATAATAAAATCTAAGCTTATTTATTTTATAAATTTTATTAATATTAGTAATAATTTTAATTAGTTATATAACTTATATTTATACATTATATTTTTCTAGTAAATTATATACTTTATAATATAATTTTTAATTTCTTAAAATAGGCCCTACTAGTAATATTTCTAGTAAATTAAATTAATTATATAGGCCCTTTTTTAATAATTATTTTATAAATTATTATAATTCACTCTTATAATTTTTTTCTTTAAAGATATTATATTAAATATATAAACTTTTTATTTTTTTATAAATAGTTCTTTAATAAGTCTATTTTATATTATATTTTATTTTTTAGAGTTAAGTATTTCTATATTTTTTAATAATCTAGTATAAACTTTTTATATAAATATATTATATTATTATATTATTTATAAAAGTTTTATTATTATCAGCATTATATTTTATATATAGGCTTTATTTTTAATATTTATATATTTTATAATAAGTCTATCTACTTTTACTAGATTATTTAGTAATCTTAGATTTTATTTTTATATTATTTAATTAAAAGAGTTCTTAAAAATTTTTTAACTTTTTATTTTTTTACTTTATTTTTTTATTAGAAGTATTTACTAGATTTTTAGTTTTTATATAATATTTAATAATAAAATTAAATTTTATAAGTTACTCTGCCTACTAGATTTATCTTAATAATAATCTTTTTATTATTATAAATTAATATAAATTTATATAATTTATTAAAATTATAATTAGTTTTTTTATATTTTATAAATAGTACTACTATTTCTTTATATATTTAATTATTATAAAAAGTTCTTTATCATGCATGTTATATTTAATCTTTATAAATATTATTTTATATAATTAAAAGATAATAAAGTATTACTACTTAATCTTAAATGTCTAATATATTATATTTAAACTTATAAAATCTAATACATCTAACTTAATATAGATATTTAATCTAGAATTAAAATATTATAATAATAAATTTTTTATAAATTTTTTTTTATTTTTTTAAAGGCCTTTCTTTTATTTTTATTTAAAGAAAATTTAAGTATTAGATTTTTTTAATTATATTTAAAAATAGTACTGTAATTTAGCTATAATTATTAATAATTTTTTTATAAAAATTTATAAATTTAAAAAATACCTGCACTTATTTTAAATTTTATAATTCTAGTTATTTAATAATTATTTTGATATAATTCTTTTTTATTTTAATTTTTTTATTATAACTATAAATTCTAGAAAATTAATTTTATTTATATAAAATATATATTTACTTAACTTTATATATAATTTATATTTATATAATTTTTATAAAATCTTGTAAACTTAATCTGCATGTTTATTTTTTTAATATAAATAAATAATATTATTATTTATATATATAATAATATATATATCTAAAAAATTACTTACCACATAATTAATATAGCTTTAAAAACTTATTAATATATTAACTACTTTAAATAATATAATTTAATATTTACAATAGCTATATTTTATGTAAAATATTATTTTTTATTTATTACTTTTTTAAATATATAATTTAAATATATATATTATAAATTTAATTATATAAATATTAAAATTTTATTTAGATAATCTAGAATATCTTCTAGCAAGAAAAGTAGATATTTATTTTTAATTATAATTATATTAATTTTATAATAATTAATATATAAGCTTAGCTTATTATTTTTTTTTAATATAAATAATATAGATATCTCTAATAAATTTTTTAAAAGTTTTATCTAGCTCTTTTATATTATATTTTAAATATAATTTCTTAGAATCTTAAGTTTTATTGTAAATAAAAAATAAATTAATTTATATAATAATTTTTTTTCTTTCTCTAGCTTAATTATATAATTATAATTTTAGTATTATACTAAAATATTTATTTTATTTTTTAAAAATATATTTATAAAATTTTTATGATTTTTTAGTATAGCTGGTTTTTTAATATTTATATTATTAAAATATAGAGCTAGGTCTTTTCTTTATATTTTTAAATATAATATATAAATTTTCTTATTTTTTATAACTAGATCTATATATTTTTATCTAATTTTAATTAATAAAATTTATTTTTATATTTAAATTAAATAATATATTTATCTTCTATATTTTTTTAATATCTTAATTTTAATTTTAAATATAATTATTTTTTTAATATAATTTATTATAAAAATTTTTAATATTATTATTATATATAGTACTAGTTCTTCTAGTTTTTTATATTTATATTATTTTTTACTTTAAAAAATAATTTTAAGTAGATTTTTATAATATATTTTTTTTTATATTTATAGCAGCTTACTTTGGGTCTCTTATTTATTAATTATTTTTTATTAATATTATTATTTTTATATTTATTCTAAAATTATTTATATTAAGTATTTATATTAAGTATTTTCTTTTTTTATAAAGCTGGCTCTAGAGATCTAGACTATATTTTTTAATATTTTAATTATAATTTTTATTTTTTTTAAAAAAAGATCTTGTTCTATCTGGTGGATATATATAATATATATTTTATACTTTTTAAATTCTAGATATATAAACTTCTTAGCTTAATTTTATATTATTAATAATAATTTTATATATAATATATATTTTTTTTATATATCTAGTATTTTATATAGTAAATAAGTTTCTTATTATATAAAATATTAAACTAATATATACATACTCTACTTTATATATTATTATATTTAATAATATTTTAAAATTATATTTTTATACATGACTTTTAAGTTATTTATTAATTTAAGAAAAAATATAATAAATTCTTTCCAAGTATATACCCTGCGAGTAATATTTTTAATAAATTAAGTTAATTATATAAATTTTTTTTTAATAATTACTTTGTAGATTATTATAATTTATTTTTATAATTTTTTTTTTAAACATATTATATCAGGTATATAAACTTTTTACTTTTTTATAAATAATTTTTTAATAAGTTTATACTATACTTTATTTTTAAAATTAATTATCTTTATACTTTTTAACAGTCTAGTATGGATTTTTTATATAAATATATTATATTATTATATTATTTATAAAAATTTTATTATTATATTATTTATAAAAATTTTATTATTACTAGTTTTATATCTTATATATAGGCTTTTGTTAAGAAAAATTAATTAACAGATTAATCTTTCTTCAAAGAAAAGATAGTACTTGACTAGGTGTAAACAATGCTACTATATTATAAAGAAATTATTAAAGGTTCTGGTGATACAACAAGGACTTTTTATAAAAAAAAAGAAACTAATGCTTAAGGGAAAAAAAAGGAATTCTCAAGTAAAGAATAATACAAAGATTTTTATAATACTAAGTAACATCAATTTGTGACATAGATTATATATTATCTAAAATCTTATCAAGACTGTGGCGGATCTAAACTATAATATCTTTCTAAATCTTGAATTTTGTTACAGCTTTATTTTTAATATTTATATATTTTATAATAAGTCTACTTATTTTTATTAAATTATTTAATTCTTAATATAAAATAGTCTTAGGTCTTATCTTTATATTATTTAATTAAAATAATTTTTAAAGTCTTTTTAATTTTATATTTTTTTACTTTATTTTTTTATTAAATAAATAATCTACTTTTTTATTAAAAGTATTTACTAGATTTTTTGCTTCCTGTGTAATATTTAATAATAAAATTAAATTTTATAAGCTATTCTGCTTATTAAATTTATTTTAATAATAGTTTTTTTATTATTATAAATTAATATAAATTTATATAATTTATTAAAATTATAATTAATTTTCTTATATTCTGCAAATAGTGCTGCTATTTTTTTATATATTTAATTATTATAAAAAGTTTTTTATTATATATATTATATTTAACTTTTATAGATATTATTTCATATAATTAAAAGATAATAAAGTATTATTAATTATTTTTAAATTTCTAATATATTATATCTAAAGTTATGAAATCTAATATATTTATTTTAATATAGATATCTAATTTAGAATTAAAATATTATAATAATAATTTTTTTATAAACTTTTTTTTATTTTTTTAAAGGCCTTTCTCTTATTTTTATTTAAAAATAATACTGTAATTTAGCTGTAACTATTAATAAATTATTTATAAAAATTTATAAATCTAAGAAATATTTATACTTATTTTAAATTTTATAGTTCTAGTTATTTAATAATTATTTTTATATAATTTCTTTTCTCTTAATTTCTTTTATTATAACTATAAATTCCAGGAAATTAATTTTATTTATATAAAATATATATTTACTTAACTTTATATATAATTTATATTTATGTAATCTTTGTAAAATCTTATAAATTTAATTTCTATATTTATTTTTTTAATATAAATAAATAATAATATTATTTATATATATAATAAATAATATATATATTTAAAAAATTATTTAGTATATAATTAATATAATTTTAAAAGCTTGCTAGTATATTAGCTAGTTTAAATAATATACTTTAATATTTATAATATTTATATTTTATATAAAATACTATTTTTTATTTATTATTTTTTTAAATATATAATTTATACTATATATTTTATAAATTTAATTATATAAATATTATAGCTTTATTTAAATAGTCCAGGATCTTTTTTAGTAAAAAAAATAAATATTTATTTTTAATTATAATTATATTAATTTTATAATAATTAATATATAATCTTAACTTATTATTTTTTTTTAGTATAAATAGTATAAGTATTTTTATTAAGTCTTTTAAAAGTTTTATCTAGCTTTTTTATAATATATTTTAAATATAATTTTTTAAAATCTTAAGTTTTATTATAGATAAAAAATAAATTAATTTATATAATAATTTTTTTTCTTTCTCTAGCTTAATTATATAATTATAATTCTAGTATTATATTAAAATTTTTATAAAATTTTTATAATTTTTTAATATAGCTAGTTCTTTAATATTTATATTATTAAAATATAGAGCTGGGTTTTTTTTTATACTTTTAAATATAATATATAGACTTTCTTATTTTTTATAACTAGATCTATATTTTTTTATATAGTTATAAAATAATCTACTCTTGCTATAAATTTTTATATATTATATTTTTATTTTTTTTTATTTATTTTTTATAATATATCTAAATTTATTTTATTTAATTAAATACAAAATTTATATTCTTTAATTATAAATATTTTAATATAATATTATATTTTTTAATTTAAACTATTTTAAATTTTATATGATATATATAAAAAACTTAATTTATATCTCTTACTATAAATCTAAGTTTTCTTTTTTTATACAAAATAATATAATAATTATTAAATATATTTACTATGTAAAAAGTCTTATTTTTTTCTTAAATATATTTTTATTTAATTTTTATTAATAAAATTTACTTTTATATTTAAATTAAGTAGTATATTTATTTTCTATATTTTCTCTAATATTTTAATTTTAATTTTAAATATAATTATTTTTTTAATATAATTTATTATATAAATTTCTAGTATTATTATTATATATAATACTAGTTTCTCTAGTTTTTTATAATGTAAATTATTTTTTTATATTTATAGCAGCTTACTTTAGATTTTTTATTTATTAATTATTTTTTATAAAGCTAACTTTAAAAATCTACATTATATTTTTTAATACTTTAGCTATAATTTCTGCTCTTTTTTAAAAAAGGCTTTATTTTATTTAATAAATATATGTAATATATATCTTATAGCTTTTAAATTTTAAATATATAAACTGCTTAACTTAATTTTGTACTATTAATAATAATTTTATATATAATATATATATTTTTTTATATATCTAGTACTTTATATAATAAATAAGTTTTTTATTATATAAAATATTAAATAAATATATATATACTTTATTTTATATATTATTATATTTAATAATATTTTAAAACTGCATATTTACACATGACTTTTAAATTATTTACTAATTTAAAAAAAATATAGTAAAAATTTTTCAAGTATATAGTTTTTTTATTATTTTATAATTTTTTATTTAATTTTTAAAATAGTCTAATGTTAGAAATAATAGTATTTTTTAATTTTAATATAATTATTTTAATAGTTAGTAAAATATTATTTAAAATATATTTTTATAAATAATTTTTAATATATATATTTCTTTATATTCTTTACTATAAAAGGCTTGATACTTGATTTTTTATATAATATTAAATTTTTAGTAGATAATATATTTTTATCTAAATTTATTTTTTAAATATTATAATACTTAACTATTAGTACCTTGCTTTAATTATTAAAATCTATTTTTTATAATATTCTTGTAGATAGGATTAATAAATTAGTATATAAAAATTATATTTTTATATTTTTTATATTTTATTCTTTTTTTTTTCTTTTTTTTTTTTTTTTTTATATAGTCTTACTTAATTTTTCAAGCTTTTTAAAAGCTTCTAATTTTATAAGCCTAATATATTTTTTAATTATTTTTTATTATATTATTTATTATACTCTTTCTCTTATTAAACTTGTAGTTTCTTTTTTTATTAAACTTATAATATTAAAAGAATCTGGTGACTCTATTTTTTTATATTTTATATTATATATTTTAATTATACTATTAATATATTTCCTGCTATTTCTGCGTGTATTAGACTGTCTTAATTATTAAAAAGTAGTTAGAATTATTAGTTTACTATATAATAGTATATTATTATAAGATAAATATAATAAAAAAACAGTATAATATTATAGTATATATTAATAAAAAGTATCTAATAATAAAATTAACTATTAAGTTGCTCTACTCAGCAACTTTGCAGTAATTAAATATATTATATGGGTCATGGGTTATGTGCCCCTGCACATGACCACCTGCAACCCCATATCTGCGGTATTAATCCTAACCAAAAAATAATATAATATTATAAAATATATTGATAAAACGTATTTAATAGTAAAACTAATTATTAAGTTACTTTACCTAGTAACTTTATAATAACTAAATGTCTTATATAAATTATATATTATACATTTTTATATATAATTACCCATAATTCTATATTTATAATATTAATTCTAATAATTATAATAATAACAAATTTTCTTTCTATATATAAAAATAATTATTATAAAAATAGACTAGTAATTTTATTATTTGTAATATAAAAAAATTATACAGCTTAAAAAATTAAAGAAAACTAGAAAAAAAACTTTTTAAATTTTTTATTATTTTTAATAATATATAACTAGCTTTAATATTTTTTTTAATCTTATTAATTTATCTTTAAATTTTATTTTTAGCTAATTTATTTATATAATATAATTATATTAAAATAGTAATATAATATACTACTAAATTATATAAAAGTAAGTATATATTATAATATATTTATAAAATATATAATATATTATTAAAGCAGGTACTTAAAAAAATCTTTATATTAAAAAAATAAATAATTATATATAAAAACATGTAATTTATAATTTATATAATTTATTTAATTATTATAAAATTCCTAAATAAAATAATTTAATAATTATTTTTATTATTAAATACTTTTTATTAATATATTTTATAATATTTTTTATATTATATTTATCTTGTAATAATATACTACTATATAAACTAATAGCTTTAGCTACTAGTTTTTTAATTTATATTATTTAAAGTATATATAATAAAATAAGATACTTAATAAAATTAATATAAAATTTTTTATTAGCTATTAATTCTATAGTAAAAATATATTTTTAATATAAGAATTATATAGTCTTGTTATTATATATTTATAAAACAAATTAAGTATTTCTTTAATAATAAAAATAAAATTAATATATTAGATTTTTTTATTATATGTATACTTTAACTTAGTATTTTTATTTTTCCTAAATTAATTCTCTTATATCTTGCTCATAACATTTTTTATTAAATCTTAATTAAAACTATTCTTATACTTCTCTATATTAGAAAGTATTATAAATAATGACTTTTTTGTTTAATTCTTTTTAATATAAATTAATACTAGAAGATAACTCGCTCCATAATTATGATTTATATATTAATTAAATAAATTACTTTATAATTTTAATTTTATTATTTTCTTTATATAAAATTATTTTAACTATACTTGCTCTTATACTATATATATTTAAAGCTTAATAATATCTTATTAATTTTAAAAGTGGTTAGAAAAAAAGATTTAAATCATAAATATCTAGACTTTTTTTATTATAGCTTAATATTTAAATTATTATAAATTTATTATAATACCCCAAGCAAAGAAGAAAATTTTATATATAATTATTATTAATATTATCTAGATAAAGAATTATAATAAATTTATATAAAATAATATAAAATATATTTTTAAAAAATTAAAGTAGAAGGTCCCTTCTAAGTATTATAATATAATTAAAATCTTTATAAAAACAGCTAATAATCTTTTATTATATTATAATAAAGATTATAATATGTAGCTTATTAATAATATCTAATTTTTCTTTATATATAATTACCATTCTATAAATATACAAGAATATAAGATAATTAAAAAATATATTAATAAAAATCTTAATAAGAATTTTATCTAGTCTAGTTTAGTTTTTATAACTATTCTAATTTTAATTATCTACAAGTCTAGAGATAGTTTTTAAATCTATATTAATTATTAAATCTTAAATAAAATTATAATTAAGAACTAGTATTTAATTTTTAATTATAAAAATTTTAAATTATCTCTTTCAAGTTAAGATCTTTACTAAGCTTAATATTATAGCTATCTTTAACTATTATTAAATAAAAAAAATAAAAAATAACTTATTATTTTTAATACTTATAAATAATTTAAATATTTTATTATTTTTTTTAGACTTTATAATGCCCCTAACTTCTTTAAAGTTACATTAATAAATTAATTTTTAACTATCTTAACATCTTTTATATTATCTATCTAGATAATATTTTTATTTATAATAATAATTTTAAAAAGTATATTAATTATATATTAAAAATTTTATAATAGCTACTAAACTATAGCCTTTATATAAATATTAATAAATATAAGTTTATTATTAATAAAATTAAACATTTAGATTTTATTATAAATATAGATAGCATGAGTATAGATCTAAAGAAAATTAAAATAATTTAAAAATAAAAAATTTCTAGCTTAATTGAAAATATCTAAATTTTTATAAGGGTTATTAATTTTTACTAATACTTTATTTAGATCTTCTTTTAGCGGACTTATTTATTTATTTAACTAATTAAAAAAAGCAAAATGTACATAATTAAAAAAAAAAGAAAATTTAATATTTTTTATTTTAATAAATCTTTAAGTATAATTAGATTTTTAAAAATTTAAAAAAAATCTTAAAATATTATCTTTACACTTGCTTACTTTGACCCTAGTAAAAAGCTTTAAATAAAAATTAATTTTTTTAAAATTTATAACTACTAGTATTTTATTATAAATATAAAATAGTATATTTTAATTTATAATTTCTTTTTAAAAAAAGATGGTTTTTGTAAAGATTAATATTAAGATACACACCTGGGCACGTGTAAAAACTAAGCTAGACCATTAGAATACTATGATTAACTTATTGGTTAATCATGCCCAGATGTTATACTCATAGTTATCATAGTTTCTAATATTATCTCCCTTTTTCTTAGAGGCCTGGCCCCCAGGCCCCCAGGGCGTGTTCTCTTGATACTTGTAGCAATATCTAATTTCACTAGGCTTAGACAACCATAATTACTAATAAGTATAATAGGCCCCGAGCATAAGTCTAGGTTTAGCATGGCTTATAGCTAGGCCATCCATGACTAATACCCACAGCTAGTATAATTACTAGAAAATTATAGAATAAAACTTTATTATTATATAATACTAGAAGTAAATTTATTATAAAATTTATAAATATTTTACTCCAGGATTATTTAAAAATAGATAAAGAATTAAGTTAATTATAAGATTAATATCTTTTAATTATTATTTATTAGTATATAAAATATTCTTAAATATAATTTTATATATTATTTTATATATTTATCTAATAAAATTAATAAGTTAATAAATTATATATATAATTTTTCTTAAAGTAGCCAGCTAAAAAAATATTATAATATAAAAAAATAAGATTTTTTTTTAAAAATCTCATAAAATAATAATATAATTTTTATATCATAAAAGACTATTTTAGTTAATCTTTGAAATTCTAAGATAATTTAGTTAAAATATAAGTATAATCTTTTTTTATATTTTAAAATTTTCTTTTTAAATTATAAATATAAAAATTATTAAGTTCTTCTTAGTCTTCTAAAAAAACATATTTTTAATCTAATAATTATATTATATTATTAATTAAATTATAAGTAGTTCACCCTAGCTCTAGGTTATTTATAAAATTAATTTTTTTTAAAAAGTCTAATTTTTTTTAATAAGCACCCTGTGCTTTATAGACTAGTTTATTTTTCTAAATTTTTTTAATTAAAAATTAAATAAGTTCTTTATAAATTAAAGTTATTAATTTATTTTAATAAAGATGTTTTAAAAATTTATTTAATATTTAAAAAAATTTATTTAAAGGATTAGTTTTACTAGATTAATACTTAATTATAAAATTATAAAATATTAAAAACATGCATTATCTAGCTTGCCTATTATTTAATTTAGATTAATTTATAAAAATTTATAAATTATAATAATTTAATAAAACTTTAATAATATATTTATTTTCTTCTAGATATTAATACCAGTATTTAAAAAAATATATAATAGTAAAAAGCTTTTAATTTAAAATTTTATAGTTTATTTTTACTAAGAAAAATTTCCTGGATTAAAAGATAATTAAATAATATTAATTTTAATTATCTAGTTAAAAGATAATTTTAGTTATATATTTAAAAAAAGCATCTATTTTGATTTAGATATAATATTTAAAATTAAAATAATATAATAAAAAAGCTTTTTAAAAGATATTAATAAAATTATAAAATATAATTTTTTTATAGTTATTAAGTTTAATTTTTTTTAATTTTTATTTATTAATCATGTCTTTTAATATAAAAGTTAAAGATAAAATAATTTTAAAATATTAATAAAAATTATAAAATTTTAGAAAAATTTAAATATTTTAAAATATTATTAGTTCTTTTTATTTAGTAATAGCCCTAACTTATTCTAGATTTATTTTAATTTTATTATAAGTTATAACAAAATCAAGAAACTTTACTAAATTCTAATAAAAAAAAAATTTGAATAATTTTAAATATAATTTTATATTTTTTAAATATTCTAATACTTAATAAATATAATTAATATAAATTTCTTAAATAAATAAAAAAATTAAAATATTATTTAAATATATTATATAAAAAATATTTTACATTATTAATTTAATTAAGAATCTTTAAAATTAAAAATAAAAATTAATAATTCTTAATAAAAATTTTATTTAAATCTTAATAATTTATATATAATTATAGAATATTATTATAAAATTTTAATATAAATAAAATAAAGATCTTTATAAAATTTTTTAAAAATTAAATTTTTTTTTTCTTCTTAAATTATATTTTAAATTTTAGTTAATTTTCTTAATTTATTATATCTAAAAATTAAATATTAATTGCTATTATAATTAAAGTATTATAGATATTTTTTATTTTTTTTAATAAAATTTCTATGTAGCTTTCTATAAGAATTTTTATTTAATTAATTTTTTTTTAAATTTTTATTTTTATTAAAAGAATTCTCTTCTAAATTTTTAAAATTTTTTTTAAAATTATCATAAGGCCTCTTATTTAGTATAAAAAATTTATAAAATTTTAAAAACTTTTATTTATTATACTTAAGACTTCTTTAATATAGATTTTAATATTTTTCTATTTAATTTACTATTATATCTTAATTATTAGATAAATCTAGAAGATGTTCTAATATAAAATCTCAAAATTTTAAAATTAATTTTTAAAAAAATATTAACTTATTATTAAAAGCTAGATTAAAATAGCCTTTTAATAAAGTAAGATAAATATTAAAATTTTAAAAATTTTAATTCTTTTACTAGCAAGTAATTTTTTTTTTTTATAAAATTAGTTCTTATAGTTAATAAATTTTAAATAAAATATTTAATCTATTTTTTAAAAATTAGCTATAATTTTTAATAAAGCCTGACTTATTTTAAAAAAACTTAATTAATTTACTATAATTGTTTTCTCTGATACTTTTTATTTATATAATAAATTAAATTTTATTTTTATTTAAATTTTTTTTATTTAATTAATAAAATTAATTAATTTTTTATAACTATTCCAAGCGCTGCTGGAAAGAAAATCTAAGATTAAATTTTAAAAACCTTTTTAAATAATCTTATTTTAATAATAAAATATAAGAGATATAAGAGATATTTATAATAAATATTTTAATTTATCAAGCTAAAAATTAAGCTTGTTTTAATTTAGTAATTATTTATTTAAAATATTCTATACTAATAAATTTATTAATAGTAAAACTTTTAAAAGCTATATTATTTTTTATAGAAATTGCTTAAATTAATAGATTTATAAACTCTAATATTTTACCAGTAAATTATTAAAATATATAAAATTTAAAACTTATTTTATAAGTAGTTAACATAAAAGAAGCATTAAAATTTATTAAAAAAAATAATACTTAACTAAATACAAACAACACTGCTATATTATAAAAAAATTATTAAAGATTCTAGTAATATAATAAGGACTTTTTTATAAAAAAAAAAAAAAAAAAAGAAACTAATACTTAAAAAAAAAAAAGAAGAAATCCTCAAGCAAAGAATAATATAAAGATTTTTATAATATAAAGTAATATTAATCTATAATATAGATTATATATTATCTGAAATCTTATAAAACTATAGTAGATCTAAACTATAATATCTTTCCAAATCTTGAATTCTGTTACAGTTGTTTAGAAATAAATAAAAAATTAAGTTAACTATAAGATTAATATTTTCTAGTTATTATTTATTAATATATAAAATGTTTTTAAATATAATCCTGTATATTATTTTTGTATATTTACTTAATAAATTATATATATAATTTCTTCTAAAGTAGCTAGTTAAGAAATTATTATAATATAAAAAAATAAGATTTTTTTTAAAGGCTCCATGTTTAAGATAATAATATAATTTTTATATTATAAAAAATTATTTTACTTAATTTTTAAAGTTCTAGAATAATTTAGTTAAGATACAAGCATAATTTATTTTTATATTTTAAAAGTTTTTTTTTAAATTATAAATATAAAGATTATTAAATTCTTATTAGTCTTCTAGAAAAATATATTTTTAATCCAGTAATTATATTATATTATTAAATTATAAATAATTTATTCTAGCTCTAGGTTATTTATAAAGTTAATTTTTTCTTAAAAAAATTAATAAAAAATTTAAAATCTTTTTTTAACTTTTTTTAATAAGCATTCTATGCTTTACAAGCTGGTTTACTTTTTTAAATTCTCTTAATTAAAAATTAAATAAGTTCTTTATAAATTAGAATTATTAATTTATTTTAATAAAAATATTTTATAAATTTATCTAGTACTTAAAAAAACCTATTTACATATTTAATTTTATTACATTAATATTTAATTATAAAATTATAAAATATTAAAGATATATACTATCTAGCTTGCTTATTATTTAATTTAAATTAATTTATAAAGATTTATAAATTATAATAATTTAATAAAACTTTAATAATATATTTACTTTTTTCTAGATATTAATGCTAGTATGTAAAAAAATATATAATAATAAAAAGTTTTTAATCTAGAGTTTTATAGTTTATTTCTGCTAGTAAAAATTTTCTTAACTAAAAGATAATTAAATAATATTAATCTCAATTATTTAATTAAAAGATAATTCCAGCCATGTATTTAAAAAAATATTTATTTTTAATTAAATATAATACTTAGAATTAAAATAATATAATAAAAACTTTTTTAATAAATATTAATAAAATGATAAAATATAGATCTTTTAAGATTATTAAAGTTAATTTTTTGTAATTTTTAATTATTAATTATATTTTTTAAAATAAAGTTAAAGACAGGGCAATTTTAAAATATTAATAAAAATTATAGAATTTTAGAAAGACTTAAATTTCTTATATTATTAATTTCTTTTATTTAATAATAGCCCTAACTTGTTTTAAATCTATTTTAATTTTGTTTTAAATTATAATAAAACTAAGAAACTTTATTAAATCTTTGTAAAAAAATATTTAAATAATTTTATATATAATTCTGCATTTCTTAAATATTTTAATATTTAATAAATATAATTAGTATAAGTTTATTAAGTATATAAAAAAATTAAAATATTATATAAAGCTATATAAATATATTAATTAGTTTAAATAATATAATTATATATCTATAATAATTATATTATATATAAAATATAGTTTTTTATTTTTTATCTTTATAAATTTAAATATAATAATAAATATTTTAAATATCTAACTTTAAAAAATATTTTATATTATTAATTTAATCAAGAATCTCTAAGATTAAGAATAAAGAATAATAATTTTTAATAAAAACTTTATTTAAATCTTAATAATTTATATATAATTATAGAATATTATTGTAAAATTTTAATATAAATAAAATAGGGGCCCCTGTAGGACTTTTTAAAAATTAAATTTTTTTAATTTTAATATTTTTATTTATATAATCTCTAAGAATCTTTAATTTTTTTTAAAATAAGAAATAAATAAATTTAAAAAATAAATTTTAGTCTTTTTCAAAAAAAATTTTATAATCTACTCTAGATTTTAAAAAAAAGTCTTAGATTTCTTAGTATTAACTATATTTTAAAATTATTTAAGTTCTAGAGATAGTTTATTCAGGTTTTCTTTAATTTTTAAAAAATATTATTATAATATATATATAGACACAGCAGTATTCTTATTTAATAAATTTATAAAAAAATAAAGTTTTAGCTTTTTATATTTTAAATTACTATATTTACTTTATAAAAGCAAGATAAATAAAAAAATTATTTAATATAATTATAAATAAAAGTACTAGAGAGTTACTAAGTTAGAGATTTTAATTAATTTTTATATAAAATTATTTAAATATTTTAGTAATTTTTTTTTAAAAATAACAATAATTATAAGTATTTATTATATTTTATAAATAAATATTTTTATCTTGTTAATAGTCTTAAAAACTAGGGCTATTAAAAAAGCTTAATTTAATTTATATAAAGTAGTAAATTTTTTATTAATTAAATTAATTTTTATTTTTATATCTATATTTATATAAGTTAATAAAATATTTTATATATAAATTAATATATAAAAATATTTATAAGTTTTTACTTTAAAGTAAAAAATTAAATTTATAAAATTAAATTTAATTTTATTAAATTTTTTATTAAATTTTTCAAAATTATAGTAAGAGCTTGTTTAATTTTTTTATATATATTTTTTTTTAAATTATACTTTAAATTTTAGCTAATTTCTTTTTATTATATTAGAAGATTAAATATTAATTACTATTATAATTAAAATATTATAAATATTTTTTATTTTTTTTAATAAAATTTTTATATAATTTGTTATAAAAGTTTTATTTAATTAATCTTTTTTAAAATTCTTATTTTTATTAAAGAAATCCTTTTCTAGATTTTTAAAAAAAATTTTCTTAAAATTATCTTGAGATCTTTTGTTTAATATAAAAAATTTATAAAATTTTAAAAATTTTTATTTACTATACTTGAGACTTCTTTAATATAAATTTTAATATTTTTTTATTTAATTTATTATTATATTTTAATTATTAAATAAATCTAGAAGATATTTTAATAGAAAGTTTTAAAATTTTAAAATTAATTTTTAAAAAAATATTATATTTATTATTAAAAGCTGGGTTAAAATAGGTCTTTAATAAAATAAAATAAATATTAAAATCTTAAAATTTTTAATTTTTTTACTAGTAAGTAATCTCTTTTTTCTTTATAAAATTAATTTTTACGGTTAATAAATTTTTAATAAAATATTTAATCTATTTTTTAAAAATTAGCCATAATTTTTAATAAAGTTTAACTTATTTTAAAAAAGCTTAATTAATTTACTATAACTATTTTCTCTGGCACTTTTTATTTAATTAATAAAATTAATTAATTTTTTATAATTATTCTAAATGCTGCTGGGAAGAAAATCTAAGATTAAATTTTAAAATCTTTTTTAAATAATTTTATTTTAATAATAAAATATAAAAAATATAAGAGATATTTATAATAAATACTTTAATTTATTAAACTATAAATTAAGCTTATTCTAGTTTAATAATTCTTTATTTAAGATATTCTATAGTAATAAATTTATTAGTAATAGAATTTTTAAAAGCTATATTATTTTTAATAGTACTTTTTAAAATATAATTATTTTTTATAGAAATTATTTAAATTAATAAATCTACAGACTCTAGTATTTTACTAGTAAATTATTAAAATATATAAAATTTAAAATTTATTTTATAAGTAGTTAACATAAAAGAAGCATTAAAATTTATTAAAAAAAATAATACTTAACTAAATGCAAACAACACTGCCATATTATAAAAAAATTATTAAAGATTCTGGTAACATAACAAGAACTTTTTTTTTATAAAAAAAAAAAACTAATACTTAAGAAAAAAAAAAGAAATTCTTAAGTAAAAAATAATATAAAGATTCTTATAATACAGAGTAATATTAATTTATAATGTAAATTATATCTTATCTGAAATCTTATTAAGACTATGGTGGATCTGAACTATAATGTCTTTTTAAATCTTGAATTTTGTTACAGATTATTTATTACAAAGTTATATTAAGAATCTTAATTTTAGAATTTTATATATTTAACTAGATATAAAAGGCCTGAATTAATAATACTAGCCTTAAAATAAGCTTAGTAATAAAAATCTTAGAATTTCTAGTTTTAATTTTTTTTATTAATAAAGAACCTGGAGCTTTATATATAAAAAATTATTACTAGCTGTGTCCTGCCTAACAAAGATATAATATTTATAATAAATAATATAAAAAATATAAAATATCTAGTATAATTTATTTTTATCTAGATAAAGATTCTAGAAATAAATATAATATTAAAATATTAAAATTATTTTATAACTATTTATAGTATAAAAATTAAAATAATTATTAATAAAAATCTAGCTAAATACTAAAAAGCTCTAATAAAATATTTATTAATAATTAATATAAATTAGCTAGCTGTAACTTTATATAAAATTATATATATAAAATAAATATAATTATAAAAAATTATAATTTATAAAAGTTATTTAGCTATTTTAATAATAAAATTTAATACTAACTAGATTATTAATATAGTAATTTATTAAAGCCTAGTTCTAAATAAAAAATATTATATAATTAATATTTTTAATCATAAATAATAATTTAAATAGTATTATTAATATTAAAAATATAAATATATTATTTAATATTACTAAAGAATACTTGCCTATATTTATTATATAAAAAAATATTATATCAAGAACTACTTATATATAAATAATAATAAAAAAAGTACTATATTTTTAATTATAAATATAAATTTAAAAAAAATAATTAATTATAATATAATAAAAATAGGCTATATATTTTTAATTTTATTTATATAAAATAAAATTAACATTTTTAAAATTAATATTTATAAAAAAATTAAAATTTAAAAGTTCCTGGGGCTATAGATACTATTTAATTTTTAAAAATTTAAATTTATATTATTTATAATAAATAACTATGAACTACTATTATTAAAATATTAAAATAAAATAATTAATTAAGCTAGTTATAAATTATTAACTAGAACTTTTTTTATTAAAGAACTTAATTACTTATAAATAAAATAAAATTAAAATTATTACAAATTTAATATAGAGATTTTTATAACTAGAGAAGTACTTTAATATTATATTAAATATATAAAAATTAGTAGCTAAAAAACAATTATATTTCTATAAATATTATAATAAATTTATACATTATTAATATATCTAAAATAGTAAGATAAAACTCAAATTATTATAAATTAAAATTTTTTAAAAAAATACATAATAAAGAGCTAGAAGATATAAAAAGCCGAATATAATATATATGATATTAATTTAAATATTAAAAATTAATTATATAATATAAAACTTAATTAATATATTAGAAATAAAGACTAAAAAAACTTTATTAAAAAATTTAATAAGAAATTAAAAAAATTGATAAATTTAAAAATTAGAAATAATTTTAAAAAATATAATATAAAATAAATAAAAAAATAGCTAAGTTATCTAGAATTTTATGTTAAAATAAAGTAAAAGAAGGTATTTAAATAATAAAAAAATTTTAAAAATTAATAAAATAAATATATAATTAAAAAAGTTTTTAAGCTAGCTTTACTTTTATATTTAAATTTTTAAAGAAAGGTCTCTAGCTAACTCTAGTATAAAAATACTAGTAAAAAATTTAATAAAAAAAAACCATTTTATAATATATTTTTTTTAAAGTAACTTAGATAAATATAAATAATTTAAATTTTTTTATTATTTATAGCTACTAAAACACACAGGTATTATATAAAATAGTTAATTAAATAACTACCTTTTTAATTAATTATTAAATAGTAATTAGCTTGCAGGAGAGATCTAGTAAAAAATATAATTATAAATATTTTTAAAATAACTTTAAAAATTTATCTCTATATATTTGTATTAAATTTAATATCAAAAATAGTTATAAAAACTAGCTATTTATAAATAATAATATTTTTTTTTTAAAATTTTTCTAGAGATTTATAATGCCTACTTTATTTAAAAATAAAAATAAATTTTATAATATTATCTTTATAATAATTAAAATAATAATTTATTTAAAATTTAAATAACCTAGGCTTAGGTATGCTACTAGTCTTAAAAATAATTAATTTAATAATAATATTTTTATAATAAAAGTTACAATATATTATAATTAATAATATTAAACAAAATACTTATAGAATACCTTTATATAATATAATAAATAAAAAAAATACTAAATCTAGATATTATTTATATAAATAAAAATAATTATAAAAAAAAATTATAATAATACTAGATATATAATTTTATATTAAAATTTTATAAAAATTAATATAGCTTTAATAATAATTACTATTTTTTTAATAATTAAAATTTTTATAATTATAATTAATAATTAAGTAGTAATTTAAGCAAGTATTAATTTATAAAAATAATTAA
This sequence comes from Aspergillus biplanus, assembly GCA_027569045.1. Classification (NCBI taxonomy): domain Eukaryota; kingdom Fungi; phylum Ascomycota; class Eurotiomycetes; order Eurotiales; family Aspergillaceae; genus Aspergillus; species Aspergillus biplanus. The sequence goes on from JAPDEJ010000035.1 coordinate 110,465, forward strand.
ATTAATATATTTTATATAATATTATTAAATAATTAAGATATTAAAAAAAAATATTAAAGTTAGAATTTTTATAATTTATTATTTTTAATAAAATATAAATATTATATTTAGATTATTTTAATAGCTCTGCCTAGCTGTTAAAACATGATCTTTTCTAATATTTAATAATAAACTAATAAATTTATATATAAATACTACTACTACTACTATTACTATTACTAGATTCTTGTTAGGATTAATACCGTAGATATGGGGTTACACGTAATCATGTGCAGGCGCACATAATCCATGACTTATATAATATATTTAGTTACTATAGAGTTACTAAGTAAAATAATTTAGTAATTAATTTTATTATCAGGCATTTTTTATTAATATATTTTATAATATTATATTATTTTTTATATTATACTTATCTTGCAGTAATATACTACTATATAAATAAATTAATAATTCTAACTATTTTATAATAACCAAGACAGCCTGATACATGTAAAAATAATAAAAAATATATTAATAATATAATTAAGATATAAAATATAAAAAAAATAATAATATATTTTTAAAATTTATAAATTTAAAAAATAAAAAGATAAAAGTTACTAGATTTTTTTAATATTATAAATTTACTAGATAAAATAAGATCTTTTTTAAAAAAAAATAAAAATTATAATAAAAATATTAAAAATATAGTCTAGATCTTTAGAGCCAGCTTTATAAAAAAAATAATTAATATAAATAATTTTAAAATAAATATAAAATAGTAATATTAATAGAGAATAATTAATAAATAAAAGATTTAAAATAAGTTATTATAAATATAAAGAGAAAAAATATATTATAAAAATTTATTTAAAATTATTTTTTAAATTAAAAAATAATATAAATATAAAAAAGTAGAAAAATTAGTATTATATATAATAATAATACTAGAAATCTTTATAATAAATTATATTAAAAAAATATAGAAGATAAATATACTACTTAATTTAACTATAAAAGTAAATTTTATTAATTAACATTAAATAAAAATATATTTAAAAAAAAATTAAGATCTTTTATTTAATAATATATATAATAAAAAAAAATTTATAATAATTAAATATATAAAAAAATTAATTATAATTTTAATAAATCACACAAATTTATATTAATTTATAATAATAAAAAAATTATTATTAAAATAAATCTAATAAATAAAATAACTTATAAAATTTAATTTTATTATTAAATATTATATAAAAAGCAAAAATATAGTAAATATTTTTAATAAAAAAATAAAATAAAATAATATAAAGTTAAAAAGACTCTAAAAGTTATTTTAATTAAATAATATAAAAAGAAGATTTAAAATTATTTTATATCAAAAATTAAATAGCCTAATAAGAGTAGATAAAATTATTATAAAATATATAAATATTAAAAATAAAGTCTATGTATAAGATATAAAGTTAATAATAATAAAACTTTTATAAATAATATAATAATATAATATATTTATATAAAAAATTTATACTAAATTATTAAAAAATATAAAAATAATTAACTCTAAAAAATAAAGTATAGTATAAAATAAATCTATTAAAAAATAATTTATAAAAAAATAAAAAGCCTATATACTTAATATAATATTTTTAAAAAAAATTTATAAAAATAAATTATAATAATTTATAAAATAATTATTAAAAAAAGATCTATATAATTAACTTAATTTACTAAAAATATTATTAATAAAATTTATTTTAAAAAATTAAAAATTATATTATAAAATATATAATTTACTAAAAAAATATAATATATAAATATAAATTATATAATTAACTAGAATTATTATTAATATTAATAAAATTTATAAAATAAATAAACTTAGATTTTATTATAAAATTATTATTTATAAAGTATTATAAAAAAGTTTATAATATAATACTAGTAATTATAAATATAGAAATAAAATATAGAAATAAAAAAGATAATATAAATTTTAATAAATAAAATATTTATATTTATAAAAATATTATAAAATTTAATTAAGAATAAAAAAACTCTTTTTATTAATTTATATTATATTATCATCTAGTAATTAAGTAGAGACTAAGTATTATTTATTATTTATAAATTAATAATTAAATAAAATATTAAAACTAGTTATTAAAGTTTTATCTAAAATATTATATTAATTAAAAGTAGAATAACTAGCTAAAATAATTATTTATAATATAATTTTTATATCATATTTTAATATATAATATATTAAAAGCTGTATTTATAAAAGTATTAACTAGCTATTTTTTATTTATATAAGTTAATATTAAAATAAAAAATTAAAAAATTAACTAGAATATAATTTTATATATAAAAAATATTAAAAAATTTAGAAAAATCTTAAAAAAATTATAATAAAATAATATAATAAAAAATACTTAATAAAAATTTAAATATAATTAAATATAAATTATATAATAAAAAATATAAATTTTAGTATTTTAATAATACTAAAATATTAAAAGTATAAAATAAATATTATTAATAATAAAAAAAATAGCTAGAGTAGTAATTAAATATTATAAAAATAATATATTTAAAAAATATATTAACTAGTCTTATAATAATATTATATAATATAATAAAAATATTTTATAATTTAATTATTATAAATTTATAAATAAAAAATCCTAGTCTAGATATATTTATTATAAAAATAATATACTAGAATATTATTTTATACTACTAAAATAATAGATAATAGTATAATAATAAAAATAAAAATAAATATAAAAATAAAAACTAAAATAATAAAAATTATAATCTAAATTTATAAATATATAAATAATATTAAAAAAAAAACCAAAAAAAATTAGAATTTATATTATAAATATTATTATTATTTTTATAATAATAATAGCCTTCTTAGCTATAAAAATAAAAATAAAAATAAAAATAAAAATAAATATAAATTATTTTAAATTTATATTATATATTAATTAATATACTTTATTTTTAAAAAATAAAAAACTTAATTAATATTTATATAATTATATAAATAAAAGCATGTAATATAAAAAAAAAATATAAAAAATTTTTTATATAAAAATAAATAAAATATAAAGTAGAAAATAAAGTATATAATATAAAAATTAATAAATAAAATAATTATTATTTTTTTATAAAAAATAAAAAAAATAAGAATATATATATATAATAAATTATAATAAATAAATCTAATTTATTTATATAAATTTTTTATACCAGCCCTGGTAAGATTTTAAAAATATTTTTAATAAAATTTTTAAATATTATAATTACTATTTTTAAAAATTCTTTTTATTATTATTATTCTTTAATTTTATATTTTTTTTGCCTGCAGATGCAGCTAATCTTAATATTTAAATAATATTATATTTATTTTTTATATTAATATTTTTTATATTATATTTTTATATTTTTTATTTATATATATATATATATATTATCTTAGCTAGCTTAGAGACTTTAGTTACTTTACTTAGTTTAAAAAAAGATATAATATTATAATTCTAGCTTTATTAAATATATAACTTATATAACAGATATTATTTTATTATAGATAATAACTATTTATATTTTATATAATAGTTCTTTCCCTTCTTCATGCATTGTATTCCTAGTTTAATACTACTTCTTCTTTAGATTACAGTTCCTGTGAGATCGGGAGATCTCGTGTATCTGGATAGACTAGTGTAAAGAAATACATGTTATGTAGTAAGGATTTTAAAGAATTAATTTAATAAATAGATTAACACTGGGTTGAGATTCATCCCCTGCCCGCAAGGATGAATTCACCCAGGTGTTCGCTTAGTAATGGCTGGCTAATATATGCTTGCACTAGCAAGCTTGATATCTACCAGTATTAGGATGCCTTACAGTATCTTACAAAGATGAATTCAAACTGTGATATTATTCTGAATCTTGAATTCTGTTACAAATATAATATTTATAATATATTTTAATCTTATTTTTAATTATAAGAATCTTTATATTATTTTTTATTATTATTCTTTAAGAAAGCCTTTATAATATAATAGCTTAGTTCATATCTAATCTAATAAGTACTATTATTTCTTTATCTAGAAAGATTTAGATAATTAATTTCCTTTATATATATATATATTTTATAATAAATTTTTATAGTCCTTTAATACCAGATTTTCTATTCTTTATAAATTAACATCTTCATGTTTAGCTTAAAAAATTAATTTAAAAGATGTAAATAGCTTTAAAAAATATTTTTATGATTAGCATTGTTGGACTGGGGCCAATCCATCCCGGGTAGTGGGTGGGCTGGCTGGAAGTGACGAGTACTACGGGGTAGTACTATCATCCTTCAGCTCCTCAAAGATCAATACCTAGTACCCTGTAGGTACTCTTATTGATTCCACTCAGCATCACCACTAGTAGCACTACAGTTTCTTTGTTGATTTACCCCCCTCCAAAATACCAGCCCCACGCCATATGGACCTGGGAGTAATAGTTTTGTTCCGACTCTCTAGTTCTGAACACACAAGGGCATCTTCACCAATATGACGGAACTGCTGAGACGCCTTACCGCTGTTCCATCGCGCCAGCATTGTTCGATTCATATTCCAGATGACAGCTATGACCGCCAAATTCGGGAGCTCATTTCATATTTAAAGAAATCGAGCTCAATAACTAGTATTCCAGATGTTATTGAATACTTGGATGTAGGCATCTCCCGGGCTGCCGCAATGTTCTTCGCTGACACCCGCAAAATTTATACAGAATATTGATCCATCGATACACACTCTATCCTTCCTCTACCTTTTACACTTCCAAATCCTATCCCTTCAGAATGCGACAAAAAAGGACCTGCTGGATGATATACAACCCGGTGGAAAGTTATGGGCATACAGTGTCAAGCTTCTGAAGAACTTTGACCCCATTCAGGTACGATACGCTGGTCAAGAATGGCGCCATCTCATCGAGCTTGTAGGCCGAGCTGCTGTCGCAGCTTCGAAGGTGAAGTTTACCTGCCCCGTGTCTATTTATTTGAATTCTTTTAACCTATTTGCAGCCGTTACTCGCGATCAAGCTGATTAGGGATTCCTTAATTCGGCTTGACTCGTCCTCTGGAATCTTCACGTCAGTCCACCTCCTTTTTGTCAGGCTCTCTCTTCTCTCGCGAGCACATACATACGCACTACCGATCCTCGACAAGGTGCTGTGCCATTTCCCTCCGGATACGGAACAAGTACACCAGGCAAATCTGGACACTTTCCTCTGCTCTGAGAATGATGGCACCGTAGTGTTTATCACCGACTCCTCCGGGTTTTCTGCCAAATTATTGTACAGAGATCATCTTCAATATTTTCTCTACTGCGCAATGATTTATATGGCTCTTAAGAAGTGGAATCAAGCGTTGCATTGCTTGAACATCGTAATATCTTGCCCTACATCCGGACCAGTGAGCAAGATTATGGTAGAAGCATACAAAAAGTGGCTCCTAGTGAACCTGCTGGGTTATGGAAAGGTAATACCTCGAGATGAACACATACCGTTCGGGCGAGTAACAAACTGACATTATGAGCAACTAGCCGGGGTTGGCCCCTAAGATGATCACGGCTCATGTGATGCGAGTCTACAAGTCTTTGACAAGACCATATATGTCACTTGTTGACGCATTTGAGCAAGGAAACTTGCAAAGGATGCAGGCGGAGATAGAACTTGGTCAGTCTATATGGCATATTGTAGGCTTGAACTCATCACATAGTACAAGTGTATGCGATACTGATGCTCGTATAGGACAACAACACAGGCCTAGTTTCGCAATTATTTGACGCATTTGATAAGTGCATAATATTAAAACTAGGGAGAATATTTTCCGCGCTCACTATGGCGGATGTGGAGCGGCGGGCCTCCGCGAATTTAAACCCTTCCTGTGGTATGGAGGAGTTTGTAGCGTCGCTCGTAATGTCAAAGGCTTTGCGTGCTACCCTATCGCACTCGTTTGTCGCCAAAAGTTCTGCATTGCTTCGCTTCTCTCTCACTACATCCGATGGTTTTCAAGAGAAGTACGTACGAGCACGGCTTGCGCGAGGAAGCCATGCTTTGAACACCATTTGTGACAGAATCAGAAATAGCAACGATTCCTTAGAATTTTGCTCGGAGAATTTTCAATATTTGGCAAGAAGTCAGAAGTGGGCCAGTAACACAGGGAAGTCTGGGAGTATGGCTATCAATGAGGCAGCTGGTGTCAGTCTCGATTTAGATGAGGACCTTATGGGAGACTCTTAGTGCATAATAGGGCATCTCTGCGTGGTCAGAAAGAGAATATCCCCTGCTGGCAGGTTACAAATTTGTATTTAGTCTTAGGATGGAATGGTTCGTCAGTGTTTTTAAACTTCAGGAGGGATGCTCGGTGAGTCATAATATGATGAACGGAAAGAATTACCTTTATGAACACGAAGTCTGAGTATCATTGTTGCTTAATTTTTTCTCTTTAGTTAGTTACTAGTAGTTTTCTTTGGGATTTTCCAAAGTTTTGGGTGCTGCAAATTAATATTTGATTTTGTACTTTCATTGAAACCTCCGAATCTTCCCCCTCCACCAGCGGTCAAGATCTCGGCTAACTTATGGCTGGCACAATTTTCTTCCTATCCGCATTTTTGTTCACCGACCAGTTACTAGAAGCTACGAAATTTCCTGTTCTCTCGTATCTTGGCAATACGTTTACTTCCCATCCAATTGACAATGTCTCTCACAGAATCTTCGGCGATGGACATCGCGAAATCCGCATCCCTTGCATCCCGCCACTTGGCAACCCTGTCCGAGGCAGACCGCAATGAGGCGCTCATCGCATTACATGACGCGCTTTCGGCAAGCAAAAATGCTATACTGGAAGCCAATGCGAGAGATCTTCGGGTTGCAGAACAAGCCGTGGAGGGCGGTACTCTCAGCCACAGTGTTTTGAAGAGATTAGACCTTTCTAGACCAGGAAAATATGATGATATGCTGCAGGGTATACTGAGCGTCAGAAATCTTCCAGACCCGAGTAAGAACATCATTATCGCCTTCTCCTTCAATTCAATTCTAACCCTGTTCAAGTTGGGAATGTTACATTGAGGACCCTGTTGGATGATGGTCTCACGCTCGAAAGAGTTACTTGTCCTATCGGAGTTCTGTTGATTATTTTTGAAGCCAGGCCGGAGGTTATCGCAAATATTGCTGCCCTGTCGATAAAATCAGGAAATGCTGCAATTCTGAAAGGTTTGATTTCCTACTATCAGATTGACTTTGTCGATCGTTGCTGACTTCTGAGAAGGGGGGAAAGAATCTACTGAATCATTTGTTACAATCTCAAAAGTAATTTCGCATGCCATATCCAAAACTCGGGTTCCAGAGTCATCCATTCAACTTGTGAAGACAAGAGCAGCTGTCTCCGACTTGCTGGCACAAGACTCACTCATTGACCTCGTCATTCCCCGAGGCTCTAATGAACTTGTTCGATACGTGAAAGAACATACGAAAATCCCCGTTCTTGGCCATGCTGATGGGATCTGTTCTGCTTATCTTCACCTTGATGCAGATCCAGACCTTGCTGTTAAAGTCGTTGTAGACTCTAAGACCGACTATCCCGCTGCTTGCAATTCTCTGGAAACTTTACTTGTCCATCAAGATATTCTTGGAAATGTCTTTCCGAGAGTTGCCGAAGCTTTATTAGCGAGGGGAGTGTCTCTTAGATGTGATCCGGAATCCAAGGCGGCACTAATAGACATATTGGCCTCTGTACAAGCTGATATGATACAAGATGCTACTGACTTGGATTATGACACCGAATTTCTCGATCTTACTCTGGCCGTCAAAACAATTTCTTCTCATTCTTCAGGTTCCGGTATCGAAGAAGCAATTTCTCACGTCAATTCTCATTCGTCTAAGCATACTGATATTATCGTGACAAACTCGAGGAACGCTGCGGATGTTTTTATGAAGGGCGTCGATAGCGCTGGTGTTTTCTGGAATGCTTCAACAAGATTTGCAGATGGGATGAGATATGGGTTTGGCACGGAGGTTGGCATCAGTACCAATAAAATCCACTCTCGAGGTCCGGTTGGTCTGGATGGATTGACGATTTACAAATACCTGATTCGGGGAGACGGCCACGCAGCAGGCGATTATTTCGAGGGCCGCGGTGGTAGGACCTGGAAGCACCAGAGTTTAGATATATCTAATAGTAAATAGTTCATTCTGAAAATTTAACATCTAAATAAAAAAATTTTTCATTTTCATTCTGCTCGAAGTCATCTACCTGGAGATTTAGGACGATTCGTAAAGGATATCTTTACAGTCAAATCACCACGAGGATATTGGGCACCACCAGGTCGGAGTAACTCAAGCGTAACATAGCCTTGCATGACTGCCACATTAATCCACAAACCGCCTGCTCGGCGGAAAGAATCTTGAGCATGAAACCCCTTTTAAACCTTGAATCCACGCGACCTTCTTCGTCCACGAGCCCTTTCAAACTTTCGACCCTTGCTTCGCACATATGGTTTCTACAATCCATCAGCAACGCTCGATAATTGTTATGCAAAGGAAATACAGACCTTGTGGCTATGGGGGCCGAATCCAAAGTGCTTGACAGCCTCCCGAGCATTCTTGGGGCCACGGAGGAGCAGGGTATTCGCTCCAGTGGGTGCACGCAGAGCAAGCTGATCCAGAGTCAATGTCTCACCACCTGCCTTCTCAATACGGGCCCTAGCAGTAGCAGTGAAGCGCAGGGCAGCGACGGACAGCTTAGGCACGGTAAGGAGGCGGTTATCGTCTGTAACAGTGCCGATCACAACAATAGTCTTGCCCTGGTGCGAGTCGGTGACATTCGAGACCATACGCGAGAGCGAGACAGGAGGACGATTGATCCGGGACATAAAGAGACGGCGCAGCACAACCTTGTTGAAGTTCGATTCCGTGCGACCTACCAGACAATTTCATTAGTAACTCGGTTAAATATGCAACTGCAAACCCCAGCACGATTCGAGGGGGATATCCTACGGGCGAGGAAGCGATAGAGCTTCACGAGAACCTGCAGATAGACATTTTCGCTCTTTGGCGCCTTGCGATGGGTGCTGCGCACATGGTGGCGATCCAAGTCGATACCTGAAGCGAAAATTAGTTGAGCTCGTTTAATATAGGGATTGAATGCAGTAGCGGAGCGTAGAGAGGACTGGTGAATTGAGCGTAACCTCATAAACGAACAAATGGCACATTTCTAGGTGTTAACATACCCATGGCTGCTGAGACTGATCGGACCTGAGAAGTTAGCTGGCTATCGCACCCTGCAAAGTGAAACTGGCGAGGGTTTTGATGGATGATTTTCAGATGAACGGTGTGTGCGGGTTGAGCCCTACGCTAGTACATATTAGGAAGGGGCCATCTGGGTCCATGGTCCACTGGGCACCAAGTCAAACATGCTCGCCGCATTTCCTTCTAGCCTCTTTTGGCAAATAAAAAAAGTAGTCCTGAGTCCGAGGGCCCCGAATTCCTGCGCCCATCACCTTTTATATTTGCCTATTATTATTAGGGTTATGTGAGATTGACACCCCCTCCGATATATCAACATCCCCCTTTGATTCCGCAAGCTGAGCTCTTCAATTAAGAAGCGTCTGCGAAGGCCTTTTTATACTATACTCTTAAAAAATAAGACTTTTATGATGTTTTTAATACAAATTATCATGACTAGTCGCTACTGTTGGCTGTTGTTGAGGTTGATTGTTGTGGTTGGTCGTTATGTCACAGTCGGCGCAGCTTAGTGGTAGACCTTGTTAATTTTTATATGTTGACTGCTAAGAATCTATAACACTAGGGGTGTCAAAATATCAAAGGGGGGTGTCGATCTAACACAACCCTATTATTATTATTATACTTTTTTGAACACTTGTTTGCATTTGATTGTACCATCTGCCGTACTATAATGTGGGGTATTCCGTCTAGTAAGATCTCTTATCTCTTACATGTTTTCAGGTTTTGGGATCATGAATCAACAGCCCCCAGAATATGAACAATGGTTCTAGTTCTCTAATAAACTCGAGGGTGCTTTCTGGCACCCTGGCAACCAAGATCTAATTCAGATACGGATGTTACCTCTCGTCCATGCCGAGAAGAAAGTCTCGAGTTAGCTCAAAGCTGAGCCAACTACTAGCCATACTAGGCGCCACCTTAAGTAGATTCGGCGTAATTCCCTTGAACAGGCCGCGGAGCCCTTCCTCAGCCACGATTACTTTGACGGCGTCGAGAATAGAGCTATATTGGTAGCCCATTTTAGACATCGTATTGATTTGAAAACGCCGCCGGAGAACATCACTAGCACATTGTAAGCACGGTGAGTTAGGTTGGGGCACAGTAGTCCTTACAATGGATATGTACACGTTTGTGCTACTGCTCCCGAGATAGCCCCAGCCAGGAGCTTACGAAGGGAACTAGGGTTGGTGTCGCCTTCGGGCGTCAAATATTTGCGAACCGACTCGTATGTCATAAAATTAAGACCAACCTGAACAAGGTTAGTTTCGAATGACGAGGCTAAGGCTTTTCTTAGGGTGTTGAGTGTACATATGGGGCGACGCCGGCAACCGTGGGGACGATGCCACGATATAGCGCAACAGCACCTCCCTCGTTTTTATATATCAAAAGCATTGTGGTGAACATGCCCGGCAGCTTCTCGGCGGCATGTCCCTGTTTGAGAGCAACAAATGAAGCGGACTGAATGGACAATCTTGTCCGTACAATATCGAGAGGGTAAGTGATAATTACCGAGGTAATTCCGGCAGCTCCTCCACAGATAAGGCGGCGCAGAGGTGATAGATCCGCATTCGGGGAGGGTTCTGCGAACTTGAAGAGATTATTAGTTCTCTATTTGCGCAGCATATAATGTATTTTACCTACCTGCCTGTAGAAATTGTAGCTCCCAAACTGGACTGCAGAATAGGGAATTATCCGAATGCAGTTCGTTCCGTTACCGCGAAAAAACCCTCTCCAGCCTTCTTCCTTCCCCATTTTTTTCAGGGCCTTCCATATCGACAATTTATACTCTTCTCTTCCTGCACTTTGAATTTGAAGGAGGATCTTTAGGCGCTCGAGGGGAGACACGATGGTTCTGGACACCGCACCTGCTACCCCTCCAGCAAAGAAAGCTGCAGCGACGGGCTCCGCAATCCTCGCCTTAGCCCCAGTCACGAAGGAAGGGTTTTTCTCCTGGAATTTTTCCTAGACATGATGAGCGGTAACAACCAAGTATGGGCGCACATTCACCCTACCTTGACTGAAGTTGATTGAGGTAACTGCGAAAAGTTTGGCAAAGTCCTGTTGCCTGTGGTCTTCGAGTCGTCACGTTGACACGCTTCTTGCCGATCTAAGCTCATTCTGGAGGTGGACAATTGTAAGGTTGGGAACAGCCGGGCTTTCAGCGGTGGCTACCGGGCTGAAGCCTGGGGACTTGTTTGAGTAAGAGGTCCCCTTTCAATTTGCGTGCGTGTCTCCGTAGGTATTCATGGATGGATTAAACAACACAAGACAATACAGCATGCATTGGGGCCTATCAAAAATAAAGGAATATGTTTCAAAGGATTGAATTTGATGTTGTCAAGTTTGTTATAAATATGGGTGGCTATAATTTGAAATTATAAAAAGAAAGAAATGGATAAAAAGAAATTCAAGTATTATTTTATATATAGAAAGTATAATATCCTGAGGTTGAAGAATATAATTAATATAATTAAGAAATATTGTAAAATAAAATTAGAAAGATGTTATTTATAAAACAGCGCTTGTCATGATTATTACAGTAGTCTGGAGCTCAGGAATACATGATTCAATACCTGAAGTACTACCCCGTACTAAGTACTACTAATACTACTAGTGTTATATTCGTATTAAGACTAAGTATTCCTTCAAGTTGTTTTATTACTAAGACTTTTGAAAAAAAAAATAGATATTTTAATATTCATAAATAAGATAGACCACAGAGTAGTAGACTAGATATTTTATATAAGGAAATCATTATATAATTAATTACCAAACAGGAGTATTATAGAGAGTAATTTATATGTTTTAAATTTCTATAATATTTTCTTACATCCCTACTTGTACTCTTATATACCTCATACACTAAACAAAAGAGATAAAGGATCCCAAATTTTTTATTTATCTTTTACTAATTATATTTATTTACTTTTTGATATTTTTTAAAAAATCATTTCCATAGGATAGATCAAGATGGCCTCAATGAAGCAAGTAATGACTTCTGGGCACACTCTGTTTTTATTAAGCTATACTCCTTTCTCGCACCGCATAGGATTTCGCTCATAATACTTACCGCCTCCCGTAGGCTTCTTAAGTTGCCTTTCACCTGCCTCTCCACCTTGTTCTCCCTATCGTTGTCCTTGACTTTCTCCAAGATCTTGAATTCCCAAGCACTCTTTCGACATCTAGCTGCCCGCATAATGTCTCGTCCTGGCACCACTTTATATGTGACCGGCTTTGGTCACGGTACCCGAGCTCGCGATCTTGCCTACGAATTCGAACGGTACGTTTCGCTCGTCGATTACCACACGCTACAATATCCATTCGGCTCGTATCTCCATCCACTTCGCTCTCCCTCTCGGTCGTGTCTCGCAATATCGACGCCGGAACCAATTCCTGTCATATTACTGAGAAAAAAAAGAAAAGAAAGGAAAAGAAAAGAAGAAAAAAGAATTCCGCTTTTTATCCCCTAAAAATTCTTTCGTTCCTCCTTTTCTCTAGGATCATTTCCCACCCATAGAGATTATACTCTTGACCTGCACACATGTTTTTGGCTTCTGCTTTACTCTCAATTCAGTTTCTAATGCATTGACTTGCGTATGTCAATCTAACTGTTCCTAGATATGGACGCCTCGTTCGATGTGATATTCCCGCCCCACGAACTCCTTCGAGCAGACTGTATGATTTTCCTTGGCCTATTTATCGATTCCGTCTTCTAATCCTGTATTAAGGTTTGCATTCGTGGAGTATGAAAGCCGTCGTGATGCAGACGATGCATATCATGAGATGCATAATAAAAGAATTGGGCGTGATGATTTGCTCAAGATCGAGGTTAGTTTTCCACTTTGATTCCTTTGGAATTAGCTCACCTTTTTTTTTTTTTTTTATTTTTTAAAGTGGGCTCGAACTCCTCCATCAGCTTCGTGGCGCTTCGATTCAGGCCGTGACCGTCGCCGTGATCGGTCTCCTCCTAGACGTGGTCGTTCTCCATCCCCTCGACGTGCCCGTGGCGACTATTCCCCTCGCAGGGATGATAGGTACGAACGAGACTATGACCGACACGAGCGGGATTATGAGCGCCGTGACCGGGAATATGAGCGTCGTGATCGTGACTATGATCGTCGTGATCGCGACCGCTCTCGTGACCGTTCCCGCAGCCCCGATGAGAGGGATCGTGACGTCAAGGATGATAGAGAACGACGTGACGACGAGCGTGAAAGACGTGACGATGAGCGCGAGAATGTCCCAAATGGCGAAGACCGAAAAGGTATTATTCCATCAACTGCTCGTTGCGGACTAAAGTGCGATTAACTGACCCTCCAACAAGTCCCTCTAGACCCCCTGACATCTGCTCATGATGAACTTGACACTGCTGAGTAGTTTTCCCGTTGGAGAGAAGAAATTTGAATCAAAAGGATAGGGCTCCTGTCAACCTTGCCACTTATTGGATTCCTAGTGAAGCGGTCCCACGTGACGAGTTCGATCTGCACGACCACCGAATCTTTTTTTGACTCTTCTCCCACTGGTATGTGGGCTGGGGACACATCTGTCGTCTGATTCTTCTACCTTGTGCCCGTTTCCCATAGTTTTCCTCGTATTACTCACCCCTTTGGACTTTATCCCTTGCTCTAGTCGGTGTTTCTTTTCTCTTCATTTTTTTACCTTATTTTTGTCACATTTTTATTTTTTCAGCAGGGATCAAAAGAAGAAAACGATGATCAAATGTTTCATAGCCTCTCGAACAGATTCAAACGTTCGACATGGTCTTCATTACGATCAGCAACGGGTATTACCGACCGAACATCGAACGTCCTGTCCCTCTTTTGTTCCCTCTTGCGCTAGAATTGTCGTCCCTGCCGGTTGCCCGCGAACCGTTCGTTATTCGCCGTACATCACACTTAATATAAAAAGACGGTTTAATTCTAGCTCGTCGTCTATTGGCTAGTACGGATTGCCGGAACTCAGCAAGTCTATGGGAATGTAGTTTTTGTAGTTGTAGGCTCTCGAGGGAAGTATGAATGGTGCCGCTCTTTATCCGCTAGGAGGTTGTGTTTATAATAAAAATTTGTCACTATTAACGGTACACGAGTTTTGGGGCTGGGGAAAGGTGGGAATCATTACTGATACTTTTAGGTTTGCCTCGCCTCGCAGGTTTTTGGCCGATTTAAATATTATTAATGCGCGACCTCTATTATTCGAATGCTCGGGAAGTTCCGAGACGCCAAATTGTAAGGACTCAATGTTTCTGAAAAGGTTTACAGTTGTTTATTCGATATGGGTGTATTCGATATCATGATAATTTTCCTGTATTAAGGCTCAAGCTAATAGCAGAGTCTATAACCAGTCCGAAATCGTAGAATCCATATGATTGTCCCTCCATGGACTGAGGTTTAACAACCAACGAGCAAGTTTTAAGGTGCATCTGGACAGGAACTTGAAGGGCGCTGAATTGATAAATAGAAATACATGGTGATCAAACCTAACACTGTTGTGTTTCATTGGAAGGCCTGAAAAAAAGACAGGGCCATTTTAATGACTCAACTTTGTCTATCTATGACCATGCGAATTTCTCCTCCAGAATTGTCTACCGTATCTAAAAAAGACTACCTATTCCTCTTTCTACATGATTTGAAGATGATGGAAACACAGCAGCAATTTTTAAACCGACTCTTCTGAGAAAATAACCATATCAAACATATACTATCGAGCTCCTCCATCATCGAAGTCAGATATATGAGAGCAAACAAAGTGCAAGAATAGGCAGAAAACAGTGAGCATTTAGTAGATGTAGGGAGGAAAAGTATCGTCCACAATATTTACTGCATTTTCTCGTACGTAGCCATGAGCGATCCTTCGCCAAGTGTCAGCTCTTCAGATTCTTCAATATCATATGTGGAAGACAAAACTTACCAATAAATGTCGTCACAAGGCGAGACCGGACTTGAGATATATCTTCTGGAACCAGCCAAATAGTCGCACCCAGCTTTCTCGCAATGCTGATGCTCAGTTTTGCATTGGCATATGCCTGTTCATCAGTCTGGCCGGGTGTCACAAGATCATCATCAACATAACTGGCTTTCATGCCGTTAAGTACATCAAGGAGGAAAACACCAGATCCAATAGACTGATCCTTAAAGCTGCGGATTGATGAGGATCTCCCGCCTTTCCGAGACATATCATTTGCCCATTTGATCATCTCTGAATCCGTAATTTCACGTTTGCCCATTCGCTGAGCTAGACTTGAAAGTGTATTAGTAATGTCGCGTCGCATCAATTGCCATACCAGTCCAAGGGTAAGCGTCCGTTGACCGTCAGTAATATCAGCCCCTTGTACGCCCACTAATGAAAATCCAATGGTTTTCCCTAGTTCTATAGCGTAATTGGTATTTTCCACGGCTTTAAAACGCATCATCTCCTGACCGGATGTTGGAGGTTTGTTGACGTGTCTCCAGTTGACACTACCAGGTATCACCTTGTCATACGCCTGTAGAAGGATGGTTCCATCGCGAAGATCATCAAAAAGCGAGTTAACTGACGGTTGTACATCCAGGGAATTCAGCCATAAGGTGAATACCCTGGCTTCTCGTTCTCCTTCGGCATCAAAGTCTTCAACATCAAGCTTTTCCTCCTCGGTAATCGGGTCGAGACCAGGAATCGTATTAAACAAGTTTGCCACAAAAGCAAGGTTTAGCTTGGGATTTCCTGCAACAAGCGAGGTGGGGGTCAAGAACTTTCGACAGCCCAATTTTTCTGCGTTGGTCAAGACTTCCTCGGCTCGCTGGAGCAGATCCCGTGTTTGAAGAGGGTTGCGTGAGCAGCTTTCAGGCGCCAGCTGATTCAGAAGAACAGTATAATTTTCACCATCTTTCACGTCAGTTGAGAAATTGGTTACTCTTAAGTTGATAAGATAAGAATTAGCATTCAAACTTATCAAAACTTATGATTGCATGTGGGATGCAATTTTGAACAATGGGATGAAGCTAAAAAAGTCCACGTAGGAGGGAAGGCTAGGAAAGGGGCCAAAGGAGAATACCTTCTGTTCCATTTTGCGTTATTCAAGTGATAGTTGAACCAGCGTAGCAATATTTGCTCGGGCGGGAGACGTAGGAATTGTTCCAGTGTTTCATCGTCCTCTAGGAGCCTATACAGCTCAGGATGAAGCTTAATGTCGATCTTACCGAGTAGGCCGCGCCGAATGATTTGCCAAATCAAGCCTAAGATAAGGTGCTCTCGCACTTCTATTATGTCGCCGCTTCCAATGTTCACAACTGAACACCCGATACCTTTGGCCGAGTTGATCACGATGTTGTTATTTTCGGTCATATGGAAAGCGTTGAGTTCCTTGATCTTTTTCCCGGGCTTATTTAGAACACGCTCATCGATTGTGTCAGGGACACTGTCGTTTATCAATTTCGCCAAAACCAGGCCATCCTTAGACTTATCAAACATTTCGAATGTGTCAGTAGGGAAGGGCAAGAGGTGTCCAATATCGGGGTCACCCGTAAGAACAGCATTGATATGTCTAGTAAACTCAGTCCTCTCATCCTCATTAATTGTGTGAGTCACGTTTGATGAAGACCCTTGGACATGGATCCTCCCTCCTATGCTGCCCTTTGAGACATGCCGTGACGACCCAGCTCCATTTCCACCCACTACTGTTGCAGAAACTGGGTCGCGAGTGGGCATATTTCTGGTTGGAGCAGAACGAAGTTTAGAAATAAGCTGTGGTGTTCAATTAGTTTCCAAGGTATCGCGGCATACGGGATAAAATACAGACATCCACATAATCTTCAAGCTCAACACGTCGCGAGCTGTCCAGCTCGACTTCCTTCAGAGCCTGGCGTACAGTGTCATAGGGCTGTCGTTCCGATTGCTGCGTTGCCTTTATGGCAGTGGCTTCATCCAGATAGCCCTTGTCGTCCACGTCTAATTTTCGAAAGGCATCTTGGAGAGAGAATATCTCAACCTGGTCAAGTTGCGGAAACTTCCTGTAGCATAGCAAATAATAACCATGTTAATAGTTGAAGATGATCATCACACTGTATATATTCCTGTCAGAATGGGTTAAACGGACTTTTGAAGCTTAAGAACATTCATTTTCCCGCCTTCCCCTTAGGTCCCCTGGCAGAGTGTATGTTGTTGGGTTTAAGCCAGTGGGAATCAAGAGTGGATGGACTGAGTTCGTTGAAAGGAAAGTGGAGCGAAGATTTCGATGTTCAATTGTAGCGCAGGTTTTAATGGCGAGGGAGGGAGTTGGAGCACTCGTGAATTCCGGTAGCCTGATTTGGTGGGGGAAGGTGAGCAACAGGCAGAATATATACGGGGTGGGGTTCCATCATCGTGGACTCGGAGGAGGACCAAGAGCACTGCCTCACCTCCCAGTGGAACAATACGCTCGAAAACACCAGGCAGAGTCAAGGAGGGCGAGAGCACGATAAACGAAAGAAGAATCTACCACTCCTACAATAATCCAATCCCTCGGCGATCCTCAAAGAATCACCTTAAGATTGTACTTCCCCATCAGCCTCTGACAACCACCTGTCAATACATATAACGAAATTTTGGTTACAAAAGAATCGATGATGTAATTGTTGTACCTCGTCCTAACTAACTATCCCATTCAGGCATAGAATCATACCACACAGGACCCGAACCCGAAATCGCCTTGTAGTCAGTACCCAATATCAAGCCTCAGATTATTATCCCATGAGTCCAGTTGAGGGAGTGTCAGTGCTCAACTGCTTCTAGTCTTGTTGCAAGGGCGAGACAGGGGATCATCCCATCAACACGTGGTACTACTACTAGTACTAGTAGTAGAGTCGCTGGTACGCACGTATGTATGCATTACCCTTGGAGGGATGAGTTCACACTTTTTATGACATAATCCTGTGGTTTGGGGTTGAGTCAGGAGTCTTTCAACCACACTTGGAAGTAATCCAGCTACATAATTTGTACTGGTGAAGGTGTCACGGTATGACGGGTATGCAGTACTGGATTCTACGGCGCAGCCCGTGGCCGCTAGGGCTTGCCTTTTTATGCTGTTCCAGACCCTCTACAACTCTTCCTTTTTCTTAAATATTTCTTTTAAAATTACTTCTTTAAAGGTTTAATATTGCTGAAGAAGTTCTTTATTATTAACGCTATCAGGACATACAGGACTTATTACTAAGCACTCTCCTCCCACCTTCAAGCCACACGAGTGAAAGCGAGTGATTGAGGCTTGTTATACCTATTATATCATCCATGCCCCCTCTGCTTATCTGCTCCCTGGCGACGAGTACATAAACATACCTTTCATTTGATGATCCAAGCAACGGCCTTTATTGATTAAGAAAAACAAGTTCCTAGTACCTACCAAAGCACCCTTCATCATCGTGTCTTGCTCCTAGCCTTCCTAGTTCCTCCCCATACGGTTTGTGTTTCTGTATGGCAAAAGTGCCATCTTAACTTTAACTGTATTTATCGCCCCTCGTGATTACAAGTTTTGGATTCCCAGGCTCCCCAGGCGATAAATTGCCCGTGTTGGCTTATTCAGTCCGTGTTTTTATCCCCACGCACCCCGAAGCTACATGTCAAAAGAAAACCAGAGGACGACGACCTTTTTAGGGACAATCTACCCGTTTGCCAGCCCAAAAAGTATTAATACCCAACAGACCCCCGGCCATGGCACTGAGAACATCCTCCCGCGGTCTCAAGGCGAGGACCACACAGTCTCGCACCGGCACAGACTTAGCTTACACCGTTACCCCAAAGATTGCCCTCCTTTGAAAGTGCGGTGGTTCTACGCTGTGGACTCGCCCAAATGGAAACCAACTTATTTGGGCCATAAAAAGGACGACCGAAAACCCCTACCCCTCCCGAAGAAATTCATCCCCTTCATGTTCAAGGACTCTCAATCCATCGAGAACGCATTCCAAACAATGTCCGATATTGAGATTGAACAAGAGCTTGCTCGCTGCAATCGTCCGGTAGATGGCACACAGGGACAGTTATCCGACAAGGTACCGGTCAATGAAGATTACCTGTACGATGTGGACGTGAAGCGGAGGGAATTGAGCCCGGCTTACTGGTCAGGCCCCGTATATGAGGTTCGACGGGGAACATGGTTTTTCCAAGATGGGTCTACATTTAAACCATGCGAGGAAAATCTTGGGACTCAACTTGAGGAAGGCTACCTCAAGGTGAAACCATGGAGACTAGAAGAATTCCATGGCTGTTCATCGCAAAACCAACCAAAACCGGCAAGCACTGAACAGGGTAAGCCCGAATTTGTGCGGATTCTAGGGTACCTCGAGGCTGACCATGCTCAACTCCGGCGGCAGAATGTACCTCCCCAAGTAATCTGGATGTTCCTGGATATCTAGCTTCTGCCCCCACTAATGAAGCTCGAAAATATCGCTTATTCGGCTCCTATATGAACAGCCTAGTAACATACCAGGATTCCTCAACGGCATTAATTATCAATGATGATTTTATGTCCAGGGTAAGCACGACCGTGTATCAGAAACTAGGGGGCGTCCCAGGCACCAAGGTGGTGCGTGGGTTTACGGAGACCAAGAAGCAGAATGATACACCGGCTACCGGGAACTCTGATCATAGCCCACCCCAGGAATTACCGCGCATATCAGCAGGAAGTGATTCCGTTGATACGACTAACAAACATTCAGTTCGGCCCTCTAGCCTATTTCAAAGTGAAGCCCAGCAACATGCTAATGTCCCTGGGATGAAAATGAGGCCAGAATTTGAGCCGCGGGTGTCATCCGTCAACGGAACACCTGATACGACTGATCTTGAGGAGCAGACGCGCATCAAGGAAGAAGAGGAGATAGAAGCTTCAAGGGTGGTTGATAACGAGGATAGGGAACGAGAAATAGATCACCTAGTTCTGGTTACACATGGCATCGGCCAGCGACTTGGGCTACGCTTAGAGAGCATAAACTTCATCCATGACGTTAATGTCCTGCGCAAGTCTATGAAGAGTGTATATATGGCTTCCCCCGATCTTCAGGCTTTTAATTCTGCCTTTCCGGACAAACATAACAATTGCCGTGTTCAGGTCCTCCCGGTGTAAGTATGCTTTCCTAAATACTACCATCACATGATGGTCATCATGGGTCGCCATACTAAACTGGGTTAGGTGTTGGAGGCACTTGCTGGACTTTCCGTATCACAGAGTTGGGCAGAGTCGTAAGGAACTTGATCTCGCCGATGCAGACACCATTGAGGATGATTCATACCCTACTTTAGCGGATATTACACTTGAGAGTGTCCCTGCATTTCGAAACCTCGTATCTGACTTGGCTGTGGATGTGCTTCTTTACCAGAGTACATACTGCGAACATATATCCACTATAGTCAAGCAGGAATGCAATCGGATTTTTGAACTTTTCAAGAAACGAAATCCAACTTTCACAGGCTCCGTAAGCCTTTGTGGACACTCTCTCGGCAGCGCCATTCTCTTCGATATTCTTTGCTCTGAGCCACCTAAGTCAAACTCCCCGGAGGGTAGAGACGATAAAAACGCCGTTCACGAATTATCATTAGCTTTTGAATGTGAGGAGTTATTTTGTTTAGGCTCTCCGATAGCGCTTTTTCAGATGCTTAAGGGAAATACGATTGTTGGTCGATTTCCCCAGACACCCGGGAATAGTAGAGACCCTTTACATTCTCAGGAGGGGTTGGATTTGTCTTCTACTTTCAAACATCCTTCTGTTGATGCAGGTCTCGGGGCTCCTACGGAGGATAAAAAGTCAGCCGTGTCCTCTCCACGCTGCCGACAGCTCTACAATATATTTCATCCTTCGGATCCTGTTGGCTACCGCTTGGAGCCCCTTATATCCCCTGCGATGTCATCGCTCAAACCACAGCCTTTGCCGTCAGTCAAAAAGAGTATCTGGACAGCATCTGGACAAAGCTTGTCGTTGATCGGTAGTCGCGTGGGTCAGAGCGTAGGCTCCTTATGGACTAATATCACTTCTGGCGTTGCAAGCAGCCTGCTCAACCGCAGCCTAGGTCTAAATGCAGAGGATACACCCTCACAACCAAGCTCTAATACTAACCCACAATTCCAACGCACTCCGCCATTTAACATTGGCGCACACAGTGATCGAAATCCTACTTTAATAGATCCAGATATAGAAACTCTCTACAAAGGTTTTCAGAAGGCGAAGGGTAGACTTGCCAAACCACCACCAACTGAATCAGTAGCCGATCGCGACGAGTACCAGGAAACCGAACGTCATATGAAAAAAATCAAGACCGAAGATGAAAAGGTGAGATCACTCAACTCTAACGGGCGCGTCGACTACAGTATACAAGAGTAAGAATAACCCTATATCGCACCTGTTCTGTGCATTTTGCTCACACTCTCGAGTCCATGGTTTAACGCAACTAATAAACTAAACAGGGGCGCTTTTGATATATCCCTGATCGCTAGTATTGCGAGTCATCTAATTTATTGGGCGGACGAAGATGTTAATCATTTCATACTCTCGCAAATGCTTTGCAGAAAGAGCCGGCACCAAAAATCTTTATGATCTAATTATTGAATATCTCATCGGATTTTCCAGCGGGGGTCGGTGCTCGTGGGATAGACTGTAGATAGAATATATAGATAGAGCCTCATGTTTGTTTTCAGTTTGACTGGTTACTCTTCGCCGTCCCTAGTCCAGACGGGCACCGATTTTACAGAGGAGCTTTTGACATGAATTCCAAATAGGCGCCCTGTTCATCGAAAATAATCCGTACTATACAGACCGAGGCAGTACATTTTTTTGCGCTGCTAGCATCGGAAGTTGCTTCTATAGGTACCTAGTATGCTTCTCATAAGTGTAAGTACTTATTTAGTATAAGTTTTTTGCGATGGCCCTTGTGGCTCCTGTGGCGCCCTTTTACCATTGGTCGGCTCAATAACACAAGGCCCATTTGAGACTGTTCCCATTCGGGTTGGATCTATACAATCAGACTACAGTTTTCAACCTAAATGCTGCCCGGTGGCCGGGTCGAAGTTTGTGACGTGACGAATAACCATGGTGATAACAAGCTCTGTAGAGTGTATCCTCCGCCGAAATAACAGATGAGTGGTGGTTATGACATATCTCAAGCAATGGAAATGAATAACAATATTTTCCTACGGGCGATTCTTCTCGTCCACGCGATAAGAATAAGTAAGGCCTGAAGAACGGAAGAAACTATCCGGCCATAATCTAAGCCCAAGAGAAACACATATATGTATAACTTGTTGTGATACCCATATGCGGTAGTTTATGTATTACCATTGTTTCCAATGGTTAGAGAAGTATTGCGCTTGAAGCCTGGCAGAGCACGGCGAACACAAGTCCTCGGGAAATAAGCTCAACTTGAAGGCAGTCGAATACCTTGCCAAGGGCTTCTCGACTGGCAGCTGCGCCCATAACCCCAGTTATTGCCTGGGGAAGACCTTTTTGGGTAAAAGCCTTTCGGGCTATTTCCCTCAAGCGATCTTTCTCAGCACCACTTGTGGCTCCTGGCCATGAAGCCAATTCCTCTTCTGTTGGAAGAGCATTTTCACGGAGCTTCTTCAGGTATAGCCCGATTGACTCGTCTGAAGTATGATTGTCAATCATCGAATCTTGCAGCAGGCTGCGGATAGTCTCCAGGCTAGGGTTCCCAGGACGTAGTATGTAAGACTTGGCTGCGTTTAATAAAGTCCGACGTATTGCCCAGGCAGACGAAAGGGAGTATAGTTCGTTAATGACTGCAAAAATAAGCTCTACTGCGATCCGTGTTTCATCCTGTGTGATAAGGCTGCCTCGATCCCCGGGAGCATCTTTCCTGGTGGATTCCACGGCCTCTTTAGCGTCTGGATGGGTGTCCTTATATTCTCCATCCTGCGAGGCGGATAGTCTATCATTATTCACATATAGATTGGCCGAATTTGAAGGAATCTCAGCAATCGGCTCATCGCTAACGTATGCCTCACTTTTTAAAGTCTCCACCAATGTATTTGCATCGGATGTCATTTTTTGACATGATTTCTGCGGCGACTGTTTGGATATAGAATTATTTTGCTCAAAATATTGGTGTAGAGGTGTATCATCTTTTGGGTCGTTGTTCTGGTGAAACAAGTTTTCGGATACCTTTGATTCTTTAGCCGCCCCGGAATCGCCGTAAATCATCTCGTCTTCTTTGGGGGAGCTTCCACTATCCTTATTGCTAGGACCGGTCGTTGAGCTGGTCGGCGATGACCTTCTGGTAACCCCACCGCCGAACACTCCTGTAACCCCGTCAAGAACGGCCTTGCTTCCTCCGGAAACGCCTCTGGGCGCTTTCGCCAACACACCTAGAACTCCCTTGCCAACGTTTTCCAACGCAACGGGACTTGGGAAAAATAATCCGCTTTTCGTTGATGCCCCTGCTTGTTTGGGACCGAGACCATCATCCTTTTCCAAGAAGCGCCTCATCCTTTCGCTCTCCGCGAGCGGCTCATGCCGAAGGGCATCTCGAAGATATTGCTCTAAACCTAGTGTTAGGGCTCGGTTTGTTTGGCCCTTCCATTGCGGGAGAACGGGATGGACATCTGTAAAACTTCGAATGTCGTTTAGCCTTGATATCGTGCATAACGTCTCATGAATGGCTTCGAAGTCGGAATATTTCCTAAACACCATCCAACCAGTGCAGCGAGTGGATAATGGTTCAACCTGGAGTAAATAATTCGATATGGGTTTTGATCGGAGCTGTCCGTTCTCCCCAGGGCCGGAGCTATCGTCAACAGTTATACAGGCGTGGTGAAGCACGAAATTACTTGACATAGAATTGTTGTCGGAGGGTGAAAGTGCCAGAAGGGAATTCGCTAAGGGTGCCGATGATGTGGATATGGAGCTCCTGTCGTGAGACGGGCGTTCAAGTAGGTTAGGTAGTAGGTCATACGAAGATATAGTCGGTTTAGATTGTAGGCCTGGGTAATTGTCATGTGTGCTCTCTGTCACTTTTTTTCTCGCTTCAGATTTTGGTGTAGTATCAATAGGGTCTTTAGAGCTTAAATGACGGTCTGGGCGAGAGACTGGAGTTTGCTCGGTACTATTTTGTAAACCCTGGGCTGCAATCATGTCACTTAGGCGTTTAGCTTCCACAATTGCCTCCTCTGTTGCTCGATCTATTTTTGCAGAACTATCGTCAACAAGTTGGGGGGGTGAGTTCGGCCGCGGTGGAGCGCCATCTGCTGATATTGACGCTGGTTTATCCACAATTTCAGAGCTACCGTTAACTGCCGCTTCTTGGGTTCGGGCGCCCTCAACTCCAGCATCAATCGCGTTCATTATCTCAGATTCGCCTTCACTAAAAAGGTAAACAATCCAGCTATTTATGAATTCGGGCCGCGAAAGGCTCGATAAAGCCGACTCGAAGACAACGCGAGCGAACACCTCACGGAGCAAGTTTTTCAGTGGGAAGCAGTTGTATACTCGAGGATCCAAGAAATTGGAAAGAATATCATCTGATATCATGTTAAGCTTTTTGCGTTGTTGTTCGTTAGCTAAAATACTCGACAAACTGCTCTCTGGGTATGATTCTAGATAATGTAGAACAGTCTCCTCTGGGGTAAGGGAAGGGTCGGCGTCCTCGAATGCAGCGGCGAGCTCATTCAAAAAAACAATAATTATGGAAGAGGAATTAGTCAAGAATCCTAGGAAAGTGTCGGCCGTTCGTTTACGTTGAAGGTGAGATGAAATGGAAGCGACAAAGCCGGTTAACGTTCTTCGGCAGGAGAGCGGGAAAGTCGATTCAGATGGAAGAATTGGTTCGTACCAGTAACTTTTTGTCATTTGGTAAGCTCAAGAATGGGCAGAAGATGCGAGCGCTTACTTTACATAGTCTTTCACAACCGCATCGATCAATGACTTTAAGGCGATAGCCGTTGCGGGGCCGACGATGGAGCCATCTATATCTGTGGCAAGTTCGCAATTGATAAGTTTCTCCTTATCATTATTGTTAAATTTGCGATCCGCATTGAATGATTTGCGGCCTTGCCCGTCAAGTAATTTGTGGGTTATCTTTAAAGAAAGCTCTCTCCTGCTGGAATTTCGGAGTTCAAGAGGATGACCGGGGCTTGAACTCTCCCACGACGCATGTACCGTGACTCCGATAACCATTCCGATTAAAAGCAGCCCCAGTCTTCCCAATAGGAGATATGTAGCCCCCGTCAAGCAGCCGAGAACAACGAGGAACCTCTCGTTGCTCGATGTTGAGAGGAAATCCAGACCTAGGCCAATCAAATCTTGAGTTTGCTTGACGCTTAGCCCGTCGTCGCTACTGTGGTTATCCCCATCGTGCTTCATTATACAAACTTTGGAAGGGGTCTGATCATTGTGTTGCACTCCTTTTTGGGCAGATGCAGGCGCGCTATCCAACGGGCTCATGACTGTCAAGCAAACGGAATCGTGGCATCAGCGTGGTGAAATATTTATTTTTTCAAAACACCGTCGTCCCTTGGGTTTCAACCAAGCTACTGGATAAATAAAAGTGAAAATTTTTGGTTTTAGATTCCAGTTCCATATCATTCAACACGTATTGTCAGTTGTTGCAATTTTCCAGTGAGCTTCAATGGTGGCTTGATTTGGTTGGCCAGAACCTTACATAATAACAAATCAACTGATGTAGTTAGTTATTTCACTACCAAGCGGGCCACACCACCGAGCAGTCCCCCCAACGCGAAAAAGCTCATATAATTCGTACATATATTTTAAACGCCCACAACATCGCCAAAATGACCCCTAATTGTCAAAAATTGATTGAACAAGAAGGTAGAATTCTGCTCGCCATAGAGGTGCTAAAAATGGTGAATTCAAGAAGCCTACCACCGCCGCCCGCGTGTTTGAAGTGCCTAAGTCCATCTTAATTGCCCGCCTCAAGGGCCATCCAAATTGTGTTGATTCTCGCCCAAACTGCCTCTAATTAAGTAATACAGAAGAGGAATTACTTGTAAAATAGATTCTATCTCTAGATATGTGTGGGTGTCCCCCCTAACTAGTACTTATTTATAATATAATAAATATTTTATTGATAAATTAATTAATTCCTAGTTTTTAATTACTTGGGCAAAATTGGGTTATAATATTTATCAAATAAAAAAATAAATTATAATCTAAATATACTAGATAATTGTTAGGGACCATGGTGACCATGAGTATGAGACCTGGGCATGATCAACCAATAGGTTGATCATAGTGGCCTAATGGTCTAGTTTAGTTTTTACACATGCCCAGGTGTGTATCCTAATAATATGATTAACCTATTTAGCTGGTCCAGTTACTAGAATATCATGGGTTTGATTTATGGTAGTTTCATCCTATAGTTATATCTAGTGGTCACATGTAAGGCCTCCTAATACTGGATGTAGATATTAAGCTTGCTAGTGTGAGCATATCTTAGCCAGCCCTTACTAAGTAAATATCTAGGTGAATTTATTCTTGCAGGAGATAAATCTTAATCTAATATTAATTTATTTATTAAATTAATTTTTTAAAATTTTGATTATATAATATATATTTTTTTATACTAGTTTATTTAAATATATAAAATCTTTTAATTTTATAATTTTAATATTTAATTATTACAACTAGTTTATTAAAAATATAATTATTAATAAAGTAGACTTATAAGCTTTTAAAAAATTATAAAATTAAAAAAAAAAAAATTTTTAAAAAATATAAATTTTTTATATAAATATATTATATTACTATTTTATTTATAAAAATTTTATTATTATTAATTTTATATTTTATATATTTTATAATAAGTCTATTTTATTTTTATTAAATTATTTAATTTTTAATATAAAGTAGTTTTAGATCTTATTTTTATATTATTTAATTAAAGTAATTCTTAGAGTTTTTTTAATTTTATATTTTTTTTATTTTATTTTTTTATTAAATAAATAATTTACTCTTTTATTAGAAGTATTTACTAGGTTTTTATTTTTTATATAATATTTCATAATAAAATTAATTTTTATAAATTACTTTGTTTATTAGATGTATTTCTTTTTTTATTATTATAAATTAATATAAATTTATATAATTTATTAGAATTATAATTAGTTTTCTTATATTTTATAAATAATACTATTATTTTATTTTTTTTTATTATAATTATAAATTCTAGAAAATTAATTTTATTTATATAAAATATATACTTGCTTAATTTTATTTATAATTTATATTTATATAATTTTTATAAAATCTTATAAATTTAATTTATATATTTATTTTTATATATATATTTAGTTTATTTTTTAATTTTTTATATTTAATTTAAATTATTTATTTAAATATAAATTACTATCTCTAAGTCTTATTTTAAATATAAAATTTAATGATTATACTTAAATAATAGCTTTATTATATATAATAAAAATAACTTTTAATTAAGCTATAAATTATATTATATATACCAGAATCTGGGATTATATATTAAAACCTGGTAAGAAGTTAATTAATCTAAATAACTTATAATAAGATTATAGAGTTAGATATCTTAGATAATTAAAGTATTATAATATTTTAAATATTAATTAGTTTAGTTAAGAGCTTAATTAACTAAATTAAAATAATAGCCTTTATTTTAAAAAGTAGCAGAAAATTAAAGAAAATTATTAAACTAGTACTAGTAAATAATAATAATAATAAAAAAATTAAAATATTTAAATAATAGTCTATAAAGCTTCAAGCTAATTTTATATAGCTAGCTAATTAATTTAATACTAGAAATATAGTAATATAAAATTATTTAAATTAATTATAAGCTTAAGTTATAGTAGCAGTACTAGTAAACTAAATTTTAATAATAAAGCTAGTAAAGACTAAATTATTTAATAAAAAATAAATAAAATTAAGAGAATTTCTTATATAAATAAATATATATATTAATATTAATATTAACTAAATAATTAATAAGATTTTTAAAATAGTTTTTATATTTATTTATCTATAAAATAGGACATGGACCTGGTTTAAATTTTATATTTAAAAATATTAAAAAAAATTTAATCTTAAAAAAAAAAGAAAAGTTTAATTATAATAATATAATATTTTAGAAAATACTTAGAAATTAAATAATAATATTAAAAATTACTAGAAAAAACTTGTATATTTTTATTAAAAAAAATAAATTATTTTAAAAAGTTAGAAAATAGCTAATTAATTAATTTTTTTATAAAGCTAGTAGCCTTTATTATTATAATAAGATTTTAAAAATTAATATTAGATTATTTATTATTAATATTTTTATTTATATAATCTAATATTATATTATTATAATTTAATATTTTTAAATCTTTTTATTTTAATAAATATTATTATTTAAATAAATAATTTATTTTTATAAAAAAACAAGCCTGCTTAGTTAAAGCTTTTTTAAAATTTTTAATATTTTATTTTTAATATACTTTAATTACTTTTACTTATTATTATTATAAAATTACTTTTTATATAAATAATTATAATAAATATATTTAATATATTTTTTATTATAAGTTAATATAATACAAGGCTAAGATTTTTTTTAATAATATTTATAAAAAAAATTAATTAAAAAACTATTATAAAAAATTTATTAAAAAAGATTATTATATCTAGCTTTTTATTTTTTATTATTAATAAATATAATAAAAATAAGAGTGATATTATTTATAAAAAAAAATTTTAAAATTTATAAAGTACTAACAGGGGTTATATATTTTTAAAAAAAAGTAATATTATAATTTAATAAGCTAGCTATTTTTAATATAATTTATTAATATACACGCACTTATAACTAATTATTTTTAAAGTTAATTAAATTAATAATTAATAATTTATTATACTTAAGAAATATTACTATATTATATAATAAATAATTTTTAAAAAAATAATAATTAATTTATTATATAATAGCTATATTTGTTAATAATAATTATTTAAAATAAAAATAATTAATTTATTAATAATTACTAATAGCTATATAAAAAATATAAAAATATTTATTTTTATATATATATTTAATTTATCTTTTAGTTCTTTATATTTAATTTATATTATTATAAATTATTATTTCTAAGTTTTATTTTAAGTATAGGATTTAGTATTAATTATGATATAAATTTAAATATAATTTTAATTATTATATTTAAATAATAACTTTACTATATATAATAAAAATAGCTCTTAATTAAGTTATAAATTATATTATATATACCAGGATCTGAGATTACATGTTAAGATCTAATAAAAAGTTAATTAATCTAGATAGCTTACAGTGAGATTACAGAGTTAGACACCTCAGGCAACTAGAGTGTTGTAATATATATCTATAGTATTAATTCTAATACTTATATATTTAAATAAATTAGTATAAAGAAATATATATTATATAATAAAAATTTTTAAAAATTAATTTAATAAATAAATTAATACTAGATTAAGATTTATTTTTTATAAAAATAAATTCACCGAGGTATTTACTTAGTAAGGGCTGACTAACATATGTTTGCACGAGTAAGCTTAATATCTACATCCAGTATTAGAAGGCCTTATAATTAGGAGGCCTTACAATATTATATTATATATATATATATATGTATATTTTCTCTTTTTATTAATTAATTATTTTTATACTTCTAGTAATATCTTATATATTAAAGTAATTAAAAAAAGATTTCTATAGTTAGAAGACTTAGATAAATATTTTAATATTTTTTCTTTATTTTTTAAAATAATACTAGATTAATTTATAAAAAAATATTAAATAATAATATATAATACTATTGTTTTTATATAAAAAAATAGTAAATTATATTAAATAAATAAAAAAGTAAAGTAAAAAAGAATCTAATCTAATTATTAAATAATTATTAATAAAGACTTTTTTTATTATATAAATAAAAATTTTTATAAAAAATTAAAATTTAACTTATAAAATATTTAAGATATTAAATTTCATATATTAATATAATTTTTAAAAAATAATTAAATTATTTTATAATAATCTTAAAATTCTTCTATAATACCTACTTATAATTATATTATCTAGTATATTAAAATTTTAATTTATTTTATTAATTAATAAATTTAGAGATCTAATTTTTACTCAAAGATTAATTATTAAAAACATCTTGATTTAATAATAAAATATTTATTATAATTTATTTCATATACAAGGGCATGCTGGGGAGAGGGGGAGGGGGTATTTTGTCACGGTCCTAGTTCTACTAGGCACATGATTCACGTGACGAACGTTTGTTACGACACTCCAGTTGCCTGAGGTATCTAACTCTGTAGTCTCACTATAAGCTGCCTAGGTTGATTAACTTCTTACCTGGTCTTAACATGTAATCCCAGATTCTAGTACATGTAATATAACTTATAGCTTAATTAAGAGCTATCTTTATTATATATAATAAAGCTATTACTTAAGTATAATAGTTAAAATTATATTTAAATTAAACTATAGCTAAGGCTGGATTCTATACTTAAAATAGAACTTAGAAATAGTAATTAATACTTAAGTAAATAATTTAAATTAAATATAAAAAATTAAAAGATAAACTAGATACATATATAAAAATAAATATTTTTATATTCTTTATATAGCTACTAAGTAGCCTGAGTAGATAAGTAACTAGCTATTTACTAAGTAAATTAGCTATTTATAAAGTAGCTTAGCTATTTATAATCTTAGCTAGCTATTTATTATATAATATAATTAATAATAACTAACTATTAATTATTAATTTAATTAGCCTAGAAATAGTTGGCTATTAAGTACATGTATATTAGCAAGCTATATTATATAAAATTAAATAATTAAATTATAATATTACTTTCTCTTTTTAAGATTTTTATTTTTTAAAAATATATAATCTTCATAGCACCCTATGAGTTTTAGAGATTTTCTTTTTTTTATAAGTAATGCTATTTTTTTATTATTATATTAATATTTATTATTAACAAAGAGCATTATTATCTTTAAAATAAGAAAGTTAAAGAAAATTACTATATTTAGTTAATTTATATAATCTATAATAGTTTCTCTATTATAGTTTCTTATGCCTGTTATAAGAGTCTTGACCAGAATTACTTCATGGCTGTAAATAATAAGAAGTATGCCAAATATACAAAGTATAATTATTTTTATAAAAAATATTTTCATACTAAGATTAAGTGGCGTCATTTAAAAAGTTAAAAAAAAAAAATAAATATTAATATTTAAAAGACTAAGAATTAGTTAAAAGTAATATTTATAAAATTAAAATATTTATAAAAATAATAATATTTATTAAAAAAGCATGGTATAAAAATGTTAGATTATAATTTAGTTATAATAAATTATATAGATAAGAAGATTAATAGTAAATAATCTAGTATTAATTTTTAAAATTTTATTATAATAATAAAGACTACTAGCTTTATAAAGAAGCTAATTAGTTAGCTATTTTCTAGTTTTTTAGAATAATTTACTTTTTTTAATAAAAATATACAAGTTTTTTCTAGCAGTTCTTGACATTATTACTTAGCTTTTAAGTATTTTCTAAGATATTATATTTCTTTTATTTAATAAGATAGAGTATCTTGTTGTTAATTTATTTTTAGTTTAAAACTTTTTTAACTTTATGCTCTCCTTTAGTATTTATAATTTTTAAGTTAATTAATATTATAACAGTTTCTAGTGCTGGTTCTAATAATAATATATAAAATATAAAGTATATTTTTATATTTATAAATAATTTTAGTTTAAAATTTACTAGTTTTATTTACTTTTTAATTTTAAATAATTCCAACTTAACATGGTTAAGTTTATAACTTAGTTATTTAGTTTAAATATTATATTATTACAACCAAACTTTCCCCCTTTTTTTAAGATTAGGTTTCTTCTAATATTTTTAATTATAATATTAGACTATTTTAAATTATATAAACTTAATATCCCATGCAAGTTTCTATTAAATTTATTTTAATTTTACTACTATTTCTTCCGCGTCTTTTATAATAAATATTTATTATAGTAGTTTCTCTGGCATTTATGCATAATATTTATAGTTCATATAAAACAGTGATACTTGTATAGTAGAACTAGTAAAATTATTATATATAAATTATATTATAAATAATAGTTCTATCTAGTTATTTTACTAATAATTAATATAAAATTTAAGATACTGCTCTAGCATCTAATTTATTTATTTTATTTACTTATTTATTTATAAATAATATATAGTAAACAGTCTTTGCTATATACTAATTTAATTTATAAATAACTTTTATAAATTTAAAATAAATAATATTTCTTAATTTATAGTAATTTTATTTAAAAATTTATAATATATAAATATATTTCTAAGCAGCATGGCTGCTAGTTTTTTTATATTTTATTTTTTTATTACTAATATTATATATGTATACTTAGTAAGTTTATTAATAATTACTAGTATAAAGTTATATTCTTTCAAGCATGATAGCTTGGTAATATAATTTATTATAATCTATTTTTATAGTTTCTCTGGCATTTTTATTAATTATAGTTATTTATAAGGTGCATGTTATAATGCTTTATTTTTTTAATAAATCTTATAGTTATTAATATATTATTTAACTTTTTTCTAGACTTCTTAAATATAGTAATTTCTCTTAATAAGTTTATAAATTTTCTTAATTCCTAGGTGTCCTCTAATGGGTTTATTATAATATATTTAAATAACTTCTTTAATTATACTCTTAGATATATAGAGTAGTTCTTTAATAAAAACTATTCTATCTTTATTATTAATTATTTCTAGTTTAATATTTTCTAGTATTTTTTATATTATAGCATTAGCTTCTATTATTTTTTTTAATTAATTTAATATTTTTTTTTTAATTTTAATAGTTGCTGCAAGTACTTGATTATTATATTAAATAAATTTATTTACTTCTTTTTATAGAATAGCAGATTCAAGAATTTTTTTTTTAATTTTATAATTAGATCTTCTACTAAAGGTGTTAGCCTAGCTGTTCTTAGTTTTTTTATAATATTAAATTTTAAAATTATACTATAATAATAATTTAGCCCATCTTACTTATTTTTTTATTAACTCTTTAGTTATGGTGAAGTAAGTTAAGTTCTTATAATTTAATTTTATAATAATTATTTATTATACATCTTTTAAGTAAACTTTTTATTATTTAAAGGCTATTACTATAGCTAGCAATTCTTTATTATAAATATTATATCTTAGTTTTAATTTTATTATTTTCCATAAGTAGAATGCCACAGGTCTTAATTTTTTATTTAATTTAAACTAGATTATTCTGGCTCTAATTACATAGTCTAATATATCTATTTTAATTATTATTTCTTTATCTAGATTATGTTACGCGAGGATTAGTATAATAATTATCAAGTATTTAATATATTTAAATATCTTATCTTATTCTAGTCCCTACTTATATTTTTTATTTTTTTTTAAAAGTTTAAATAATAGTCTTATTTATGTTACATATTCTTTAATAAACTTTTAGTAATAATTAATTAATTTAATAAATTATTATAATTTTTTAAGATTTTTTAATTATAGCCAATCCCTAATTATCTAAACCTTTGATTTTTCCATTTAAATTTTTTTTATAAATATCTAGTGTCCTAGAAATTTTATTTTTTAAATATAAAATTTATATTTCTTAAGTTTATATCTTAGCTTGGCAATTCTAAGTTTTTAAAGTATATTCTTTATATATTATATATGTTTATTAAAGTTTTTAAAATAGATAAGAATATTATCTAGATATACAAGCATGCATATCCCTCTAAGTTTTTTTATAACTTTATTAATAAATTATTAAAATAATACTAGTGTGTTAGTTAGCCTGAATAGTATAATTATATATTTATAATATTTAAATTTTATTTAAAATACTGTTTTCCATTCTTCTTTATTTATAATCTAGATTTAATAATAAATATTAGTAATATCTAACTTTATAAATTACTTAACTTCTCTTATCTAATCCTAGATTTCTTGAATTAGAGATAATGGGTATTAATTTTTAATAGTAATTTTATTTAATAATTTATAATCCATGCAAAGTTATAAACTTTTATTTTTTTTTTATATAAACAGCACTCCATGCCCCGCAGGTAACTTAAATATTTAAATATTTTTTTTTATTAATTAATTATTAATATATATCTTAAGTGCCTGCAATTCTTTTTCTAATATTTAATAAAGTTTTTTATATTTAGGTGTTTTGCCTTTTTTTAAAGATATAATATAATTATAAGTATCTTATTTAGATAACTTTAGGTTTTTTGTTTACTAAAATATATCTCAAAATCTAATATATTTCTAAGAAATCTTTATTTTTAAAAAATTTTTAATAGCTGCTATTTTATAAAGCTCTTATTTAGCTGGCTTGCCAGTGAATTTATTTATTATAATTAGTATTATGCAAAGATTGTTTTTATTTTATTTATTAAGACTTGTTAGCTAGATATATTTTAATAAAATTTTTATTACAGCAAGTATTTATTCTGCTAGTTTTTTTAAATCTTATTTTCATGTTTTTATTTCTTGTTACTAAATTTTATATATTAGTTTTCTTATAATCTGTCTACTCCTATAATGTCTTGCATTTTTAAAATAAATTTATTCTATTTTTTAATTAATAAATAGATTAATATTTCTAAATTATAAAATTTTAAGCATAATATTATACTTTCTTACTAGAAAGATATTAAAGCTGATGTATTTTTTATATATCTTATTATAATTTTTATTTATACTAACTAGTATAGACTTAGTTTTTTTTTTAATAAAATTTTTTTTTAATTTCTCTTTACTTAGTTTTAGAACTAGTACTGAAACTTTCTTCTTCTTTATTATTATTCTTATAACTTTTATATATTCTAGGTGTATGAAGTTTCCTGTTATATCTAAGTTAATTATAATATATACTTCTTTACCCTTGGCTAGAAGCTTTAGTTTCAGGTGCAATTCTAATTATATTACTATTAATATAAAATATATATTAAAAGAGTTTTTTTAATACTTATTATTTAAAAATTTATGTTCCTAGTTTAGTTTTTAAAATTTTTTAAATTTAATAGAAAACCACCCTTCTTCTATCTTGCTATTATAGTGCGTGATGCAGTTATCTTTAAAGTATTTTATTTAATATATTTCTTCATGCTTATTATATAATAAATATCCCATGCATGTGTATCTTGTTTCTCTATATAAACATATTTAATTTACTTAAATTACTTGTAATTATATAGGCATGTCTCCTGTTTCATGTTTTATTTTAATATATATTTTATTATTATATAATATCAAGTAGCATACTAGCCATGGAAGTTTCTTATACTTTTTATATTTTAAATAATATATATATTTATACTATTTTCTTGTACATACTTTATAATGCCATCCCTATTATTATTTTTTTAATATAGTTTAAAGGGCTTTGTAATAGTTATTATTATTTTTATAATATAGTTAATACTTAACTAGATACTTATTATATTTCTTTAAATATAAGCTCCATGTTTCCACATTTTTTTTCTAGTATCTTAGGTTTTAATATAGGCATTTATAAATTTCTTGGACTTTCTTATTATTCTGGGAAATCAGACTTTCTTCTTTAGTTTCTAATTATATTATTATAGATTCCAGGTTAAGCTTAGTAGTATTTTTAAATTATTTATTTTTAATTTAAATTTTAAATTTATTATTAAATAAATTAAACTTAAAAAATTTACTAATACTACTGCATGTTTTAGGCACTTTTAGCTTTATATTTAGTACTTTAATTTTATTATATATCTTTTTCCAGACTTTATTAATTTCTAGATTGCTTTCTAATACTTCCATCTCCATGGGTGGTATTTTATATATTTTATATTATTTATTAACTATTTCTTGTGCTTTTTTAATAAGCAGTTTCATGTCTAGCCATAAATAATTTTCTTTAATTATATTAATAATTTTCTAAAACTATATTTTTAAAATTCTGGCCCTGATTTTTTACCTGTCTATTTCTAAGAGTTCCTTGTATACTTTACTAATAATTTATTTAAAATTAGTAGCCCTAGTTTTCCTATTTTTCTTAAATATTAGTCTAGTTTTTTTTTTTTAGATAGTATAAATCTTATGCTTATATTTTTTTATTACCCTAAGCTATTTTTCTTTAGCTTTTTTTAATTATTAATCTATTTTCTTTTATTAATAATCTTTATTCTAATGTCCTGGTTTACTATAATTATAATATAACTATTCTTTTTAATATTATTTTCTTTCTTCTTTAGAAAGTGTTGCATTTAGTTCCATAAATTATAGTCTATAAAAGTTATTCTAAATTTTTTACCTATTATTTACTTAATAGTGTCCTTTTAATTTTTCCTATTATTAATTTTTAATCTGTCATTTCTTATTTCTTTTTTTTATATATTAATTATTAACTTATACTACTATCTTAATCACCTTGCTTAACATGTCAGGTCTGTTAATCCATGCCAATTTATCTTTAACATGCTCCTTAAGTTCATTAATATAATAAGAAATATATGTGTGGTCTGGCCAATTTAGATATAAAATTATTTATTAAAATTTTGCTGAATAGGACAAGGCTAAGTATATTATTCTTAATTTTCTAAGTTATTATTTCACAGTAATTTCCGCGTTGATATCTCTAAATATTTATTTAAGGTTCTTTCTAAATATTCCATAGTTGTTAAAAATACTAATAGTAATTATTAACCAGTTAGTATAATTTTTTTTATAATATTTTTTAATATAAGATTTAAACTAGGCCCACGCCCTGCCCCGCAGGTAGGTAAATACAAAGATTACTTTAAAAGCTTTACTAGTCATCCTATTAATATTAATATTAATATATATATTTATTTGCATAAGAAACTCTCTTAGCTTTAATTATTCTTTATTAAATAGCTTAGCTTTTACTAACTTAATTACTAGAATTTAATTTACTAGTACTGCTGCTATAACCTAAGCTTATAGCTAGTTTAAATAATTCTAAGTTATTATATTTCTAGTATTAAATTAACTAGCTAACTATATAAAGTTAGTTTAAAGCTCTGTGAGCTGTTATTTAAACATCTTAACTTCTTTATTATTATTATTATTTACTAGTACTAGCTTAATAGCTTTTTTTAATTCTCCACTGCTTTTCTAAGTAGGGGCCATTATTTCAACTTAAGTTAATTAAATTCTTAATTAAACTAATTAATATTTAAAATATTATAATATTTAGTTATTTAAAATATCTAACTCTATAGTCTCACTATAAGCTATCTAAGTTAATTAACTTCTTACCTAGTCTTAATATATAATTCCAGATTCTAGTACATGTAATATAACTTATAGCTTGACTAAGAGCTATTTTTACTATATATAGTAAAATTATTACTTAAGTACAGTAGTTAAGATTATATCTAAGTTAAATTATAGCTAAGACTAGGTTCTATATCCAAGATAGAACTTAGAGATAATAGTTAATACTTAAGTAAATAACTTAAATTAAATATAAAGAACTAAAAGATAAACTAGATATATGTATAAAAATAAATATTCTTATATTCTTTATATAGCTATTAAGTAGCCTGAGTAGGTAAGTAGCTAGTTATTTACTAAGTAAGTTAGCTATTTATAAAGTAGCTTAGCTATTTATAGTCTTGGCTGGCTATTTATTATATAACATAGTTAGTGATGACTAACTATTAGTTATTAATTTAATTAGCCTAGAAATAATTAGCTGTCAAGTGCATGCACATCAGCGAGCTATATTATATAAGATTAGGTGGTTAGACCATAACAACATTGCCCTACTATAAATAAAGAACTGTTTATACTTTGTATAATAGTTCTTTCTTTTTTTTATATATTATATTCTTAGTTTAATATTTCTTTTTTTTTAAATTATAATTTTTTATATTAATATAATATATTTTCTTTATTTCTTAGATTTTTTTTTAATTTTTTATATCTCTAGAATTTTTTATTTTAAATTTATAATATTATATTTATTTTTTAATATTAATTATTATTATTTATAACTAGTAAAAATCTATAACAGCTTCTAGTTTATTTTAAAAATTATAATTTAAGTTTTATAATTAATTATTATTTTTTATTTATTACTAAGCATTATTAATTATAATATTAGCTTATAATTAATCCTAAATTATATTATTAAAAAAAATTAAACTAGCTAATACTCTAAACTAGACCTGCCTAGAGTATTTAAAGCTAGTTCTAGTTTATAATTTTTAATATTTTATACTATTTTCAAAGCTTAGTTCTTTAAAAAGAGATAAATATAACTATTTATATAAAAACTTACTTATTTTAATTTTTTAAATAATTTAAGTTCTTTAATTCTTTAGAATCTAAGTTTTCTAAATTTTTAAAAATTATACTCTAACTATTAGCTATTTAAGTAATAATAAATACTAATTATAAAGCTATAATTTTTTTTTTTTAAAATAATAATATTAAAATCTTTTATTTACAGACAGTGTTACATGTACAAAAAAAAAAAACTAATAATAATAATTTATAAATTATTAATTATAATAAATTATTTAAACTTTATAAATAGAGCTCCTCCTGGCTCCCTAGTAATTAATTAAAATTAAAAAGTAATTATTTATTATTAAATAAAAAAATTAATAATATTTTTAAGAAAGGCTTAAGCTTATATTAATAAATATAAGCTTTTTTATATTAATAAATATAAGCTTTTTTATATTAATAATATTTATAAGCTTAAATTAATAAAAAAGTACCAAGCTAGTTTTATTTTTAAAAATCTAGATTTTTTAGCTTTAGCAGCCTAAATTTTTAAAATTTTTTTTATATTTTAAATCTTAGCAGTCTAACTAGCTTTAAATATTTAATTTTTTTAAACTTTAAATTTTCTTATCTTTAATATTTTTCTAGTCTAATTAGTCTTAAAAAATTAAATTTTTTTAATTTTTATTATAAATTTTTTTATACTATATTACATGCTTCTAAGCTTTTATAATCTTTTTAATATTATCTTAATAATTAAAACTAATTCTTTTAATATTTTAAATAATTTATAATTTTATATTTTTTAAAATAGCCATGTTTTCTAGATTTATATTATTACTAAAATTAATAAGAACCTGTCTTAGGGCTTTATTCCCTAAATTTATATTTTTTAAGATTATTAATATATTATTAACTTAAATATATCTCTTGTTATTATCTAGCATGCTTAGAATTAAAATTTTAATAAGCTATTTAAAAATAAAAAAAATAATAAATATACCCCATAATACTATATAATTAATATAAAACTAGAAATAAACTACTTTTTATTTTTTATAAATTAAATAAAAATTTAATATATTTTTTTATAAATAAAGAAACCCATCTTTAATATAATATAAAAAATAATATATTAAAATTATAAAAAGATCTTTAATAATTTTATAAATAAAATTAAATATTATATAGACATTTATTTCCAGGCTAATATAATAAATTAAGAATTTTAATTAATAATTTAATATAAAAATAAGCTAATTATCTAGTACTATTATTATTTATAAAATTTATAAAATTAAGCTAGTACTTTAGAAAGAGAGTATATATATAAATTTTAAATAATTATATTTCTAGATTTTATTATATCTTTATATATTAAGAACTATACTTAAGTCTAAGATTTACTTA
This sequence comes from Aspergillus biplanus, assembly GCA_027569045.1. NCBI lineage: Eukaryota > Fungi > Ascomycota > Eurotiomycetes > Eurotiales > Aspergillaceae > Aspergillus > Aspergillus biplanus. The sequence continues at coordinate 150,456 of JAPDEJ010000035.1, forward strand.
ATAATATTTATTATATAAAAATAGATTAATAAAAAATCTTTTTTTATTATTTTTTTTTATTTAAAAAAATAAAGTCTCTAGTACTAGTTAAGATTAATATTTTAATAATTTTAATATAAATTTCTATAAAAATTAAAATTTAAATATATTAATTTTAAATATCTCCAGTATATCTAGCCCCTGAAATATCTAGCTTAGTCTAATAATAATTAAGCCTGCAGGCTTGAGAAGTGCCTGATATAAGCTTTAAATAAATTTAAATAAGTTAATTATTAAAAAAAAATTATTATTAGACCTGCTATAATTTTAGTTATTAATTTTTTAATTTATACTACTTAAAGCACATATAACAAAGCAAGATATTAAATAAAATTAATATAAAAATTTTAAACAAAAAATTTTTAAATAAAAAAAAAATAATTTTTAATTAATATTATAAATAAAAATAGTCTATAATAATAAAAAATTTAAATTATAATTAATTTTTTTTTAAGTTTATTTTTTATTAATTATTAATTCTATAATAAAAATATATTTCTAATATAATAATTATATAATCTTATTATTATATATTAATAAAAAGAAAATCAAGTATTTATTTAATAGTAAAAGTAAAGTTAATATATTAAATTTTTTTATTATTTATATACTTTAACTTAGTATTTTTATTTTTATTAAATTAATTTTTTTATATCTTGCTAACAAGACCCTATGTTAAATCTTAATTAAAATTATTTTAATATTTTTTTATATTAAAGAATACTATAAGCAACAGTTTTTTTATTTAATTTTATTTTTTTAATATAAATTAATACTAGAAGATAACTAGCTTTATAATTATAATTTATATATTAATTAAATTAATTATTTTATAATATTTAACTTTACTATTTATTTTAAGTAAGACTATTTTAATTATACTTATTTTTATATTATATATATTTAGGGCTTAATAGCACTTTACTAGTTCTAAAAATTTTTAAAAAAAAAATATTTAAGTAGTAAGCATCTAGGTTTTTTTTATTATAATCTAGTATTTAAATTATTATAAATTTATTATAATATTCTAAGTTAAGAAGAAATTCTTTTATATAATTATTATTAGAATTATTTAAATAGATAACTATAATAAGTTTATATAAGATAATATAAAATATATTTTTAAAAAATTAAAATAAAAAATTCCCCCTAAGTATTATAGCATAATCAAAATTTTTATAAAAAAAAAATTAATTATCTTTTATTATATTATAAAAAAGATTATAATATCTAGTTAGTAAATAGTACTTAATTTTTTTTTATATATAATTATTATTTTACTAACATGCAAGAATATAAAATAATTAAAAAATATATTAATAAAATTCTTGGCAAGGGCTTTATCTAGTTTAATATATTTTTTATAACTATTTTAATTTTAATTATCTACAAGCCCAGGGGCAGTCTTTAGATTTATATTAATTATTAAATTTTAAATAAGATTATAATTAAAAATTAGTATTTAATTTTTTTAATTATAAAAATCTTAAATTATCTTTTTTAAGTTAAGATCTTTATTAAGCTTAATATTATAATTATTTTTAACTATTTTTAAATAAGAAAAAAGAAGAAATAGCTTACTATTTTTAATATTTATTATAAATAATTTAAATATTTAATTATATTTTTTAAACTATGCAACACTTCCAGCTTCTTTTAAAATTATATTAATAAATTAATTTTTAATTATTTTAATATCTTTTATATTATTTATTTAGATAATATCCTAGTCTATAATAATAATTTTAAAAAATATATTAATTATATACTAAAGATTTTATAATAGCTACTAGATTATAATCTTTATATAAATATTAATAAGATTAAGTATCTAAATCTTATTATAGACACAGAGAATATAAGTATAGATTTAAAAAAAATTAAAATAATTTAAAAATAAAAAATCTCTAGCTTAATTAAAAATATTTAGGTCTTTATAAATTTTATTAGCTTTTATTAATATTTTATTTAAGTCTTCTTCTAGCGAACATACCTGCTTATCTAGTTAACTAAGAAGAGTAAGATATATATAATTAAAAAAAAAAAAAAGAGTTTAATCCCCCCTATTTTAATAAACTTCTAAGTATAATTAGATTTTTAAAGATTTAAAGATCTTTAGTACTATTCTTGTACTTGCTTACTTTAACCCCAGTAAAAAAATCTAGATAAAGATTAATTCTTTTAACTTTATAATTACTAATATTTTATTATAAATATAAAATAGCATGCTTTAATTTATAATCTTCTTTTTTAAGAAAATAGCCCCTGTAAAGACTAATTATATAATCTATAATAAGAAGCTGCTAGTTATTATTCAGGCCTTTAAAATCTAGTATCTAAAGCTGATTAGTATTAGTTCTAAGAATCTAGTTAAGATATATTTTAATTACTAGAATTTAAAGTACTTTATAATTATAAAATAGCTAAATTATTAATAGGCCTACTAGGCAAAGTTTCTTTCTAAGTTTAATTTTAAGATTATATATCAGCCTGGGAAATAAGGCTAAAAATTAAATATCTTAATTTATTAATTTTAAGATCTGCTGTAGGGCTTTATTAATAAATAAAAATAATATTAATTTTAGATTTTTTTTAAAAGTAAGTATTTTAATAAAGATTTATAAAAAATCCTGTATATTATTTTTTATATTATTATATAATTTACTATCTAGGCTGCTGCTTAAGTTATTTTTATTTTAAAAATTTTAAAAATTTTAATTTTTTTAACTTTTAAAATTTTTAAATATTTTAAAATCCTGGCTTCTCTCAAGCCTAAGTCTAAATCTAATTTTAACTTAGACTTTAATTTTAACTTAATTTTTAATAATTTTTTAAAGTATATTAAATTTTAAATAGCTTTAGCCTCCTGCAAGAGAATAAAATTTTTATAAATAAAGATTTTTTATTAAAAACTCTGCTAAAAAAAATATATAAAAATAATAACCTGATTAAAAATATTATTAATATAAAAAACTATTTTTAAATATTCTAGAATAGGGCTTCTAGATCTTACTAGATAAATTAAAAATATAAAATTATTATTTATAAATTTAAAATTAATTTTATATTTTAAAAAGTAATTTTTTATAGTTATAAATTATAAAATTATATTATAAATTTTAAATTATAGACTACTCTAGTATAAAAAGCATATATTAAATTTTAATTATTAATTATTTTTAATTTAGAATAAAAAAGAATTATTAATAATATATAAATTTTTATATTATATATTATTACTTAAAAATTTATAATATTAAAAAGCAAGGCCTGCTAAAACTATTTTTTATTTTAAATTAAAAATAACTTAATTTTTTTATAAATTTAATTAAAATTTTATTTTTATTAATAATTAACAGCCACACCTACTAATATATTTTAATTATAATAAATTAGTTAATAAAATAATATATTTTTAAATTATTATAAATTAAGAAAATTAGTAAACTAGTAAAAATTATATATTATTATATTTTTTATAAACTTAATTTTTTTTATTTTATTATTTTTAATTAAAATAATATATTTATAAGCTGCTATTAATACTAGTACTATATTTATTATAAAATTAAAATAAAACTCTTTATTATTTACTATTTTAAAATTAATAGCTAGTTAGAGATTATAATTAAGATAATAAAAACTTTTTTTATATTTTTATTAACTTTATTTAAAATAATTAAATAGCTTTCTTATTTAATACCCAGCTTATAATAAATAATTAGATTAATAAATTTATAAATATAATATTATTTTTTTATAAATTATAACTATTATCTCTAGACTAGTATTAAGCTTTTAAATATTTTTAAAATTTTATTATATTTAAAGGCCCTTGCCATGAATAAGCTAGTTAAATAAATTAAGTAAATAAATAAGTATATTTATATTAAGCTAATATAAATCTAAGAAGTTTATAAGTATCATGCTAATATTTATTAATAATTATATCTAGTTTACTAGATTAGAGATTAGATATATATAAATATATAATATTTTAAGCTTTAGTAGAAAAGCTAGTCTCTTATTTTTAAAAATTTAAAATTATAATTAATTACACAGGTTATTAATAATAAGGCCTATAAAATAAAAATCCTGAATTATATATATAAAGCTGGAGTTTATTTAATATTTTATTTTTAAAAATTATAGCTAATTTTTAATATACTTTATTCTGGGCAAGCTGAAGATCCTGAGCCCCTGGTAATAGTATAGAATATAAAAAAAACTAAATTATATAAAAAATAAAATATAAAAAAGATTATTAATTATTAATTAATCTAGGCTGGCCTGTAGTACCAGGCTATATATAATAAATTTTAGAATAATTAAAATATAAATTTTTTATAGCAGTTCTAGCAAGACTTTAAGAATATTTTAAATAAGATTCTAGAATATTATAATTACTATTTTTAAAAATTTTCTTTACTATTTTTTTTTATTCTATGCCTTCTTTGCCTGCAGATGCAGCTGATCTTGATATTTAAATAATATTATATTTATTTTCTATACTAATATTTTTTATATTTATATTTCTTGTTTATATATATATATTACCTTAGCTAGCTTAGAGACTTTACTTAATTTAAGAAGGGGGGTAGTATCATGGTCCTAGTCTTACTAGGCATGTGATTCACGTGATAAATATTGCCCTATCATAGATAAAGAACTATTTGTGCTTTGCACAATAGTTCTTTCCCTTCTTCATGGATTATATTCTTAGTTTAATACTACTTCTTCTTCAGATTGTAGTTCCTTACATATTTATATATATTTAAAAATAAAATCTATTTAATAAGTAATTCTTTCTCTAAAAAATATAATTAAAAACTATTAGGGCAAGGTTTAACATGGTTTTTACAGCTAGTTAGTTAGTAGAGAAGGATAGACTTAGGCACTTTAAATACTTAAATAGTAATAATATAAAAGAAAAATTTCTTATTTTCTATTATCTTTATAACTAATAGAATTTAACCTTCTTATTTAATTAATTTTTAACATCTAGAGGCCATTTTTGGTAATATTATAAATATTTAAAATATATGTTTAAATTAGATAAGGTTTTTTGTAAGATGTATCTCACTTAGTAATGTGTCTCACTCAGTGATATGTCTCACTCAGTGGGGAATTATATTAATAAACAAAGTACCTCCATGTTAGAAAGTTAAAATAGTAAAACTAGGTACTACTCACCACTTGCAGCCACCACCCTGTAAGAATATTAATAATAATATTGGGTCATCTCTAAGTTTCAGGATATATGTTCTCCAATGCAATCCTGAAGCAAGCCATTTTTTCAAGCCCACTGATGTGCCCCCAACTTTGCAAATTCCTGGGAGAGTTACTCTGTGACTAATGTTGGGTGAATGACCCATTAGAGTTAATAATGCCTTTATTTCTTCTATTTTGGTAGCCCCTTCCATTAGCATCAGTACCAAGAACAATAATATTATTGAGAAACAAATATTGAATTTAGGTTACAGCCAGATTGTTCATTGGTCTAAGATTTAGAGTGAAATACAGTAATAGTTTATAATGTATCCATGATCCACTACTGCCTTGCTCTGTAAAGTCAAGCAGGTCAATAATAATGGTGAAATCAATAGGATTTTTCTCCGCTATCTGAGTGAATCTGGTATTCAAAGAACATGTTTCTCACACCAGATGTAAAGATGATTGCGGTATGTCCTTACTATTCCATCCAATTTCGCACAAAACAGTGATTAGTCAGCCTCAAACCAAATTACGACCAATAATGTATTTGCATCATTGCGGTTTGAGATATTTGGTATGGGAGCCTTGGGCCACGATCGTTTCTTGACCAGAGGGAGTGCACTTTGAGATTGTTATAGTGGTAAATGCAAGTGTTTTCCCAACTTTACTGGCGTGACCTTTAATCTCCAGCCAATCACCCATGGTAGCAGTAGAAAGGTAAGTGACATTGATGTTGGTGCTTACACCAGTAGATTCAAGTCCACAAGAAGCAATCGCAAGCCCCCCAGCCCAATCAGTAACACAAGCGGAGAAAACACCATGCAAGGTGCCCTTTGAATTAAGGTGATGAGACGCAACCTCAATTTTGGCGCGAAAAGTACCCTCTTCAGCATGATAGATGTTTACATCACTAAGCAGAAAGGCATAAATGGGACTGTTGGAGCGGATACGTTCCCAGACGCGGTTGACTTGCTGCAATGCTGGGTTCATTTTCAAATGAGAGGCTGGGTTGCGGGTTATGTTGAGGAAAAGTGAAAATAAGCAAGAATTGAAAATTGGAATATTCATATATTCTGATTTGTTTTTTTTGTGGGCGGTGTGACTTTGGCGGACTTTACCTTTTTGGGGAATATACTGAAACGGCCCAGTCTTTTTTTCAGCTTTCTCCGCCTTCTGGTAATCACCTTCAGAGCGAGCTCTGAAGTTTCAATGATAAATCAATCGCCCATTATCACCTCTGCGGGTCTTAAATGTTTATTTTTGGCCCTGAACTCGTGACTCAGAGCTCTCAGAGGTTAGAGACGTTGCTATCAATAAACGGGCTTTCTCTCTCCGATCATATAACTAATTTGCTATCCCTGTGTTTCCTGTATTTCTCCTAGCGAAGCACTGCAGCCATGGGGTCAGGGCCAAGGAAACGTTTATCCAACACAAGTGACGATTTCATCAAGGGTGACGAACCTCCTCGAGGAAAAAAGCCGAAGATTGATTTTGCAAAGAGTTCGATAAACCCGGCTAACTTGGGAAGAAAAACCGACGGAAATGGTGATAAGTATTGGGAAATATCAAAGATGCGCCGCATTACCGTTTCATCGTTTCGAGGAAAGACTATGGTTAATATAAGGGAGTATTATGAAAAGGATGGGCAAGAGCTGCCAGGGAAGAAGGTAGAGAATCTATTTTCGTGGCTGCCAAGACAACCCGCTAATGTTCATGTCTGACCCTGTCTAGGGAATTTCCTTGCCGATTGACCAGTTCAACACCCTTATGACCTTGTTACCTGATATTGAGGCCGTTCTCAAGGAATCCGGTGCACCGACTACACGGCCGGACTACATTGCAGCTAGTGCAAATTTAGAAGGTAACAATGGGAACGATGGTTCTGATGGCGGAATGCACGGAGTGTGTGCCTCTCGGAAGAACATTGAGGCAACAAGTGATGAAGATGAAAGTGATGGATAGGCGCCTTGAATAAAAATGATCACCAGGCTCTAATGCTATCAATTAGATAGATCGCCTTCCGCATATATAAATGAAATTCTGGACCTGAAGGATGATAGATTGCGGTGACCCTTCAAGTATCTATTCCTTCCTTTACACTGGGCAGGCCCCGGTCGTCTCCACTATGCTCTTAGGATCTATTCTACTTGTTTATATTCGCCGACAATGATAATCATTTTGAGCGGATATCTCGTTCCCTTTCTGTATGTAGGTGCCACACATCAAGAGGTTGCTAGATATTGAATATTTTGTTGATGGTAGTTTAAAATAGGACTATAGCAATCAATTCTTAATCATGATTCAGCTAATTCGCTTGTTTTCACTTGGTAATTGCTCCACCTTCCCCGGTCCAACGGGCTTGAGTCATTTTATATTAATAATGTTGAGAACCTATGGAGTTACGAGTACTACTCATAAGTACTGCCTGTTTTTAAGGGTACAGTCATCTGAGGTAGCTTCGTCCCACTTCCATGTTCATGACCTGGAGCCATAATAATAATCGAGTGGTCACTGGGTCCCAGAGACAACAACAGCAAATCTGACCAATAATAGTACCATTTATTCAAGCTCCACTTCCACTTGAAACTACCTTAAAGTACTACTGGTAGTACCATATACTATAGTAGGAGTATACTAACTACTACTACTAAGTAAGGTAATATAATCTATAATACATACACACTGTAATACTGAACAGCCACCACCCACGGTGACCAAAGTATTACTAAGTACTAAGTAGGGGTAGTTAGCTAGTACTACCTAGTACTAGTACTCGTACTCGGGTCGTACAAGTACTAGTTAGTTACAGTACTTACTAAGTAGTATTGTCAGTGAGGACTGTCAGTAAAGTTCAAGTTATTGGGTGTTTCAGGTACCTAATCATTACAGACATAAAAAATACGCTTATGCAGCCAAAGCCCCCCTTTCCTGATCGTTCTGCTGCCTCAGGAATCCCACTACCAACCAGGTCACCAATTCTTTGACATTCTTGCCATTCTGATTGATATGTCCAGAATGTTGATGCTTCATGATTAGAAAGCTCGTTCTATTAACCCCCGCATTAATACAGTGTCGCCCCTCTTTTGTTAGGAATTAACAACAATCATAACAATAATATCTAAGTCTGGTAAGTATTGGTTTCCTTCCCTGGACTCCTATTTAACTTCTGAAAAATTATTCGGAGTCCTTATTCTCTTCTCTTTTAATTTTTGTTATATGCCTGGAGCCCCCTCTGACAGATTGACATAGCGAAGGGACCTCAAATTATAAGCGTTCCCCAGAGCGTGCTCTCGGCCTTCCACTTATTTTACTCCAGTCTGAGAACCCTATCCCTATTCGACCGTGACCAAAAACGTCCCTGTTCCTCAACTGTCAGTAAAAATTAGAAACATCGGGGATAATTTGGCCTTACTCTCAGAAAATAATCGGCTAGCTTCCACACCTATTCAGATATGACATATTACGATTGAAGCGATCCTTCTGTATTGGCTTCACTTGGAGGAACAATGCACCTTTATTAGGACCCTCTTATCTGCATGTGAGACCATGAATTGAGCACAGCAACAAACAAGAACACGAATATAGGGTCTGGAAGACCCATTTTATATTTCCTCCTCACTATTATTATCACTTTTTCTTAATCTTTAAAAAAGAAAGATAATAAGTATTAAATCATGAGAAGGATGGTCCTGAGAGCATCATATCTCATAACTCCAAAAAAAAACATCATCTCTTATGAAGTATGTTAACTTATTCCCCCCCCTTTTTTTTATCTGAACCTTTACCTTATAATATACTTATACTTATTGTATTAACCAGATCTAAAGATTAATTTAACATCATCTGGAATTCTTGACTTGTGAAAGGGATCCAACTGCACATGACACCTTGAAAAGTGTTCTTGTTTCTCTAATATACAAATCTTTCCTTTCCTTTCGGCAACTGTGGATTCAAGTCTTTGTACCTACTGCTTCAATTCGTTATTTTGGGTTTGACTGCCAACTCGAGTGTTTGAACCATCCGCTTGGATAACTTCCAAAGTCGACGCTTGAACCCAAAAGATCAGCCTTTCATCTATCACACCCAGTTGAACTAAGTATACTGAGTTGGATCCCGCAGCCAGCTACCTTGAATTCTAGCAAGCGACACCCACGATGCCCGAACCGGCTGTAGGGGGAGCCGCAAACTCGCCCATTAATCACTTGGATGATAACAATATTCGCGAAGGGCTCGGTAGTTTGAATCGCTGGTCACAGTCTACAACTTCCAGCAAATGCTCGCCTCATTACGCCAACCATAGCCGTCATGAAAGTGCAACTAGGGTGTACACTACCGATCGCTATGATCCGCCGGAACTGTGTGTGAGCCCGGGAGCAGGCGCCCCCTCCAACTTGCTATCCCAAGCTGCCAACGCGCCTAACAGCGGAGAACAGACCCAGCGCAGATTAGTCTCCCAAAGTTCTACCGGGCAGGGCCATGACGAGATACCTAAGGTCGAGGTAGTGGGGATAGGGGCTTCGCCAACAATTTCCCCGGGCGTGATGGGCGCGGTCCCCTCGCAGCCTGAGTTGTTACATACTGAGAGTATGTCCTCAGATCCTTCACAGGATCCTCAGTTGAAGAGCTTCTCATCCGAAGTAGAACAGTTTAAACAACATGTTGGCCAAACATCCCATATCCTAGTTGAGCCGCGCGCCCAAAATGTACAAGGGAAAGCAGATTCAAATGATCCAAACACGCACTCGCCAACAGGTAAAGAAGGGCCTAGTGAGAAACGGCGGCAGGGCCATTCCCAGAAAGTTATGCTCTCCAAAGCGTTACAGAAAGCAAACACTGCTGTTCTTCTCGATAATGCCGCAAATTTTGAGGGGGCAATGGAAGCATATAATGATGCCTGCCATCTTTTACAACTCGTGATGCTTCGGAGCAACGGAGGTGAAGATGAGAAACTTAAACTTCAAGAGATTGTAAGTCAGGACCTTCAACTTTTGCTCTCTTGCTATATGCTAAGCTCAATAGCGTGATACATATATGATCCGGGTTACCGAGCTCCAGCGCATGGACTTCTCATTTAGAGACTCCGATAGTAAAGCTCTACCTGAGCGGCCGCTTAGCCAAGAGTCTTACGGTGAAATATTCCATCCTATCTCGGAGGAGGGTGATCGAAAGTTTACTAGTGAAGACCCGAGTCTATTACAAAGAATCTCTCGCGACTATCAGCCTACCCCTGGATCGGGGGCGGCATCAAAAGAGCCGGTACCTCCGCGGCGCCAATCGCTGTTGCCTTCAGCTATAGATGATGATTTCAAAAATCCTGCTGCACCATCTTTTCATGGCCATCGTTCGCTCTCCGAATTATCCTGGAAAGCTTCGGATCGTGAACGCGAGAATTTGGGTGTGAACATAGTACCTGATGAGCCAATTATAGAGGATGGGAATCGGCCTAATCCTTCTCGTTTTTCTGAATTGTCATTATTAAGCAACCCAGCTCGAGATATTTACGAGTCAACATCATGGCTTGATACTATCGATGAGTCCGGTGCTTCTTCTCCATCCTCACCCCATTCTAAGGCATCGTCCATATACCTACGTCATCGGAGAAATAGTCGATTTAGTCATTGTACTGAGGCTGAATTCGATGCAGCTCTAGATGCAGCTGTCGAGGCTGCTTATGATGAAGGCTTAGAGCCTGCCATTGAAGCGGGCCAAAATAACGAAAACAATGACATAGTGGCAAATGCCCGTCGAAATGTAGAGCTAGCGAAGCAGAAAGTGAGGGAAGCAGAGCGTGAGGCAGAGGTGGCGATGACACGCGGAAGGGAAATGCGGCGGTTTCATGAACAGGGGCTACTTGTCTGCTCCAACGACCCCGAATCTGATTACCTTGACGAAGAAGCAGAGGAGGAGGAACGTCTATTGGAAGAGATGACTAGAGGCTATGTCATGGACGACTTTGAATTCGATCTTCAGTCTAAATCCGCACTCCCTAGGCAATCGGATTCTAGCAGCCTCTCAGGTCGAACGTGGGAGAGCTCTGCCGCGTCCAACACTACGGCAGCAGGCGCAACCCTAGCGGTGCTTGCGGAGGATGACCCAACACCTGCTGATCAGAGCGCATTCCCATCCATAAGCCCTCCCGTTCCAACCCCGCCGGGCCCCCAATCCTCATCGGGACCCAGTGTACGCGCCAGAAGAATGTCTGGACAGAAAACAACGGAATTGAAGATTGAGACCAACACACGCTTCAAAACCAGCTCGGATAGCCACCCACAAGTGCAATTATCAGGTCAGCTGATGAATCAACCACCCCCCCCGCTCCCGAAAGATGAGCTTCCAACCAGCATTTCTATTCATTCAACTAAAGCATTCGTTCCTACATCAACCTTGCACCAGAGCAAACGAAATTCATCTATCGGTTCCCTCAGTGAAGATCCTTCTACCAAACCAGACGTTACTAGGGTGATCTCTATACTGGAAGATGATGAAATTACGGGTGCTCTGAAGATTTCATCGTCTTCCCGCCCTATTGGTAAAGCGCCACCAGGCCTGGATAATTTAGGTAGGGCGAATCCAAGCCTTGCGCCCTTTAGGGCAAGGAATGTATCAGTTCCAGGCCCTGATTTACCCACCGATTCTCCGGAAACCCCTTCAAGTAATGCATTTCCCACCATAGATCTTCAAAAGGGGCAAGTCAATGCGCCAGTAAATGTCTTACCCACGCCAACCGGCGCTGGTTTTGCCCCAGCGGTGCTCCCGAGTGGTGGTTTATACCTCTTTGACAGCCATATTCACTCGCCAACTAGTCCTGGTTCTCCCAATCTAATGGCCACGAATTCCCCTTCTCCACTAGAGCCGTGTCCAGAGTCGTTCCTTCTACGCCCGTTCTGGCTCATGCGATGTATATATCAGACCATTGCTCACCCACGTGGCGGCTATCTCTCAACGAAACTCTTTATCCCACGTGATGTTTGGCGTGTCAAAAACGTTAAGATCAAAGGGGTTGAAGAAAAGGTATCAAACTGTGATTTACTGACCGCCGCATTACTTAAATTGTCTAAAGTTGACATGTATGATGCCGACGCTGTCTTAGAGGAGATGCAGACATTCGAGAGCGTTCTTGACCAAGTGCAGATGTCACTTTCGAAGAAAATAGGAAACGAGGTTGGTGTTCAAGGATCCATGCCATTATTTCGGGCTTCCAATTCTTTGGAAGATGCATCTACGATCGATGCCCTTCCATCGAGGTCCTCTAATGGACCAAGCAAATCATACTTGACTTCATGGCGTAAATTGCGATCCAAGAACTCTGGCTTTGGCACAGCAACGTCACTATCCAGCTCCAAGGAGGCAAGCAGGGATAATCTGACAATAAGCTCCCTTCCAATGACTTCGGCATCTAACTCCTTGCCCCCAAGGCGTAATATTGCCCAAGCCCAGTTCAATGGTCCTAATGCAAATTACATGAGTGCTCTGGCCCGACTTTGTGACGCGGCTCAAGTTTTAGGTACGTTTTTTGCCTCCCCGAGACATTTTTTGCTAAGGCAACAAGTAACACTTTTTCCAGATCAAATCGCTCAGCAGGTTGAAGATCCAGGCCTTAGACACTCCTCCCAAACTCTTGTTGGGCTTGAACTGAGTACACGTCATGCTGCCGAATTCTTTGGCTTCTATGTATGCCGATTCGCCCTCAACGATATTGGTATAATGCTCGATAAATTCATTAAGAGGGGTAGTGAATGGGTGCTCATCTAAGTTCACCAAAATTTCTCCCTAAATACATACATATTCTTATTCCACCCGCGCCTTTACTGCACGTGCTTGGAAGCATCCTTTTCTCTACGCTGTCCATTGACCTCTGCCTAGCAACGAAATTCATTTTATATATATCATCCTTGAGAATGTATATAATACTATAGAAATATATATCCTACATATGTTTCTATATTGTACATAACCCTTTACGGTTCTCACATTATTGATAAGTCATTCATGTCATTCATATATGTTGATGCAGAGCAAGCTATTACTTCAACCATGAGTTGCAAGTATAACTTGAATTTCTCGAGTCAAGAGCAGGCAATGAAGCAACTCAAAACTTCCTCCACAATAATGCCCCCCTCATTGGATCACTACTATGTATGGACGTCCGATGCCACAAAACAAATGATCATCCATGACCTGTCGAATCAGTTTTTGGGTGGGTTGCCGATTGGCCGGTCATGGCTTACGTTACACGCCTAACTCCAAATTAACTAGTGGATTGAACGACAATTTCTTGGGTTGCTAAGGCGGGGAGGTATGAAGAACTAAATACTACAACCAAACACTTCCACAACGTATGTTTCAGGCTCCTCTAGGCTGGCTTCAGCAACTCCATCTTGCTCAAAGCCTGAAAGCAGACTTTAGCGCCTCGTTTCGGTACTATTGCACTATCCGAATTTCCCAGGTTCACAACCGTAGCATGGCGACAGTTAATTGTTCTCCTCGGGACCCGAACACCCTGAGCAACTATAATAGCTGGATTTGTACCCACACTACTGCCAATTTCGAAATTTTGTTTGAGCAGAAAAAGCTTGCCGGGAATGTCGTCCACAAACTCAGGTCAACCACCAACAGTGAGTCCGAGGATATTATCCTCGACTCAAGCCATGTGAATATTGGTGGTGTCCGAGTTGATGGATCCCCCGCTAAGTGGGAACTTCTTCCTCCCAAGGGACCGTACGGCACCGCGTTAAAGATCATGCTTGATGCGCCCGTAAAGCAGAATGACACGGTTGATGTGGATGTATGTTCTCAGGATATAATTAGACTTGATGACAAGGAATCCCTAACACGAGCTCCAGATCTCGGTTCAAACCACGGAAAAATGCACTGCACTTCAGTGGCTGACTCCGGCTCAGACCTCGAACAAGAAATATCCGTATATGTGTACGCGGGCCTATTTGGTTTTTCTTGGGTTCCATCGAGGGGGCTCTACCTTCTCGGTAAAGGCTGCCAGGCACATGAACTGCAGCTAACAAGATATCACAGTTTCTCAATGCCAAGCCATCCACGCACGATCAATCTTCCCTTGTCAAGATACGCCCGATGTAAAGAGTACTATTGAGTTCAATATCACCTCTCCTCATCCCGTAATTGCCAGTGGGCTTCCTCTCCGCGGTTCTGCAAGCACTCCCCAATCCGGGGAGAAAAAGCTTTACAAGTTTCGCCAAGAAGTACCCATCCCAAGCTACTTGTTTGCTCTGGCCAGTGGGTAAGTACTTCCCGGCTATCCTTTTTATTAAATTAGTAGAATCTTCCCTAACAATACTAGTGATATTACGGAGGCTGCTATCGGACCGCGCAGTGTTGTGGCAACCAGCCCGGATAAGCTTCAGGAATGCCAGTGGGAGCTTGAAGCGGACACAGAGAAGTTTATAAACGCTATCGAGGTATGTCTATAGCTAACTGCGTAATCTGTTGCCGGCTCTTTTCCTTTCTAATTGGGGTTTAGAATATTGTTTACCCTTATGTTTGGGGCGAGTACAATGTTCTGATTCTGCCGCCAAGTTTCCCTTATGGAGGCATGGAAAATCCAATCTTCACCTTCGCCACCCCTAGCATCATCTCAAAGGTATCTACAAATATGCAAAATAGTATTCTTTGCTCACACCTAACAACGCATCTCAGGATCGGGAAAATGTTGATGTTATTGCCCACGAGCTCGCTCATAGTTGGAGCGGTAACCTGGTAACCAACGCTTCATGGGAGCATTTCTGGTTAAATGAGGGCTGGACCACTTATCTTGAGAGGCGGGTATGCTATGATAAGTTTCTATCTCCCCACGATTCCAATATGTTGATCCCAACTAACCAAAGTATAGATATTAGCAGCGGTGTGAGGATTTCATATTATCTCATATCATTGCTTCGGTCTACTAACCCAGCTGTTAGGCATGGCGAAAAGTATCGACATTTTTCAGCGATAATAGGTTGGAAGGCTCTGTCGGATTCGGTAGAGCATTTTGGACACGACCACGAGTTTACAAAGCTGATACCGAATCTACGAGAGATGGACCCCGACGACGCATTTTCGAGCATCCCGTACGAAAAGGGGTTCAATTTTCTATTCTACCTAGAAACACTTATTGGGAAGCAGAAGTTCGATAAATTCATTCCTCATGTAGGTCATTGGCCGAATCTGTTCTGAAAAAGACTAACCTATCTCGTGTAGTATTTCACTACATTCAAAGGGAAGTCCCTTGACTCTTTCGAGTTTAAGGCCACTCTCGTGGATTTCTTCAAATCTGATGCCGAAGCTTCCAAGCTTCTATCAGAAGTGGATTGGAATACCTGGTTCTATGGTCCTGGCTTGCCTCCTAAGCCACATTTTGATACTTCCCTGGCTGATGTCGTTTACGACCTGTCTGGAAAGTGGAAATTTCTCCCCGGGTCGCCATTCCAGCCCCAACCGAGCGATGTCAAAAGTCTGACAGCGAACCAGATTGTGGTTTTCCTGGAGCAAGTGCTGCTCTTCGAAAGCCCATTGTCTGCTGATCTGTCGAAGCTTATGGGTGAGGTCTATGGATTCGCCAAGAGTGAGAACATTGAAGTTGCCAATCTGTATTTCCAAGTCGGTCTGAAGGCGGGTGATAAGAGTGTCCTTGAACCAGTAACGGAGCTGCTAGGAAATATTGGAAGGATGAAATTCGTACGCCCGTTGTAAGTGGTTCATATTGTGCGCCAAAGCCGGTTTTGGGCGACTACTAACAAGTCTTACCAGATACCGAGGCTTACAAAAGGTCGATCGCCAAGCTGCAATTAACGCTTTCGAGAAATACAAGGATTTCTATCACCCCATTTGCCGGAACATGGTTGAGAAAGATCTTTTCGGAAAGAAGAATGCTTAAATTTGCTGCCCATCTAAATATTGTTGAATTTGATATTGGGTGCCTTCTTTTTGTGTTGCGGAGTATGTGCTGAATGACCTGGCGGTATATAGCTCAAAAGATACCGCACTATAGGCATTCTACTAGTAGTAGTAGGTCTCTAGAACTCGAAGTGCTCAATACGCTCACCATCATACTCCCAAACAAGAAGCAAAGAGATAAATGCTCCTATACATGACACAATCAACGCGTTAAAGAGTAATAATAGAGGGAATATATAGTACAGATATAAACAGCTAGCTAAGGATTCTACCGGAAACTTACCGCTTACCCTCCACCAGCTGTACGTCAGCCTCAGACGGGGAGAATATACCCGGCTTTCCACCGTTCCGTGTTGCCAAGTGGAAAATTAGATCCGCCTCATGTACCTGGGAGAGCTCCAAGAGCACCCTTCGCATGTAAGCCACCACGCGAGCTACCTTCTCCCACTCTATATCCTTGCCGTCTGGGCCGGTGGAGCTTGCCTTCCACAGGTTCCTCCACACAGCAGCGCCCAAGACGGCGTCCCCCTTGATAAGTCCCTCGTCGTACGCCGCAAGAACCCCACGCCACTGGATAAAAAGATCTTTCAAAAACTTATTTCTGATCGCACGACTAGCCAGGCCATGGAGATCATCCATACGGTGCTCGGCATTGTGCGAGAAGTGGTCAATCAGATGGCGGGAGTAGGTCTGGAGACTTTCATGCGAAGGCAACGCGCGTAACCGGACGGTCAGGAGATACATATGTAAAAAGGTGATCTGTGACCAGGTAGAGAAAGTGGGAACGAGACCAAGTTCTTGGGCAATCACTAATCAGCTTCGCATTTTCACCACGAGATCCAAAGAAAAAAACACCAGGGAACAAACCTTCATACCACCACCCTTCCCCAACCCCGAGATCCTCCCCGGCCTTGGTTTTCGGAACCTGGGCTCCTTTCTGTGAAATCTGGGGGATTTTGTAGTCGGCCTGCTTAGAGCAGGCCTCGAAAAGCTTCTGGGTTAGTCCGTACGCAACGTAGGTTTCGGCGGCAGTGCCGGGACGAGGCATGACGGAGTGCGCTAGGCGGGAAGCTGCTCGAGAACTCTGTGCAGGTACATGGAGGGGCGAGTTCGGTGTTTGCTGTCGAAGTAGTTGAGGAGCGTTTGGGCCTGAGATAAACCCAGCACTGGGGGTAGCAGGTCTGCCGCTATTTGGAGGTGTGCATATCGATCGCTTCGAGAGTCTGAATGGGGTAATACGTTCCTATATATATGATCAGTAAACCATGAATTGAGGTTATCCGTTTTTATTTCAGGGTGTCTGGTCGCGGTGGAACGAGTTCAGGGTGGTGAGAGAAAGACACATACTTGAAACCTAGCACACTCAAAGCGAAAGTCTCGCGATAGTAAACTCCTTAAATGGTTTGGTGCCATTTTCTATAGAGCAAATCAGACTGTCTGTAATTGCTTGACCGAAGAGGTAACATTAGACAATAATTTATCATTTATCATTTGGAGGAGGACCGTTTGCACGTTTTGCATTCTCAGCTTTGTGCCTGTGCGATAACTGTCTCCCAATCAGCTGACCCACCCGCCTTTGGCGTTGTTATGATCTGACAATCTAACCTTATGTGGCATAGCTCACTGATATGCACGCACTTAATAGCCAATTATTCTCAGGCTAATTAAATTAATAACTAATAGTCAGTTATTATTATTATATTATGTAATAGTAGCTAGAATACTATAATAATTAATAATTTAACTATTATAATAGCTAATCTACTAGTAGCTATTAGTAGCTATATAAAAAATATAAAAATATTTATTTATATATATATATTTAGTTTATTTTTTAGTTCTTTATATTTAATTTAAATTATTTATTTAAATATAAGTTCTATCTCTAAGTCCTACTCTAGATATAAAATCTAGTTTTAATTATAATATAAATCTAAATATAGTCTTAATTACTATATTTAAGTAATAACTTTATTATATATAATAAAAATAGCTCTTAATTAAGCTATAAATTATATTATATATATTAGAATCTGGGATTACATGTTAAAACTAGGTAAAAAGTTAATTAATCTAGGTAGCTTATAATAAGATTATAAAGTTAAATATTTTAGATAACTAAAGTATTATAATATTTTAAATATTAGTTAGTTTAATTAAGAAACTTAATTAATTTAGTTAATATTATAAAATAATTATATAATAATAATATTATAAATATTAAATTAGTTAAGCCAGGGCTTAAATCTACTATAATAGATAATTATTAAAAACTTGATAATAATAATTAGCTAATTATAAGAATAAATCACCATGTTAGAACAGTAATTAGTAATAAAAACTTTTAGAAAAAATCTTAAGAAATTAAAAATCTAACTATTTAAGTTATTTAATAATACTAGATTAAAGTTATGATACTTTCTTATCTAAATAAATATATATATTTATATAAATAATAATAAATTTTAAAGTAATATTAAAAAAGTAATATTTATATTAATTTACTTAATAAAAATAAT
Organism: Aspergillus biplanus; assembly: GCA_027569045.1. Taxonomy (NCBI): domain Eukaryota; kingdom Fungi; phylum Ascomycota; class Eurotiomycetes; order Eurotiales; family Aspergillaceae; genus Aspergillus; species Aspergillus biplanus. The sequence goes on from JAPDEJ010000035.1 coordinate 169,136, forward strand.
ATATAAATAATTTAAACTCTTTATTAAAGAATACTTAAATATTTAATAAATAGAAGATGGCAATAATATAGTAGATAATATTAAAAAAATCTTTATAAATTATAGTATCTTTAAAAAAAAATTTATTAATATATTTAGAGATATTAATATTATTTAATAAGTTAAAAAAAATTTATATCTTATATAATTATAGAGATGTTGCAAGATATATATTTATTTTCTAATTTAAATAAAAAATAAATATAAAGATTAAAAAGAAGTTACTTTTTAAAAAATATTTTATAAAAATTGAAGAATTTATATTACTATGCAAAAAAATTAGTAAATAACTTAAGAAATTTAAAATCTAAAGAAATAAAGGCCAACATTATATATAATTTTAAAATAAAAACTAGTTTAGTAATAAATAGCTAAAATTATTATAATTAAATAAGAAAAAATATATTTAATTATAAAACCTAGAGTACAGCAACTTTTATAAATATTAGCTAATAAAATTTAATATAATACTTTTTAAAAAAAAAAAAGAACAATACTAAAAAAACAGATTATACTTTATTTATAATAAATTAAATTACTAATTAAAAAAATATTAATAAAAAAAAATAAGTTAGAAAATAAAAAAAGCTAAAGAAAAATAACTAAGAGTAATATAAAAATATAAGTATAAAATTTATATTATTTATAAAAAAAAGCTAGAATTAATATTTATAAAAAATAAGGAAACTAGGGCTATTAATCTTAAATAAATTATTAGTAAAGTATACAAGAAACTTCCAGGGGCAGGTAGATAAAAAATTAAAGCTAGAATTTTAAAAATATAATTTTAAAAAATTATTAATATAATTAAAAAATTTTATTTATAACTAAATATAAAACTACTTATTAAAAAAGCATAAAAAATAATTAATAAATAATATAAAATATATAAAATATATAAAATATTATTTATAGAGATAAAAGTACTAGAAAGTAATTTAAAAATTAATAAAATCTAGAAAAAAATATATAGCAAAGTTAAAGTATTAAATATAAAGCTAAAAGTATCTAGAATATATAATAATATTAATAAATTTAAAATTTAAATTAAAAATAAGTAATTTAAAAATATTTCTAAGTTTAATCTAGAACTTATAATAATATAATTAAAAATTAAAAAAGAAAATCTAATTTTCTAAAATAATAAAAAAATCCAAGAAACCCATAGATGCCTATATTAAAATTTAAGATATTAAAAAAAAAATATAAAAATATAAAGTTTATATTTAAAAAATATAATAAATATTTAGTTAAATATTAAATATATTATAAAAATAATAATAACTATTATAAAGTTTTTTAAATTATATTAAAAAAGTAACAGCAGGGATAGTATTATAAAATATATATAAAAAAATAATATAAATATATATATTATTTAAAATATAAAAAATATAAAAGCTTTTATAACTAGTATACTACTTAATATTATATAATAATAAAATATATATTAAAATAAAATATAAAGCAGGAGATATATCTATATAATTATAAATAATTTAAATAAATTAAATATATTTATACAGAGAAATAAAATATATATATAAAATATTTATTATATAATAAATATAAAGAAATATACTAAATATAATATTTTAAAAATAATTATATTATATACTATAATAGCAAGATAAAAGAAGAATAGTTTTTTATTAAATTTAAATAATTTTAAAAATTAAACTAAAAATATAGATTCTTAAATAATAAGTATTAAAAATTTTTTTTAATATAAATCTTATATTAGTAGCTATATTATTAAGACTATACTTAAAGTTAAAATTATTTATAAAAAATAAAGAAGTATATATTATAATTAAAAAACTTTATTTACTTAAAGTATATAAAAATTATAAAAATAGTAATAAAAAAAAAAGTACTAGTACTAGTCTTAAAACTAAGTAAAAAAAAGCTAAAAAAAATTTTATTAAGAAAAAAACTAAGCCTATATTAATTAATATAAATAAAAATTATAATAAGATATATAAAAAGTATATTAACTTTAATATTTTTTTAATAAAAAAATATAATATTATACTTAAAATCTTATAATTTAGAAATATTAACTTATTTATTAATTAAAAATATAAAATATTATAAAAGTAGATAAGTTATAAAAAGATTAATATATAAGATTTAGTAAAGAAAAATAAAGATATAAAAATAAAATTTAAAAAAATTAGTAAAGTAAATACTTATTATAATAAAAATATTATTAGAATATATTTAGCTAATAAGTTTAAATAAATAAAATAAAGATAATTTTTATATAATATTAATTATAATAAATAAGTTTACTAGTAAACTAACTAAATAAGAGCTTTATAAAATAGTAGTTATTAAAAATTCTTTAGAAATAAAGATTTTTTAAAAATATATTAAATTTTAGAATATATTTTAATAACTAGAAAATCTAGAGTTATTTAAATAAAAAATTTATAATTATATTATATTACTAAAGAAAGGCAAGATACCTAAGTATAAAAATTTTTATTAAATATTAAAAAAAAAGTTATAATTACTCAAGATATATATTAATAATTAATTAATAAAAAAAATATTTAAATATCTAAGTTATTCATAAAATATAAAATATTATTTATATAAAAAAAAATTTATAACTTTACATAAATTATAAATTATTAAATAAAATTATTATAAAAGACTAATATTTATTATTTTTAATCCAGAAAATCCAGGACTAGATACAAGAAGCTAAGTAATTTATAAAATTAAATATTATTAATATTTATTATTAAATCTAGATTATAAATAAAGAAGAATAGAAAATAATATTTTAAATAAAATTTAAATATTATAAATACATAATTATGCTATTTAGACTGACTAATATACTAGTATTATATTAATAACTTATTAATAAAGTTATAAAAAAACTTAGAGGAGTATATATACTTATATATTTTAATAATATTTTTATTTATTTTAAAAACTTTAATAAATATATATAATATATAAAAAATATATTTTAAAAACTTAGAATTATTAAATTATAATATAAACTTAAAAAATATAAATTTTATATTTAAAAAATAAAGTTCTTAGAATACTAGATATCTATAAAAAAAATCTAGACAGAGAAATTAAAGATTTAAATAATTAAAAATTAGCTATAATTAAAAAATCTTAAAAAACTATAATAATTTATTAAATTAATTAATTACTATTAAAAATTTATTAGAGAATATATAATATAAATAGAACTATTATTTAAATTTTTAAAAAAAAATAAAGAATATAAATAAAAATTAGAATAAAATAAAGTATTTAAATATATTAAATATTTAATAATTATTATACTAATTCTTGCATAACACAATCTAGATAAAGAAATAATAATTAAGATAGATATATTAAATTATATAATTAAAATAAAAATAATTTAACTTAAACTAAATAAAAAATTAAAATTTATAATATTTTATTTATAAAAAATAACAGGCCTAGAACTAAATTATAATATTTATAATAAAAAACTGCTAGCTATAATAATAGTATTTAAATAATAAAAAATTTATTTAAAAAATATATAATAAATAGTTATTATAAAATTAAATTATAAGAACTTAACTTACTTTACTATAACTAAAGAGTTAATAAAAAAATAAGTAAGATAAGTAAAACTATTATTATAATATAATTTTAAAATCTAGTATTATAAAAAAATAAAGAATAATTAGATTAATACTTTTAATAAAAAATTAAATTATAAAATTAAAAAAAAAATTCTTAAATTTACTATTCTATAAAAGAAAGCAGATAAATTTATTTAATATAATAATTAAATATTTATAGTAATTATTAAAATTAAAAAAAAATATTAAATTAAATAAAAGAAATAATAAAAGCTAATACTATAATATAAAAAATATTAAAAAATATTAAATTAAAAATAATTAATAATAAAAATAAAATAATTTTTATTAAAAAACTACTTTATATATTTAAGAATATAATTAAAAAAGTTATTTAAATATACTATAATAAATTTATTAAAGAATATCTAGGGATTAAAAAAATTTATAAATTTATTAAAAAAAATTACTATATTTAAAAAATTTAAAAAAAGATTAAATAATATATTAATAATTATAAAATTTATTAAAAAAATAAAGTATCATGGCATGCACCCTATAAATAATTATAATTAATAAAAATATTAAAAAAATCTTAAAAATAAATTATAATAAATTATATTATTAAACTATCATGCTTAGAGAAATATAACTTTATATTAATAATTAGTAATAAACTTATTAAGTATATATATATAATATTTAAACTAAATAATCAAGCTATAAACTTAACTATGTTAAGTTAGAATTATTAAAATTAAAAAATAAACAGAACTAGTAAATTTTAAATTAAAATTATTTATAAATATAAAAATATATTTTATATTTTATATATTATTATTAAAACTAGTATTAAAAACTGCTATAATACTAACTAACTTAAAAATTATAAATATTAAAGAAGAACATAAAGTTAAGAAAATTTTAAATTAAAAATAAGTTAATAGCAAAGTACTTTATTTTATTAAATAAAAAAAATATAATATCTTGGAAAATACATGAAAACTAAGTAATAATATTAAAAATTATTAGAAAAAACTTATATATTTTTATTAGAAAAAGTAAACTATTTTAAAAAGTCAGGAAATAGCTAATTAATTAATTTTTTTATAAAGCTAGTAGCCTCTATTATTATAGCAAGATCTTAAAAATTAATACTAAATTATTTATTATTAATTTTCTTATCTAAATAGTCTATTATAAAATTATTATGTTTTAATATACAGGAATCATGCTCTTTTAGAAGTTTTTATTACTTATAAAAATAATAAAGTTAAGCTATTAACTCTATCTAAGTCTTAATAAATTTTTTATATTTTATTTTTATTTTTATAATTTTATTATTTAATTTATTTTTAATATTTTTAAATTAATATTACTTGCTATTACTATAAAACTGCTTTTTATATTTTTAATCATGTTTTATATATTTAGCATACTTTTTACTATTTATAGTTATAATATAATTTTAATTTAGTTTTAAATAATAAGCGCAAGGAACCTTAACAGGGGAACTAATTTAAAAAATTTATTAAAATTATTAAAAATAATAATCTTTTAGCTTCTTATTTTTAAATATAATAAAAAGGGGATAATATTACTTATAAAAAGAAAAAATCTTTAAAATTTATAGAGATGCTATAAAGATTATATATTTTTAAAAAATAAAAATCTTAAAGAAAAGAAATAATATTATAATTTAATAATTTAATTTTATATAGTATAGCTTACTAATATATATATACTTAATAATTAATAACTTAGTTATTATAATAATTTAGTTATTATTTATTATAATAGCTAATTTATTAGTAGCTACTAGTAGCTATATAAAAAATATAAAAATATTTATTTTTATATATATATCTAGTTTATCTTTTAATTCTTTATATTGAATTTAAATTATTTATTTAAATATAAGTTCTATCTTTAAGTTCTATTCTAAATATAGAATCTAGTCTTAATTATAGTATAAATTTAAATATAATTTTAATTATTATACTTAAATAATAGCTTTATTATATATAATAAAAATAACTTTTAATTAAGCTATAAGTTATATTACATGTACTAGAATCTAGGATTATATATTAAAACTAGATAAAAAGTTAATTAACCTAGGCAGCTTACAGTAAGATTACAGAGTTAGACACCTCAGGCAACTGGAGTGTCGTAACAGGCGTGTTGGTCTGCCACACCTTAATAATAATTTCTATCTTAATAATAATTTTAAAGCTTTTTATACTTCTATATATTATTATAATATTTAATTTCTATTTTAAAATTAAGATATATATTTTAAAGACCTTTAAAATTATATAAGCTTAAAAAAAGCCTAATATTATAATATTAGCATGTAAATTTAATATTTTTTATTAATAATTTTAAATATAAATTAATGATTAAGTAACTTAAAATATATATTTTAATATTAATAAAACTCTAGATAATATATAAAAGAAGATATTAATTTATTAAATATATTAATTAAATAATTTATATATATTATCTATATCTAGAATAATTAAGTAATATATAAATTAGATTTTTAAATAAAATATAATTAATAATCTATTATACATAGTTAATAAAAATTAGGTTTATTACTTTATTAAATACCTTCTAGAAGAGTTTAAACTTATTAAGCAGAAGTCTAGAAAGAAAAATTAATTAAAAGCTAAAGATTTTAGCTATATTTAATATTAATATAAGTATCTAGAGTGGTTTATTACATAGATTTCATTTAAAAATATTTATAATTTTAATAAAACTAGCTTTTAATTAAAATAAGAAAAGATCTAAAAAGTAATAATTACATGATCTATATAGGCTGCTAAGAGTAATTTAACAGGGAAATTAGATAAGTTAGTCTTTATAATTAAATATATAGTAACTAATAGCTTTATTCTTACTTTTTATTTTATTTTTAAGGGCACTTATCATCTCAAGTAATGGTATAATATAAATATTCTAGAAGAGTATTAAATAGCTTTATTTTCTAAAGGCTACTTTATAAATATAATTAACTTTAATTAAATTTAATACTTTTATTATTATATAAAATATTATATTTAAAAAGATAAGGTTTAATTATTACTTTTTAATAGTCATGAATCTTATTTAATATATAAATTTTTTTAATTTTATGGGAAATATTATATTATTTCTTATTATTTTTTATTACATACAATTTATTTAATTTAATTTTTTTAATGGACAGCTATTTTAGGTCTATAAATATTTTTATAGACAGTGGAATATCTATCTTGCCTAGATAAGAGTATTAATTAATAATAAGGCTGATTTTTTATAAGAAATTATACTAATTTATAAGAATATCTTCAAGCCATGTACAATTTAAGAGGCTTTTAAAAAATAAGAACTTTATTTATTTAATCTAGATAAAGTTATAAAGCTATTACTTAAAGCTAAAAAGCCTACTTTAAAGATTATAATATATATAACTTTATTACTACCTGTATTAAGCTTATTATCTTTATCTATAATTTAAGGACTTTGTTAAAGCATTGATAAAGCCCAAGACTTTTTAGATAAGATTCTAGAGTTAAATTAAAACTTTATATAATATTTTAATTGACTTTTTTAAAGTTCTCTAGAAATTATAGAACTAGCTAGCTAATTAAAAAGTAATCTATAATAATATCTATAATATTAAAAGTCTTAATATAAATAAAAATTACTAAAATAGATCATATATACTAATTTATTAACTATATATAATATTAAATATAATTCTAAATTTAATATTTAGTATTATATATAATTAATAAACCAGTATATATAATCTATCTTAGTAATTTCTATTTATATTAAGGCCTTTGGTGTTAAAGATATTAATATAAATTATTTTTTAAAGGCTCCAGGTTTATTGTAAATACTATTAAATTAAGAAATCTTTATACCTAGTTTATAGTAAATTATTAGTTATATTTTATCTAAGAATCTAATTTATATACTATTTAATTATTTTTAATATAGATAATATATATAGATTATTTAATTAATATATTTAATAAATTAATATCTTTTTTTATATATTATCTAAAATTTTATTAATATTAAAATATATATTTTAAGTTACTTAGTTATTAATTTATGCTTGGAGTTATTAATAAAAAATATTAAATTTATATATTAATATTATAATATTAGGCTTTTTTTTAAGCTTATATAATTTTAAATATCTTTAAAATATATATCTTAATTTAGAATAGAAATTAGATATTATAATAATATATAAAGATATAAAAAGCTTTAAAAATTATTATTAAGATAGAAATTATTATTAAGATGTGACAGACCAACACGCCCAAGGCGGGTGGGTCAGCTGATTAGGAGACGGTTACCTAATAACTTTAACTACAAGAACAGGAAAAAAGGATTTGCCGTGCTCGAAATCGAACCCAGGCCTTCACAGTGTGCAGATCCGACAGGCACAGACCCTCGAAGGCTTGGCAGGGGCAGCACCGAGTGTTGCCCAGTGGATGGATACGATCGGGTTATTATTTTATTGTTGTGATAGTTAACTAACTAGTTAACTAGTTAGTTAGTTAATTTACAGCAGCTGACTAACGTGCCAGTGGCAGGCAAGTCATTGAGTCAAGGAAGGGTCAAGCTCTATGGATTTTCTCGAATTATCAACAATTTCATCCATGAAATCACTTGCTCGCCAGTTCTGCCGCTCCTTAACATTAACAAAGTACCGGATCCACCAGTAATTTGATTGATCATTCCTCCAAACCGCTTGCTTTTGGTTTCCCTAATACACCCCTACTTTGCGCCAGCCATCGTCATTCATCCGCTATTGCTTGAAATAGTTATAAAACCCAAGTCCTCCACCCTTCCCGCTGGAGTACTTTCTACCCCAGCGCGAGGCATAATTCAGGATGGATAGTACTCCTCAGGTTCAGGTCGGCAGTTCTGAGCCAGATATTGTCATGACTTCGGCCCCAGGAACAGGGGATGAACCCAAACCAACCGACACGCAAGATATTACTTTGCTAGATGCACAGTCCGCCGAGCCAGAGTCATCAAAGCAGGCTGAAGAGCCAGCAGCCCCGCCGCCTAGAAAGCCTGTTCAGTTTCTTGAGTGAGATATCCTTCAATCCCTCGTCCCTCAACGCAACACTCACAACTCTGGGAGGATGGTAGTTTCTTGACATCGCCTATTGTGGAGCTGATCGTCGGGTCTGGAGAAAAGAAGACAACCATGACAGCGCATCAGAGTCTGCTTCTCGAATCCCCCCTGCTATCTGAGAAAGTGAAAGCTTTTCTAGACTCAGGTCCGGTAAGCTAAAGCAACACATCCCTTCTCAGTTGGCGAGTGAGATTGAATGATTCAAATTTATTATTCCCTTAGCGACAGATCGAGCTTCCTGATGAAGATGTGGAAGCATTTGGATACTTCCTACAATACCAATATACTCGTGACTACGCCACATCTCATTCCGAGACTTCCTCATCCCAGCCGGATGCAGTTGTCGGAGAGATCGATGACAGTGGTGAACAACTACTAAAGCACGCACGCGTGTACACCTTGGCGGAGCAATTGGGTATCCCATCTCTTAAAACCCTGGCGCATTCCAAGATTCACCGGATTAACAGCTCATCCCATGGTGAACTTGTATATGCCCGTTATGTCTACGATAACACCCCTGCTGATGATGAGACAATTCGGAAACCTGTTTCTAAGTTTTGGGGGTTGCGGAGCCATGTTTTGCGACACGAGGCTCCCGAAGAATTTAAGAAGCTCTGTCTTGAAACTCCAGATTTCTGCTTTGATGTCCTGAATTTTGTCCTTGACCAGAAGGAGAAACGCGCGCAGGATAAAGCAGAAGCAGACTCGTCAGTCAAGGGCAGTGGCAGAAAACGACTCAGGAGTGGTATATAACCTGCAATATCTAGGAGAAAGTCAATGGACTTGTTGAAGTGTACGAGATATTTCTTGTATGTTTGTTAAAAATTTTTTTTTTAAAAAAAAATTCATAAATAACCGAAAACAAACAATACCAGTGTATTCTATTTTCTTTCTCTCTTTGCTGGACGGCTTTACTGCCACAATCTCCAAACCCTGGACCTTGCAGTAAATTGCGAATAGGACATATGGATTCAGCTACAATACCAAGGCGTCACTGCTCCCCATTTGCGGCTCCCCCAGATTTAAACCAAAAGGGTCACCAGTGCGTCAAATTTAGGCCCTCAGAAAATGGGAATCCGGAAGGTATTTAAGCAGGGACGTGCTGACAACGAATGATCTACCTTATGATTTAGGGAGCTCAATTCATCCCGAAATCACCAATCACATAGTAGTTCTCTCAGTCACCAAGATTTACGAAGCCAGGCTCTCAACCTCTTCAACGAATTTCGGAGCTGTGGTCAGATTTTCGGAGCCGCCCTTGGTCACATGGATATTATCCTCAATCCGAACCCCACCGACGGCCCAATAACGTTCCAGAACATTGACATCGATGTATTTTTGCAGGTCGGGGGACTTGATGAAGGGATCTATAATAAAAGGGCAGAAATAGATCTAGAGCAGCAAGGTTAGCATATTCCGAAGTGAATAAAATGATTCAAAAGATGTGGATAAATATGAGGAGCAGATCATCTTACACCAGGTTCGACCGTGATAACAGATCCAGCAGGCAAACGGCCCCGTACACGAAGATATTTGAACATGGCATCATTGTCAGTGTAGTTTGGATTACCGCCGGTATCATGAGTGTCCATTCCAAGATAATGACCCAACCCATGAGGGAAGAACGCTACGCTGACCCTCTTGTCAAATAATTCATCCTCAGAACCGCGTAGAATCCCGAGTTTGAGTAAGCCCTTAATTGCGATCCGGTGTGCATATGCATGGACGTCCTCCCACTGGACTCCTTCTTTAAGCATCGCGATACATTGCACCTGCATCTCCAAAACAATATCATAAATCTGCCGAGTCTCCGGTGCGAACTTTCCATTCAGAGGAAAAACGCGAGTAATGTCGGAACAGTAGGTGCGATACTCTCCACCAGCATCGATGAGGACATTGTTTTTCCTCTGCTGTGTCTGGGGATCAGTCAGCTCCTCGTCATTCTTCCCATAATGGAGGGTAGCTCCGTTCTTGTCACAAGCGACGATTGGATGGTACGCCTGTTCGCGAGCTCCTCCGGCAATGCAGGTCGAAATAAATCCGGCTTCGATTTCGCGCTCGTTTGTGGCAGTCTTCGACGCCCTGATGGCTGCAATATGTGCCTTGGCAGAGATATCGTTTGCCTTTCTGATAAGTGCAATCTCGTAGCTGTCCTTTACTACGCGCGCGTTCTCGATGACCCCCTTCAACACAACGAAATTGGTTTCGCTAAAACTTTGGAACTTGGTATCTTCCGATACTTGGTCTGCGATGGCAAAGGCGACAGCATTACCGCCGCTCTTTGTGGCAATAGCCACCATGGTTGCATTGATATCAGTGGTTTCCAAAACTTTGTCCACGTCATACAGCTCCAGAGCTTCAGCTGGAGACAGCGGAAGACCAGACCAGATCACATCATCTGGGCTAATTGGGGGAATAAAAAGGGTCAACTCATCGGCGGCTATGTCGTAAATTAGACGTGAATCCGGAAGCAAACAACCCGACAGGTAGAAAAACGGGCGACGCTGCCTGAGGAGGTTAGCATACTCATGGTGTGGTGAAAGATGCAATATCCAGGATTAAGAGAAATGAGAACGGGAGAAAAAATATGGAAAAAGAAAAGAAAAAAAAGCAAAAATCACGTACCTGAACGGCACAGGCTCGTCATTATCCTCAATAAGGCGAGTCTTCTGGGCCTCTAAGTATATGACCCCTGGGCCATTGTAGCCCAAAGATTTCAGGTTGTCGGCGACGCGGCGAGCATGAGCTTTTGCCGGATATTTGGTGGCTAGGATTGCATCGAGGGAAGCCATGACTCTTAATTTCGGGCCACGGGTTAAATCTTGTCGAATGTAATTCGCCTGGAGCAATAATAATAAATGATGAGTTGGTAAAATTGTGAGGATGAGAGTGCAAGCAATGAGCGCCCCTCTCCGAGAATTGAGTGGGGTTTGTTCTGCGGGGCTCAAATCACAGTTTCGTCGTGAGACTCGAGAGGCGGAGGTACATGATAAGACCGTGTCGATCGGCTTTCGTTTACAAGTCATCTTATTAGTACTTATAAATTATTAGAGGGCTCCAGGACCCACAATCATATTCACCAGGAATTAAAAAAGTTACATATAAAACATCTTTCAGCCAATGAACACAAGGGTAGCATTATCTAAACATGTTGTTCCCTTGGGTTACGGAAGTGATCACATCCTCAAACTCCATTTGCCATTTGTCGACCTCAGCGAATTTCATTGCCTGTAATCTCAGCTCCTCGCTAAGGAAATGGGTCACCGGGTGGGATTCGAAATCAGAATCCAATTCGTCAGTATCAAGTGCTGAGGACAAAGGTGAGGACATATCTCTTAGTTCATTTTCCTTGTCAGCACTTGGCTGGCGGGGCCCGGGTCCATGTTTCTTCCTTTCGATTTCCGCCTCGCCCCTTTGCCGAACTCTGACCATCTTCGCGGTTTCCTGTCGGGTGGGCAGCCCCTTTGCTTTATTCGTTCGCTTCCGCCGGTACTGCGATGGTTTTCGGTAAGGCAGGTAGGTCAATTCGTCATCATCCGGGGCGGCAGAATGAGCAAGGTCTTCATCCGAGTCGCTAGGAACTTCAAAAGAAGGCCCGTGGTAGCGCACTCTCTGCCTTTGACGTCGTCGAGGTAGGAATTTATCCTGAAGGGCGGCGGTTGGGATATGGATCTTGCATTCAATAGCTCGGTTGCGGAGTCCATTTTCTCCAGTAGACGGCTGTGGTACATGGCCCGATATCAAAGTGGCACCGCTAGGCTCTGGCGGCGGACTACTCATAGGAGGCACCATTGCCTCACTAAGCGCCTGGGAGGATCCTACAGCGCGAAGCAAATCCACGGATCTGCTCGGCTCTCCGTCCCGGTTATCTGCAAAGGGAGAGTTATGTGATTCGCCCCCCTTGTCCAGAGGGGACTGGGGAGCTGGCAATTCCGTGATAGACTGTTTCCGCTTGGATGATTTGCCGCTAGGTGGGAACGAAGAGTTGATCGGGGATGAAGGCATGGCTGTTCTGATCACAAGCGATTTCCCTCTAGAAAGGTTCAGTGGTGTTGACTCATCTTCCGGGCTCAATCCTCCAAGAAAATCATCGTCGTCAAAGTCTGACGAGCCATCCCCGTCCTGCATCATTTGGAGAATACTTGCTTGTCGTGGTCGTCTTCTGAAGTTGCTTAAAACCGAGCTCTCGAAGGCGGGGGTCCCTGGGATTTTTGAACTGATGTCCCCTTTTCGTCCGATCAAAGAAAGAGTAGACGAATAGCCACGGGCTCTCGTGGGTGGTCGGCTCCCTGTTGCGATAAGCTCCCCTGTCGGGGACGACTCGATTGCGAATTCATGCGCCTTTTCCTGGGGAGTCTGATTTCTTAATTGTCGTACGATTTCTGAAGGGTGAGCACTGTTTACGAGCCGCGAAGTTCCTGTGGTATCACTTGCTGGTGACTTAAGGATATCTGTGTTCGTGGACTCGCTATCCTTAATTGCCTTCTCCTGAAGGCAATTCTGCTTCATGACACTTTGTGGAGGCTTAGCATTGAGGCGACTTCGTTTTGCAGCTGGTCTTGGCATGATTGCGAGCTTCAAATGGGCCACGAATGTGATATGCTCTGAAGCAAAAAACGGTATCAAATTGAAAACTCAATTAAAATATTTTCGTTTGCCTGGTTATTCCAAAGGCGCCGAACATACGCTGTCATGAAACTTTAGATATGGGTGATGCCAAATCGGGTCCATCAGGAAGGAACTTAAAACACCATACTTCGATACCTGGGACAAATCACAATAATCATAAACAGCTGGCGCGTCTCTTTGTTTTGGTGATGTCAACACGCGTACTACGGGGAGCTAACCTACCTAGGAAACCCAGACTCGGGATCGGAGCGTTGCTAAATGGCCGTTTACTATTTGGCCACCACCCTTCTACACCGCCTAATTAGCAACTTGTCGACACATCACTTTCAAAGTCATTTCAGGGTCATTTAAGGGTTTTTTTAGGGTGATAAGGGTTAATTAGGGAGGTAGGTAATTCAGGGTTAATATTAGGGATTTCTTTTATTTTTTAGGGTGGTTATGGGAGTGTTAGAAGGGTTTTAAAAAGAGGACTGTGAAGTAGATAATTTTGGAGGGGGTAGACGGTAAGATTCTGCTGTTTTTTTCCATCCTTCTAATTGGCTATTACCTCAAGGGACTAGGAAACGCCTGGTGGCCACTGCATTTTAGCAACGCTCCGGGATCGGGACGGACTTGAAGAGGCTATCATTCCAAAATAGGACTCGGGCCTTCTTCTCCCAACCAACTTGCCAAGAGATTCGAATCGACAATGATATCTTGGTAAATACCGACGAGTATTTGGTGTAGGAAGGTCCCGAAGAGTGATTATTGCTCTACAGGCACTGTCAACCAGAAAAAATAATCCTTGAATTCGGCCCTTGGTAAGGTGCTGAAGTATCTACCAGAGAGTGTGTTGGTCTCGGAAAGATGATTGATTTTATGAAGGTAGAAACTATCTCTCACCCGCAACCACACTGACAGGCTACGTTACCCCAGAAAAGACACCTTGGAGAGAGAGGCTTCATGCAGGTCAAAGAAAATTAAAAATAAATATATATATATTTACTTATTTAAATGATTCCCAAATTGGTCTTGGGGGTGATCCAAGAAGAATCAGAGTTCATCAGAAATTCCGAGCGAATGAGGAGGAATGGATGGTTCCGTTGAGCATCTACCACGGAAGACAAGCCGTATCAGCTCTGGCAAAACCCAGCTCCAATCAGAGGAAGAACATCTGGCTGTCATACTTGTATTCACCAACATACTGAGATTATCCCTCTCACCTCTCATCTCTTTTTTAATAAAGGCCCAGGGATAGCTAAATGGAGGCTAAAGAAAGACTGGTTTTCAAGATGGCATCCCACAGCAAGAACATCCCCAAGTGAATCCCAATAATAGAAATAGCCATCAGGGTTATTTTATTATGACGATGAACCTTTTTATCCCTGACACGTCGCCAATCCCGGACAGACTCGCTTAATCATCCATCAAGGAGCATGACTGCGAATAATAATGGGGGAAGAACCGACACGCTACGAGAAGTAATTTCGGATGAATAGATGAATACGGAGGCTATTCCACTTAGGTTTATAGATTCTCTCCGCACAAACAGCCATTTGTCGTTTGGTTCCTCAACCTTCCCCGCTCCCTCAAGAACAAAAAATTATGGAGAGGAGCCCCAGCTCCCATTATTATTGGGGATTCCTCTTATCATTAATAATATCGAGTATAATATAATTAGTGACTTACTCCCCAGGAGACGAGTAGCTGGCTCTGCTTTTGAGTGATGCTCCTTCCGTTTAGCTCTCGTTCCTGACCCCAATTATCCCGGTCACTGCTTTCAGGAACCTGCCCCTCCTCCTACTCCTCCTCTCCTTCTCTTTGTTGGTTGATCAATAATATTGACTCCATTGTTGACCAGAGTTAACCCGGGCACCGTGCATAAGAGACGCTTTATGTCTTGATTAGCAGTCGTTGTATGGGGCGGGTATCTTGGTCCTTTTGAGCCTCGAAAAATGCCCGACGTTCTGGGGATTCGAATGTCACTTTAAACAGTCATATTGGACAGCTCCTTGAATCGTGGACTCCGCCTGTGTATCCCTGGGGGCACTTATTCCCTAGACATCGGCACCCCTCTTTCCTCTTTTGGCTTTATTGATGTGAGCCAGCTCATGCAGCTAGCACCATGTCTCCTTCTCCGGAGAGAGACAGGGACGGTATTCTCGATTCGAGTGCTTCGATTCTCTCCCATGACTTCCAGACAAGCAAGAAAAAGCGCTCCAATTCCGAAGTGACGGAATACCCCCGGAGGCGCGCTACCATTGCCGTATGTAATAAGTACATCCCTGTGCTGTTAATGATTCATTTGCTCTATATTTTATCCTCTCGGTTTCCTATACAGCGTCGGATCTCTGTCGGGTTCTACCGGCTGTTTCTTTCTGCTACTTTTGTATCCTAAAAACTTTTCTTTTTAATGATTTCCTTGTCCATATACCTATTGACAATGGACACATACCTTTGACAGTGTCAGATCTGTCGCCTACGAAAAACAAGATGCAATGGCGCACGCCCAAAATGCCAATTATGTACAGATCTTGATGCAGACTGTGTTTACAGAGAGCCCGGGATCAAGCTAGATGCCGGAGATAAGCTGATTATCGAAAGACTTACGAGGATCGAAGGGTTGCTACAATCCAGCCTAGCAGGGCAAAATACCCATTTTCCGCTGTCTTCAACCTCCCCTACAACAAGCAACGACACCAACATTGGCAGCGACGATGTTGTGGGCAAAACTTCCAATAATGCTGCTGTCTCAGGGAGAACATCCGTGGTTGGGCTGGGTTCGTGGGCAAATCCACCTACGAGTATCTCGACAATGCCTAAGGTTCACACTACACCCGCTCTACACCTCTTACAGTGGCCTCTGATCCGAGATCTGGTTGCTGGCCCCTACGACCCGCATACATTACTACAACTTGAAATGGCGCGCGAGCCTCTAAGAATGACAGCTCCCGTGGCGATCGACTTATCCAATTCTTCTACGTACATCCAAGCTTTTTTCGAGCGAGTTAATGTCTGGTATGCTTGTGTTAACCCATACACATGGCCAAGGTACTACAATACTGCCGTCTCTCTGGGATTCCGAGAGGGCCCAGAAAGCTGTGTTGTCCTCCTGGTTTTGGCCCTTGGTTGTGCCGCCCAATACGGGAGCATCGCTTTGATACCTACGGATAGAGATCCACCTGGACTGCCATATTTCATAGCAGCATGGAACCTTCTGCCTTCGGTTATGATGCGCAATTCTGTCGTTGCCGCCCAATGCATCATTCTAACGGCCGCATATTTATTCTACCTGGTCAGGCCGCTGGAAGCGTGGACACTCCTTTCAAATGCCAGCATGAAATTACAACTACTATTCGGCAACGCTTCTCGCGTACCCGCCCAATGGCGGGAACTGAGCATGAGGGTCTATTGGAATGCTCTCCTCTACGAAAGTGATATGTTAGCAGAATTAGACCTACCTCACTCCGGAATCGTACATTTCGAAGAACTTGTCGACCTCCCCGGCGGGTTTGAAGAGGAAGATTATGAAGACGAGGACGAGGACGATAGCGATCACAACCGAGACAAGGCCACGGATGTCGTCGGTCGCGATGAGCTTTGGTACTTTTTGGCTGAGATCGCCTTAAGAAGACTTCTCAACCGAGTCAGCCACATGATTTATCAAAAAGACAACTCATTAACCCTCGCGTCACTGGGTCCCATTGTTTCTGAGCTAGATTTCCAATTATCGCAATGGTATGAAGGCCTTCCTCAGCCTGTTCAATTCCCGCTCTCCCAAACTCCAATTTCCAACCCTGTTCAGACCGTCTTAAGACTCCGATATTTCGCTTGCCGCACCATTATATATCGCCCATATATCCTGGCGGTTTTCGAGAATGAGCAAGTTTCTACAGACCCCGCAGTAAGGGAATGTTGCCGTCGGTGCCTGGAGGCTACGTTGTACCAATTAGAGAATATTACTAGCCACCGTGAGGGTCACCTCCCATATTTATGGCAAGGCGCCCTCTCGATGGTATCGCAATCACTGTTGATTATGGGGGCAACCATGTCTCCTGCCTTATCAACCCTACTCCCTTCCGCATTCCGAGTGGATGGAATCATTTCGGGCGTAATCACAGAAGTTGACAGATATGCTCATCTTGCGCCAAGTCTGAAGCTATCCGCAGAAATCATTCGTGACGCCGAGAAACGTCGTCAAATCTGCCTCAGATCCGCTGGGAAGCGAGTCTAGGCGAGAGAATGTTATAAGACAGTACTCCCATTCGCACTCCACACTGTATTATCTATTTATTCAAATATTTCCTTCTTTTTGTTTTATATTATCTATACAATTTGAGTTTTTTTTTAGCGGGTTTGGCGTCTATCATTACCCAATTGGTGTTTATCTAGGTTAACAGGAACGAAGTCAGGAATAGCCTTCATGTGGGGGAACATGAAATGAAAATTGTATGTTTGTATATATTTGCCACATTTACTGCATAATTCCGGCATTGATACAGATGGTGGTAGTTAATGTTCGGGAGCCATTAGAAGGAATGTTTTTCAATTAGGTACATTCTGCTTCCAAGCTCAATGCTAAGACCAGCTCTATCTCGAACGCAAGGCTTGATAATTCCGATATAAGATAAATGAAGAAATCAATGCGGTAGCTGAATTTTGGTAAGTTGCTTCAGTGGATGTGCTAAATAGCCCTAGAAGTTTCGTTACAATAGCTTAAGAATCTATATTCGCCAATCTATTTATACAGTTTTCTCCAGATACCTCTGCTACGGCGCGCTGTTCCTCCGGATTGGCAAGCCCTGGTCATTGATAATAGGAAGAATACCAGGAAGCACGGTAGGATTCCTCACTATGGCTGCAACATCATCTCTAATGTTTGCGAATTACGTTGGACAAATATGTATCCAGTTATTTTAGTGCTGGAGATTATCACTGCCTGGTTATTTGATCATATATTTACCTCTGCTACAGTCTGCTAGTTCCCAAGCTTAACAAGCTCTAATTGCTTTTCGACAACAGGAAGAATCCCGGAAAGCTTGTTGGGGTCTCTCATAAAAGCTGGGATATCATCCCTGGTGTTTGCGAGTTTCTTTGGATGGATAAGTATCCAGTTTCTCGGCGTAATTCTAGACAGGGGGCACAAAATGGATCTAGACTTACCTGTCGAACGGTCTCGTAATCGCATTCTTTGGCCTGATATTCCCTGGTGACTTCCATGTCTTCAAAATCA
The DNA here is from genome assembly GCA_027569045.1 of Aspergillus biplanus. Lineage (NCBI taxonomy): Eukaryota > Fungi > Ascomycota > Eurotiomycetes > Eurotiales > Aspergillaceae > Aspergillus > Aspergillus biplanus. The sequence continues at coordinate 187,767 of JAPDEJ010000035.1, forward strand.
ATGTATATCCTTGTATCCCGAAGCCGAAAAAGCACATTATCTAGTCTCATGAAGAATCGTGCAAGGAGAAGTAACCGCGCGGGCATAACACGTATTTTGCAAGATAGCATAGCGATACCGTTGTCAGCGAGCTCATCTTCATATAAGATGACATCATCAAAAAATAATATAGGGTCAGGGCGCATAAGTAGTTCGATCGGAATAGGCTTTGTTGTTGACTGGAATGGGGGAGCGTTTGAAGCAACGGAGCCCTGGTAATCTGTGGTGTATGACCAGTCAAACGGTTTGACAACTTCTTTGATACCTTTGTGAGTCGTTTCTCTATGACATTCATCAGTGATGTGGTAGAACATGGTGCTTATACATGAAGAATTATTCTATAGAATACCTGCTCTTCTGCCACTCTGTTGAATATGCGACTTGTAGCATATTCGCGTCCGTTTTATCAACACAGTCCAGCGCATCGAAAGCATTGAAAGCGATCTTCCACCCAGTTTTCTCGTGCTCGATCGCAACAAAATTATCCCCGAATATCATCTCCGGCAGCGCAATACCTAGCTCTTTGGACATCAATTCAATTGGTTCTGCCTTGAGTATCGGGAGCTTTTGGGTCGTGATTTTGAAGCCTTTGACCGAAATGGAATCGGGCTTCTGGAAGCCGGGTGACACCGTGGTCGGATTCCCCATCATGGGGAGGGGCGGGCTACTATTCGACGCCACGTTGAAGGGCTATCCAGGGATCTGCGAGGTATGGGCTTGAAAAATTTGCCTGATCAGAGTATCATGACCATTAGCCCAACTATCATGGAGAAGAATGGTGGATCGCAGAACCCCGCGGTACCGGAGAAAGATGGGGTCCGAGATGTTGCCGTGGTGATGTCGGACAGCCCAAGGCCCCATAAACATCCGACAAGCCTCCATGGAACTTCAGGTTCTGTTCTCTTCCCCATCGACCACCGACATCTTCGACAGACACCACAGATTTCTTCTTTGATCACAGAAATTCCGAGAATGATTGCATAGAATATAAAGCTATTTTGATTCTTTACGTTTTACTTGTTTCATTCTCCCTCCTCCAAGCTCCTCTTTGTACTATATCCGGGTTTCATCATGGCTACTAGGGCTTTGGAATCTCGTTTCGAGCACCTCTCTGTGAGGGACGATGGAAATGGAGATAACCCAAGCCATTACCCTAAGCACAAGGTATAATGGCTACGTTTTGTGTCTCCGCGTGCGAACGAGCCTAATCTGCTAACGCTGCTTTCCAGAGTTCTCTATCAACGGCCGTGTCCCTATCTGGCCTCGGGGTGACAGGACAGATGAGCAGTGGCGCTAACCGGTCAAATCTGCTTAAGCTGGCCTTGCAGAACACCAATGAAAACAAGGTCAATGCGATGAATGCTGCTATGTCCCCGGGGAAGGGTGCCCAGAGTGGAGCGGTCCTACGCAATCTAGATGAGAATGGAGAACAGCGGCACCCAACACCGCTTTTCGAACAACCAGAACCTAAAAAGCTTCATCTTGGAATGTTTGAGATCGGCAAGCCTCTGGGAAAAGGAAAGTTTGGTCGGGTCTACTTGGCAAAGGAGCGTTCTTCTGGTTTTGTGTGTGCGCTGAAGGTCCTACACAAATCAGAGTTGCAACAAGGAGGGGTGCAGAAGCAAGTCAGACGGGAGATCGAAATCCAAAGCAATCTACGCCACCCCAACGTGCTTCGGCTCTACGGCCATTTCCATGATAGTAAGCGGATCTTCCTGATTTTGGAATTCGCGGGCCGTGGAGAGCTATACAAGCACCTCCGAAAGGAGCATCGATTTCCTGAGTGGAAAGCAGCTCAGTATATCGCCCAGATGGCTGCAGCGCTGAAATACTTGCACAAGAAACATGTTATGCACCGTGATATCAAGCCGGAGAACATTCTTGTCGGCATTCACGGCGAAATTAAAATCAGCGATTTTGGTTGGAGTGTACATGCACCTAATAACCGACGGCAAACGATGTGCGGAACATTGGACTATTTGCCCCCGGAAATGTTGAAGCCGGGGTCTCAGGACAACTATTATAACGAGAAAGTTGATCTATGGAGCCTGGGTGTCCTAACTTACGAGTTCCTAGTTGGGGAGGCGCCTTTCGAGGATACCCCTGTCATGACGCAAAGGAGGATTGCACGTGCTGACATGTCTGTCCCCTCATTTGTGAGCCCTGAAGCCAAGGACTTGATTAAAAGGGTAAGTCGATGATGCTCAATATTGCAATATTAGCCTAAGCTAACTCCCTCTAGCTGCTCGTGCTTGACCCTGAGAAGCGTATTTCAATTGAAGAGATCCAGAAACACCCCTGGATCCTCAAGCATTGTGCTAAAGATGACCGTGTTATGAAACGGAGTTCGGGTTCTTCGAAAGAAGGCAAAGCATAATATGTGTCTGCATTTGCAAGGGGTTTGGGTCTTTGAGGGTTTTTTGCGTCATTTAGCCACGGTGATTATCCGGTGTTCGATTGGAGTCATTGAAATTTTATTTAAAGTCATTCGCCTTTGGGCATAGACCGTACAGGGTTCTTGAATATGATACATTATAATATGGGAAGAAAAGGCCATTTTGTCGCGCGGGAGCCCTACGTATGTCACGGAGAAAAGGAAGAGATCAAAACTCCAATGATCGGGAGGATCATCGGTAGATTTCATCGAATGGTCGAGTATCCCTGAAGCAGCTGTCCCAAACTTCGTTCACAACTCTTTCGGCATGGGCCTTGTCCTGACATCCAGGCCGTGCCTGCACTGACAAAATCGCCCTCCGCCTTACGCATTCTTGATGTTGTTGTGTTAATTTCCACTGGCCTCGTCGAAAGAATTCACGCGCCCATCGACATTCGCCGCTGAGCGAGCTAGCTCGGATCTTTAAAATGCTAGCTAGTTAATAAAACAGCACGCTGAAGACCTGTGGATTTTTTGGGGGGGGGTCTATACCTCTGTACAAGCGGCATGCCTCAAATTATTCGTCCAATCCACCTTAAACCTCAAATGGTCGTAGGCGTGTACCATTTCGTGAGCCATTGTATCCTCCAAATGCCCCTGGTCTTTCATTTCATTTGCGCATAACAGAATACCGTACTCGGGATCGAACCCGCCTGCTTTCCTATTTGTGCACCGGCGGCAGTAAATATTGTGGTTGGAAAGATCACCTCCTAGCTGTCGTATACTATCACTCATATAGCGAATTATTGGACCTTCGCGCGCACATTTCTTTTAGCGATTGGTCCGTTGGGGGAAAGATGGGAAAACGGGAGTGTGAGGCTTAAAATAGGGCCCATTACTCACTATATTGCAACAAATAGTCCCTTTGTTCTTCGCACCGCTGGCAATCCGCCGCTTCATTCCGAAGGTCTCGCGCAACACGGAACTGTTCCTTTCCCTCATCGGTCATCTTCCCCGTAAGTATCGAGAAAATGTTACGCCATTGCGTGAATGTTTCATCCCCGGGTTCAAAGCCTGTCTCGCTGCTCTGTCCCGGAGGCCGATCCGTGCCAGGCGGCTGAGAGTTTGACATGATGTGATGAGCGAGAAGTGGTGTGGCCAACCGATCACCAGCTCAGGAGCGAATGTCGCCGAAGCTCTCCGCATTTCGTCTTGGCGGTATTGAGCGGCAGAAAGTAACATTCTTGCCCACGCAAATGGTGACTCAAGTTCTTTTGAAAACGGGTTTATATCGACTGGGGTAATAACGAGAGGGGCATTTCTTGCCTAGGTATACCGTGTGATGGGTTTAACTAGTTGATACTCTGCCACTCCTCAAATTTGATCTCATAATGGCAACTGAACGCCTTACAATCGTCATCAAGCTCGGTGCGGGGGCTCTAGATTCTGCGTTTCTACCCAAATTTGTCTCTACTGAAGCTAACAGTGATTTTCTGCTTTCGAATAGGCACAAGTTCCATAGTGGATGAACATACCCATGAGCCCATATTATCCATCCTAACTTTAATCGTGGAGACGGCCGCCAAACTCCATAGAGATGGACATAACGTTGTTATAGTTTCGTCAGGTGCCGTTGGTGTCGGGTTACGGAGGATGGATGTGAATGAGAGGCCGAAATATTTGCCCCGCATACAGGTGTGCTCAATCCATTATGGGTTGTTTATTATGATATGTTAATTGGCTCTCTAGGCACTGGCGGCTGTCGGACAGTGCAGGCTCATGAGCCTTTGGGACGGCCTATTTTCGCATCTTCGTCTTCCCGTGGCACAAATACTCCTGACAAGGAATGACATTGCAGATGTAAGCTTTGATTTCCTGAAGGGTCGAGTGTGGAGTTTTACTAATACCAACGCAGAGAACACAATATGTAAATGCACAAAACACCTTTGCACAGCTCTTTGACATGGGGGTAATCCCCATCGTTAATGAAAATGACACGTTAGCAGTTTCGGTAGGTCCCTGCATATTTGGGGAGCCAGATTTTTGATAAAATCTAATTGAATCCCTTTAAGGAAATTAAATTTGGCGACAATGACACATTGTCGGCAATTACAGCCGCTATGGTCAAAGCAGACTACCTCTTCCTGATGACGGATGTAGACTGCCTCTATACGTCCAACCCCCGGACCAACCCCGACGCAGAGCCAATTGAAGTGGTCTCAGATATCTCCTCTTTGGAGGCTGATGTTTCTTCTGCCGGTTCTTCCTTAGGGACCGGTGGCATGAGTACTAAGATCGTGGCTGCAAAGCTGGGAACTAGTGCCGGCGTGACAACGATTATCACTAAAAGCTCAAATCCAGGGAATATCCATGATATCGTGAAGTACCTCCAGGAAATAAGGCGAAGGAAATCTGACCCTGCTATAAAATATGGCGTTGACACTGTTGACGCGCATTCACAACTTCCAGCGACACCCCTTCATACTCGGTTCCTTCCTTCGGAGAAACCCATACAGTCCCGATCATTCTGGCTACTTCACGGTTTAAAACCCCATGGTACTTTGTATATTGACCATGGTGCGTACAATGCTCTCCAAAAAAAGGCAAGTCTCCTACCAGCTGGAGTTGTCGATGTAGATGGCCACTTTGGACAACAAGAGGCGGTGCGCTTGGTGGTTGTCGAGAGAATATCGCCGGATGCCTTGAATGGAGACTTCCTGCATCATGGACAAGAGCCAAGAGAAGTGGGACGTGCACTCGTGAATTATGGTAGCCTCGAGATTGCACGAATCAAGGGCCATAGAAGTACCCATATTCAATCATTACTGGGGTATGCTGATAGTGAATATGTTGCTCTTCGAGAGAACATATCTTTTCTCGGAGCGGATGATACCGCACGGAGGTAACATTTGTTTCGGTCTGTTACTCCCCAATAACATTGGAATCATGAACCGTGGATTTACTATTTATGTCGAAAGTTGATGATACCTCTTCCTGTCCTTCCGCATTATCTTCTGGCCTCATTTTTACTGTTTCCTTCACATCACTTGATTCACTCTCACTTTGAATACTGTATATAGAGACTTCAAAAGATACCAAATGAATTAAAAGTTTTTAAAGTCAATGGATATCAAATTGTAGGCCGAATAGAATTGAATCCAGGGTGTACTAAGTTCCGTTTAATTCATCCATGCTGAGTGCCTCACCACAGAAAGTACCTGAATCCCAAGATCTAGAAGCCAGTAAAGTGAATAGACCGAGTAAACAGTATTAAGCCATAGAAAACAGCCGTAGCTTCATCGAGTTAAAACACATTATTGAAAAACGCCACTGTAGTTATTCCAGTTAAGTGAGAACAGAATTACCTATCCACCAGCCGTTTCATTTGCAGATCGTGGGGATGCGGCGCGGGCGCAGCCTACAGAAGAAGCACATATCAGTTAGCAGCCTAGCGTTCGACTGACGAAGGAGGGGGATGCCGGGTTTCTACATACTGTATTCTCCATGCCAATAATCGGGTCGGTTTCTGAAGCCGTTAGGGTAGTTAGAACAGTGGCCGGGGGCAGAAACGCTGTCGCAATGGTATACAGGCTAGCCGTGAATTGAGGTACGGGAGCCGTCATGGGGATTGTGCTTCCAGGTTTCTTAGCCAGTGGCGCATATCTTGTTGGGCCTGCCTGCAGCGCATAGGGGATACTGTATGGGTCGACAACTACTCGTCTTTTCCGCAGCTCGCCTTCCATTTCCTCCGAGAATGTGGAATTCTCACTAAGATTTCGGGACGCAATCCATTTGGCAATCTGAGGTGGGAAGGTGCCAGTCATGCCTGTGAGTGTGAATCTACCCGAATAGTTGATGACGAAGGCCTCTAGGCCAGAAGAAATCATCGCTAGGAAGCTATATATGGCACATCTTAGCTTCAGCTTGGTAGGAGAGGGTCACTGGTTGCTTACTAGGCATTCTTGTCATTCCCACCGACTTGGGGGTCGATGGTGAAGGAGACTGAATTTCCACGAGCGAGCGAGACGCCTTTCATGAGAGTAGCTACTTCTTCCTGAAAACAAACTCGCTATGATCAATAGATGATCGAGCGAAGTGGGAACGATTGTTGACGAGGGGATCACACATACATATGTTCCTGGACTATCTCCACCGGCGTAGAGGTAAAGATCGTATTGTACAAGTTCAGAGATTTGAGGATGACTGCCAGAGTCTTGCCATACTGCTGTTACAACATCTCCAGCTTTACAGATTGTACCTGAAGTTGGTATTATAAACTCGACATCAGCTAATGCTGTTAGCGCCAATGAGAAGAGGGCAGCAGATGAAGGTATGAGTTTCATAGCGAAGCGATGGATCTATAGACAGCGAGTGCAAGGTAACAGAGAGGCAAAGTAGCAGAGCTGCAAAAATGCTAGAGAAGGACGGATGGATTAATGAAACTGGCGAGTGGATAATTTAATAAGTGAGCTCAATTAGCTTTTATGATACTCAAGTTAACCCTGCCATCATCCCTGCGGTGTTTTGGTATGTGGGCAACAATGAAGATGTGTGGAAGGCTAAGGTGTTAAGGCTCTAAGGCACCAGATTTTTGACCATGGGTGGCGTGATCCTCATAGTAACAGCTCCTGTCAGTGCCCACTGCTCGACATTCACTCCAACTCCAATTTTCTTGACATCCGGAACAATGTCACTTTGGTAATTTTCGTCTCTTTTTTAATTTGTCTCTTATTCTTTTCATTGCTTGATTTCCGCCACTCCTTCAACCGCCTTAAAGCTGGAGAACGCTTTTCCAAGATGAGCGGTCAGGACATTGGGGAGATAGTCAAAGCTATAGCTACAAGCTTACTCGATGGCAACCCTCTTTCTATCATTATCGCCGTGATAATCACGTTCGGGGCTCCGATATTACTGCATTTGATCTTCTATCGGGCCGCCGCCTCCCCTCCTTTCAGCAACTTCTTGCTTCTTGGACCGAGCGGGGCTGGTAAAACTACTCTGTTGACCTTGGTATACTGATACCCCCCCTTCACATGCCCTTCCTACAGCTCAATTGCCCATTCTAGAACCAGTGCAATTTTAGTTAACTGGTTTCTTAATTCCAACAGCTCGAAGCAAAGTTGTCCCCCGTCGCAAAGACGAGTTCTCCGCCAACTCATACTTCACAAACTTCGAGCGTAGCTACCATTCGCCTCCCTGCATCCGTCCCAACAGCCTCGAACCGCTACAGATCTGTAAATGACCCGTCGCTGAAGGAGGTGTCCAAAAACCCAGTTAGATACAGCCTCCGAGATACCCCCGGCCATGGCAAACTACGCGGAGCTCAGGGGATCTCTCAGTTGGTATCGATGTCGATGTCCAAGGACACCAAATCTCGATTGCGCGCAGTCCTCTTCATGGTTGATACCGCCGCAATATCCGAAGCCGAATCGTTACGGGATACAGCATCTTATTTGTACGACGTGCTCTTGATTCTTCAACGACGGGCTCTGAAGCGGGGCAAGTCTTCAATGAAAGCGGCTTCGGAAATCCCCGTGCTTATCGTGGCTAACAAGCAAGACCTCTTTACGGCACTACCACCAGGGTCTGTTCGGGAGAGACTGGAGACTGAGATAGATCGGATGCGCAAGTCGAAGAGCAAGGGCCTTATGGATGCTAACGCCGATGCTGGAACGGGTGAGGCAGAAGACGATATTCTGGGAAGTTATGATGCCCAAGTCACATTTAATTTTAAAGACTTCGAAGAGGAAATCGGGACTAAAGTGGATGTTGTCGGCGGAGCCGTCAAGAGCGATGAGGAAGGTGATATTGGTGCTGGAGTACGGAAATGGGAAGAATGGATTGGACAATGTCTGTAATAATGGCGATTTCTCTCCGTGTTTCTCTAGATCATTGGATTTACTTGGACTATAAACTCCCCACCTGTGGTCCAAAAAGCAAAAGCCCGATTTTCATATAGCCCTCAGATTCCGATTCAAGCTTTGGCTAGTCGACAAGGAAACGTATGGTGCATGTCAAACTCAGAAAAGGAATTTTAAAGTCATTAACTTTGAAACTCCTTGGCTCCTTCACCATCCCAAGGATGAACTGATATTACGTATCTCTGATCAAAGCTTTTGTAAAACCTATCGATTGTGGGTTTCTCGTTTCTGAGAATTCTATTATTTTACTTGAATAAAAAGAGCATTTTGAGGATAGTGGCAAAGAATTATATTCTCCGCATACCCATATGGCATGAGTATCCTTGAGGGGTTGCAGAAAGAACCAAAAACTTCGGCTTTCATATAGTTTTAGAAAAAAACTGCGGGAATATTATTTTTTTTTTGCTTTCATTTTCTTTTTCCTCTCAAAAAAATACTCAAACTTTTTTTGATTCATTTGGTTCGAATTGATCCTATGAGAGCAGTGAATGTGGGGGATGTGATCAGCAATCCCTCAGGCGGTGCGCCTGAAAGCCCAGATGTCTTTTCGTGCTGGCCGCTCAACCCAACCAACCGCCGCATTATTGAGGGAAAACATGGATCTGTTGCATCCCCCGAGGAGACGGAGTCCACCCCTGTAAGGCGTGCTCTTCTTCCCTCTTTTCTCACCTCCGCCCTTCTTTCAACTCCGGCTCTGAGAGTCCCAAGGGATAAAGGTCAATCACCCATGTACTAAACATAGATTGAGGGTTTGATTCAAGGTGGCTGGAAGCCTGAATTTTGAAAAGCGTCGCTTTCTCTCTGATCCTTCACAACCGAACTTGAGTCTGGGTATTTTTTGGTTTGGGTTGTTTGTTGATTTACCAAACGTTATTGTTTTGGGTCGCTTCTCCCTTCCTTCATAAAAGTTGATAAAACTCCCATAATAATAAACGAAAGAGCCACTCGCAAGAAGAAAAGGGAGCAGCCAACTCATTATTTCATCAGCCCCAGTTTGGAGATTATCCCATTTAGGATCCCATTACTGTGGCTGTGCAAGAGCATGGGGAGGTCCACTCCATAATAATAATAATAATACGAAATGGATCAGCATCAGCAAGAATAGAACTCGTCTAAGATCGAACGAGCAAGAGATCGGCTCTTCATATTCTGCCAACTGAAGCGAGGCGTGGGCAGCAAAATTTTGGGGAAGGGAAAAAAAAAGAAAGTATGTTCTCCTTCCATAAGTGTCTCAGGTTGCATACAGCACGAGGACAACTTGCCAATCGTATTTTGGGGGACTGGGGGTCCATTTTCCCTTTTAAATAACCGCAGCCACTTGCATCCAGCCGAGCCTTGACATCTTGAGCCAAGTGGTTTCAAGATTTTCAGGGAGCTGCCAAGCTCTGGTCAAGGACTACGAGCAGGTTCTTGAGGAGTGCCAAGGCACCGAGTCGGCATATCCATATCTCGATTCCCAAACAATCAATAGTTGGCCCGGTGCGGAATTGGCGCATCCTCCGTTGACGACTAGTTTACCTTTTGAACTACCCACGTCTTAAGATTCGCTTGACCAGGTCCGTCAACTCGGATTATTATTGGTACGACTAAGTTTAAGGATGTCTTTAATTTCAGCTTGACCCAGACTCACACGTTGAAAAAAAAAAAAGAAAAATAAACCTTGACCGCGAGAGAGAGTGACCTGAGTCTTTCTGACCCTCTTCGGGCTGACGGCTGTGCCACACTTGCCAGCTCACCCCCGACTCCCCAGCTTGCACTGGAGATATCTGTATGATTATAATTCCCGACTATCCTCCTTGCAGCCCCAGCGCATTTCTCTTTCCTTCATACTTACTTTCGAAACCTCCGACGCCCTGTGGGCTCTTTTCTCGTTAATTCCACGTCCTTGATCGGGCTACTCCTTGAGCATGTTTAGCGTCTTCTGAGTCTTCTCCAAAAAGCGAGCATTTCTTTTGGTTGACTCCCTCCTTTTGTTGGGCTTCCCACGTCTCATTGGTGATTTATCCTTCTACCCCGGATTAATACCTTTATCTTTGGAGGACTGTTCCATTTAGTTCGAACTTTGAAGTCCATCATTAATTGTTGCTCGAAATGCAACGTACGGGGGCTTCATCCTCGATATACCGCGAGGAGTTTCAGGGGAACGAGGAGCTGTTGATGTCGGACTTTAACACATCAGGCGTGGCCACCGGAAATGATTCTGTCCTTCCAACTCATAGTAACGAGAAATCCATGGATCTTCGTCGCCAGAAACTTTTCCGTGTTCACACAGCAGGGGAGAGTGGACGGCGGGGAATTCACCCACTCCACTTCCTCCAGATCTGCTTCAGGAGCACTTGCACTCTCTCCATGTTTGTCAATATACTCTGGCCTTTCGTCCCTGCTGCCATCGCTCTTCACTTTTCTCGGCCAGATCTCCATGTCTGGGTTTTCGCTCTCAATTATGTTGCGATGGTTCCTGCCGCAAATTTGCTTGGCTTTGCCGGTGGAGAACTTGCAAAGAAACTGCCCAAAGTGTTTGGTGTCCTGCTGGAGACAACACTGAGCTCGGTTGTGGAGGTTGTTCTCTTCATGGTCCTCATCCATAATGACGAGGGCGGTAACTTGATTCCTGTTATCCAAGCAGCCATCCTAGGCTCCATTTTAGCCAACCTCTTGCTCTGTCTGGGGCTGTGCTTCTTCTTTGGCGGTCTTGGACGTGAAAATCAATCTTTTCATGAAGCTGTCAGCGAAGTTGGTTCTGGGCTGCTGTTAGTGGCAGGCTTTGGTCTGCTGATCCCGAGTGCCTTCTATGCGGCCCTGAGTTCGAGCAGCTCGAAAACCACAATCTCGGCGGAAAAGTTGACCCACAGTGCCTTGGTCATCAGTAGAGCTACTGCCATCATCCTTCTTGTCGCGTTTCTGATGTGAGTTCACAGGTTGTACTGATCCCTCATTCAGTGGCGATAAGTTTTACTGACCCGCTCTCCTAGGTATCTGTTTTACAATCTTCATAGCCATCACAGTATCTTCGACGAGGTGCTTGAGCTCGATGAACACCGGGATGAAGATCGCGATAAAGAGAAAAAGCGTGTTAAGCTCACGTTGACTGAGTGCCTTGTAGCCATCGCAGTCGCGTTAACATGCGTTTGTATGTCAGCAGTGTTCTTGGTGCAGGAAATTGAGCACATTGTCCACGAAAGAGGCGTGTCCGATAATTTCATGGGTCTCATCCTCGTGCCATTGGTTGAAAAGGCTGCGGAACACTTAACAGCAATTGACGAAGCTTGGTTGGTGCCCCCGTAATTGCGTTTCTATTGGAAAGCTTTTGAGTGCTAACTCTTTATAATGCTTAGGGATAACCAAATCAACTTCGCCCTATTCCACTGCCTGGGCCCTTCGATTCAGACTGCTCTGTTGAATGCACCTCTTGCGGTCATTGTGGGATGGTGTCTTGCTAAAGATGTCAGTCTGAACTTCGAGATCTTCATGATTGTTCTGGTGCTACTTTCCATCCTTGTCGTAGGAAATTTCCTACGAGATGGCAAATCCAACTACCTCGAAGGAGGCCTTTGCGTCCTTGTTTATGTTATTATCGCCGTTGCTACATGGTATTACCCCCAAGTGGAATTCGAGGGCACCGGAGGCCATGGGGCTGAGACCGCAGCAGCCCACAGGATCTAGATCCATGTATTTCGTATATAAGATATAAGATTGATACCAGTGACATGATTCAATTTTAACCATAGAATGAGTTTTCAAGTTTTCGTTGCAACTAGGCGGGATATGTGTTGGTGGAAACACTCTGGTAAAATAGATATCCTCCCATAGAGCCGCAACAACGACGAGAAAGAACTAGCAGCCGTCTAAAGTGTAGAGGAGTCCGAGCGTGGTCGTCCATGAAGTTCCTGGCGAATTCGGTAGTTAGTTAACTTAGTAACTGTTGGAAGGACCACGCGTGAGCATGTTATGGTCTAACTACCTAACCTTATATGGCATAGCTCGCAGATGCACACGCACCTGACAGCTAACTATTCTTGGATTAATTAAACTAATAACTGACTATCAGTCATTACCAACCGTGTTATATAATAAATAGCCAGCCAAGACTATAAATAGCTAAGCTACTTTGTAAATAGCTAATCTACTTAGTAAATAGCTAGCTATTTACCTACTTAGGCTACTTAATAGCTATGTAAAAAATATAAGAATATTTATTCTTATACATGTATCTAGTTTACCTTTTAGTTCTTTATATTTAATCTAAGTTATCTACTTAAGTATTAACTATTATTTCTAAGTTCTATCTTAGATATAAAATTTAGCCTTAGCTATAATTTAACCAGAATATATTTTTAATTACTATACTTAAGTAACAGCTTTATTATATATAATAAAGGTGGTTCTTAATTAGACTATAAGTTATATTACATGTACCAGAATCTGGGATTACATGTTAAGACCAGATAAGAAGTTAATTAATCTAGGCAGCTTATAGTAAGATTACAGAGTTAAATATCTTAGGCAACTGGAGTATTATAATATTTTAAATACTAGTTAGTCTAGTTAAGAAACTTGATTAATTTAGTTAATATTATAAATAATTACACAATGATGGCACCATAGATATTAAATTAGTTAAGCCAGGGCTCAAACCCACAGTAATAGATAACTATTAAAAACTTAATAATAATAATTAGCTAATTATAAGAGCAAATTACTGTACTGGAACAGTGGCCAGCAACAGAGATTCCCAGGAAAAGTCTTAAAAAACTAAAGATCTGACCACCCGAGCCTTTTAATAGCACTAGGTCAAAGTTATGATACTTTCTTACCCAGATGGATATATATATACATATAAACAACAACAAATTCCAAAGTGATATTAAAAAGGTCATGTTTATTTTAATCTATTTAACAGGAATAGCGTATGAGTGGTTTAAATCCTTTGTTAAAAAACACCTGGACATTTAACAAACTGGAGATGGTGATGATGTAGCAGATAATATCAAGAAAATCTTTATAAACTATAGTATCTTCAAAAGAGAATTTACTAACATATTTAAAGATATTAATGCCACTCAACAAGCCAAAAGAAAAATCTATATCTTGTATAACCATGGAGATGTTGCAAGGTATATATTAAAATTTAAACAGATTATGTTAAAATTATAATAAGATAATAATGCATTCATCTTATAATTTAAACAGGGAATAGGCATGGAGATTAAAGAGAAATTACTCTTTAAAAAATACCCTGTAAAGATTGAAGAATTCATGTTACTATATAAAAAGATTGGTGAATAACTTGAGAAATTTAAGATTTAAAAAAATAAAGGCCGACACCACGCGCAACCCTAAGATAAAGGCTGGTTTAATAGCAGGCAGCCAGGGCTATTATAATTAAATAAAAAAAAGCACGCTCAACTATAAAATCTAGAATATAATAACCCCTATGAATATTAATTAATAAAACTTGATGCGACACTTTTAAAAGAAGAAAAAAAACAGTACTAACAAGACAGGTTATGCTTTACCTGCGGCAAATTAGGTTATTAATTAAAGAACTATTAACAGAAGAAAACAGATCAGAAACCAAAGAAAACTAAAGAAAAATAGTTAAGAATAATATAAGAATATAAGCATGAAATTTATACCACCTGTAAAAAGAAGCTGGGACTAATATTTATAAAAAATAGAGAAACTAAGGCTACTAATCTTAAACAAGTTATTAATAAAGTATACAAGAAACTCCCAGGGGTAAACAGGCAGAAAATTAAAGCCAGAATTTTAAAAATATAGTTCCAGGAAATTATTAATATAATTAAAAAAAATCATCTATGGCCAGATATAAAACCACTTATCAAGAAAGTACAGGAAACAGTTAATAAATAATATAAAATATATGGAACACTACCCACGGAGATGAAAGTATCAGAGAGTAATCTAGAAATTAGCAAAGCCTGAAAAAAAATATATAATAAAGCTAAAGTGCTAAATATAGAGCTAAAAGTATCTAAAATATATAGCAGTATTAGTAAATTTTCTAAGTTTAATTTACTTAATAATAAATTTAGAACTTAAGTTAAGAATAAATAATTCAAGAGCATTACTAAATTCAACCTAGAATCTATAATAATATAATCAGGAACTAAGAGAAAAAATCTGATTCCCCAGAATAATAAGAAAGCCCAAGAAACCCATAAATGCCCACATTAGAATTTAAGATACTGGGAAGGAAATATAAAAACATGGAGTTCATATTTAAAAAGATATAATAAATACCCAGTCAAGTATTAGCTATACTATAAAAATAATAGTAACTACCACAAAGTCCTTTAAATTATGTTAAAAAGACAACAGCAGGGATGGCATTATAAAGTATATATAAAAAATTAATATAAGTATATATATTACTTAAAATACAAAAAGCATAAAAAGCTTCTATGGCTAGTATGCTACTTAATATTATATAATAATAAAATATACATTAGAATAAAATATAAAGCAGGAGACATGCCCATATAACTATAAATAATTTAAGTAAATTAAGTATGCTCATGCAGAGAAATAAAATATGCATGTATAAAATACCCGCCATATAATAAATATAAAAATATATATTAAACAAGCTGCTATAAAAACAATTGCCTTACACACTTTAATAATAAATAGAAAGAAGGATGATTTCCTACTAAATTTAAAAAATTTTAAGAACCAAACTGGGAATATAGATTCTTAGATAACAAGTATTAAGAAAACTCTCTTAATATAAACCTTGTACTAGCAGTAATACAGTTAAAACTGCATCTAAAACTAAAGCTTCTTATAAAAGGCAAAAAAGCATATATCATGATTAACTTAGACACAACAGAAAACTTCATACATCTAAAATATATAAAAGCTATGAAGATAGTAATAAAAAAAAAGAAAGTACCAGTACTAGTTTTAGGGCTAAATAAAGAAAAACTAAAAAAAATCTTTATTAGAGAAGAAACTAAGCCCATACTAATTTACATTAACAGAGATTATAATAAAACACATAAAGAATATATCAGCTTTAATATCTTTTTAGTAGGAAAGTATGATATTATGCTTGGAATTTTATGGCTCAGAAACACCAACCCATTTATTAATTAGAAAATAGAATAGATTTATTTTAAAAACATAAGATACTATAGAAGCAGACAAGCTGCAAGAAAACTAATATAAAAAATCTAGTAATAAGAGATAAAGACATAAAAATAAGATTTAAAAAAACTAGTGGAGCAAATGCTTGTTATAATAAAAATCTTATTAAAATATATCTAGTTAATAAGCCTAGATAAATGGGACAGAAATAACCTCTATATA
This sequence comes from Aspergillus biplanus, assembly GCA_027569045.1. NCBI lineage: Eukaryota > Fungi > Ascomycota > Eurotiomycetes > Eurotiales > Aspergillaceae > Aspergillus > Aspergillus biplanus. Next base: position 203,433 of record JAPDEJ010000035.1, read on the forward strand.
ATATTAATTATAATAAATAAGTCTACTGGCAAGCCAGTTGAATAAGAGCTCTATAAAATAGCAGTTACTAAAAACTCTTTAGAAACAAAGATTTCTTAGAAGTATATTAAATTTTAGAATATATTTCAGTAACTAGAGAATCCAGAGTTATCTAAATAAAGAACTCATGATTATATTATACTCTTAAAAAAAGGCAAGATATCTAAGTATAAGAAACTCTACTAGATATTAGAAAAAAAGTTATAATTACTCAAAGCATATATTAATAATTAATTAATAAAAGAAAATATTTAAATATTTAAATTGCCCGCGGGGCATGAAGTACTATTTATATAAAAAAAAAATAAAAGTCTATAGCTTTACATGAACTATAAATTTTTAAATAAAATTACTATAAAGAACTAGTATTCATTGCCTCTGATCCAGGAGATCTAGAATTAGATATAAAAAGCAAAGTAGTTTACAAAGTTAAATATTATTAATACTTACTATTAAATCTGGATCACAGACGGAGAAGAGTAAAAGATAATATTTTAAATAAAATTTAAATATTATAAATATCTAATTATACTGTTCAGGCTAACTAATACACCAGTATTATTTTAATAATTTATTAATAAAGTTATAAAGAAACTCAGAGGAGTATGCATACTAGTATATCTAGATAATATTCTTATTTATTTTAAAGACTTTAATAAACATGTATAACATGTAAAAAATATACTTTAAAAACTTAAAATTATTAAACTATAATACAAACTTAAGAAATATAAATTTTATATTTAGAAAATAGAATTCCTAGAACACTAGATATCTATAAAAGAAATTTAAATAGAAAAATTAAAGGTTCAGGCAATCAGGAATTGGCCATAATTAAAAAATCTTAAAAAATTATAATAATTTATCAGATTAATTAACTACTACTAAAAGTTTATTAAAAAATATATAATGCAAATAAGACTGCTGTTCAAGCTTTTAAAGAAAAGTAAAGAATACAAATAGGGACCAGAATAAAACAAGATATTTAAATATATTAAGTACTTAATAACCATTATACTAATCCTCGCGCAACACAATCCAGACAAAGAAATAATAATTAAAACAGATGCATCAGACTATGTAATTAAAGCAAGAATAATCTAACTTAAATTAGATAAAAAATCAAGGCCTGTGGTGTTCTACTCACAAAAGATAATAAGCCTAGAATTAAACTATAACATCCATAATAAAGAACTGCTAGCTATAGTAGTAGCATTCAAGTAATAAAAAATCTACTTAAAAAAAGCATGATAAACAGTTATTATAAAATTAAATCATAAAAACTTAACTTACTTTACTATAACTAAAGAGTTGACAAGAAGGCAAGCAAGATAAACTAAACTATTATTATAATATAACTTTAAAATCTAATATTATAAAAAAATTAAGAACAGCCAGGCTGATGCCCTCAGCAGAAAACCTAATTATAAAATTAAAAAAAAAATTCTTAAACCTGCCATCTTGCAAAAAAAGATAGATAAATTTATTTAATACAACAGCCAAGTACTCGCAGCAACTATTAAAATTAAAAAAAAAATACTAAACTAGCTAAAAAAAGCAACAAAAGCTAATGCTATAATATAAAAAATACTAAAAAACACCAAATCAGGAATAATTAATAATAGAAATAAAATAATTTCCATTAAAGAACTACTCTACATACTGAAGAGTATAATTAAAGAAGTTATTTAAATACACTATAATAAACCTGTCAGAGGACACCCAGGAATCAAGAAAACCTGTAAACTTATTAAAAGAAACTACTATATTCAAGAAGTTTAGAAGAAAGTTAAATAATACATTAACAACTATAAAACTTATTAAAAAAATAAAGCATCACAGCATGCACTTTATAAATAACTATAATTAATAAAAACATTAGAAAAGCCCTAGAAATAAATTATAATAAATTATATTATCAAGCTACCATGCTTGGAAAAACATGACTTTATACTAGTAATTATTAATAAACTTATCAAGTACACATATATAATACCCATAATAAAAAAAATAAATATAAAAAAACTAGCAGCTATGCTGCTCAGGAATATATTTATATATTATAAATTCTTAAACAAGATTACTACAAATCAAGAAATATTATTCATCTTAAATCTATAAAAGTTACTTATAAATTAAATTAGTATACAGCAAAAACTGTTTACTATATACTATCTATAAATAAATGGGCAAATAGAATAAACAAACCAGATACTAAAATAATATCTCAGATTTTATATTAATTACCAGTAGAACAACTGGATGGGACTACTATTTATAATATAACTTATATATAATAATTTCACCAGCTCTACTACACAAGTATCACTATTTTATATAAACTATAGATACTATGTATAAATACCAGAAGAACTGCTACAACAGACATCTATTACAAAGAATATAGAAGAAATAGCAGTAAATCTAAAATAAATTTAATAAAAACTTACACAAGATATTAAGTTTATATAACTTAAAATAGCCTAATACTATAACTGGAGACATCAAAAAAGACCTAATCTTAAAAAAAGAGAAAAAATTTGGTTATAATAATATAATATTTAAACTAAATAATCAAGTTACAAACTTGACCACATTAAGTTAGGATCATTTGAAATTAAAAAACAAATAAAATTAGTAAATTTTAAACTAAAACTACCTGCAAATATAAAAATATATTTTATATTTTATATATTATTACTAAAACCAGCACTAGAAACTATTATAATACTAACTAACTTAGAAATCACAAACACTAAAGGAAAGCATGAAGTTAAAAAAGTTTTAAATTAAAAATAAGTTAATGGCAAGGCACTCTATCTTATTAAATAAAAAAAATATAATATCTTAGAAAATACTTGAGAGCCAAGTAATAATATCAAGAACTATTAAAAAGAACTTGTGTATTTCCATCAGAAAAAGTAAATTATTTCAAGAAACTAGAAGATAGCTAACTAATTAGCTTCTTTATAAAACTAGTAGTCTTTATTATTATAGCAAGATCTTAAAAATTAATACTAGATTATTCACCACCAGTCTTCTCATCCACGCGATTTATTATAACTAAGTTATGATCCAACATTTTTATATCACACTTTTTTAACAAATATTATTATTTTTATAAATATCTTAACTTTGTAAATATTGCTTCCAACTAATTCTTAGTCTTTTATATATTAGCATTTATTTTTTTCTCTTGATTTTCCAGATAATGCCACTTGATCTTGGTATAAAAATATCTTTTATAAAAATAACCATGCTTTGTATATTTAGTACATTTTTTATTATTTACAGCCATAAAATAGTCCTAACTAAGACTCTTGCAACAGGCACAAGGAACCATAATAAAGAAATTATTATGAATTATACAAATTAATTAGATACAGTAATTTTCTTTAACTTTTTTATTCTAAAGATAGCAATGCTCTTTGTTAGCAATAAATACTAATATAATAAAAAAAAAATAGTATTATTTATAAAAAAAAAAGAAAATTCTAAAACCCACAGGGCGCTACAGAGATTATATATTTTTAAAAAATAAAAATCTTAAAGAGAGAAAGTAATATTATAGTCTAATTATTTAATTTTATATAATATAGCTCGCAGATGTGCATGCACCTAACAGCTAATTATTTTTAGACTAATTAAACTAATAACTAACTATTAGTTATTACTAACCATGTCATGTAATAAATAGCCAGCTAAGACTATAAATAGCTAAGCTACTTTGTAAATAGCTAATCTACTTAGTAAATAGCTAGCTATTTACCTACTCAGGCTACTTAGTAACTATATAAAGAATATAAAAATACTTATTCTTGCACATGTATCTAGTTTATCTTTTAGTTCTTTATATTTAATCTAAGTTATTTACTTAAGTATTAACTACTATCTCTAAGTCCTACCTTGGGTATAGAATTTAGCCTTAATTATAATTTAATTAAAACATATCCTTAACTACCGTACTTAAGTAATAGCTTTACCATATATAATAAAAATAGCTCTTAATCAGGCTATAAATTATATTACATGTACCAGGATCTGGGATTACGTGTTAAGACCAGATAAGAAGTCAATTAATCTAGGCAGCTTACAGTGAGATTACAGAGTTAGACACCTCAGGCAACTGGAGTGTCGTAACAGAGCACTGTAATTTATTATCACATGACCTCGCTACATCGCCGTCATCGCCACCACAGAACTGACCTTTATACGGCTGATTTTAGGCCAAAATTAGTCATCCTAAAAGTGTATAAATATCGTCGTTTTAGTACTAGATTGAGAAGGCAGACTTATTCATTGTGTTATTCTGTACCATACATTTTACTAGGCGATATGAACATGGGTTGTAACCAAAAGTAACTAACATATTTCACTACCGAGCGGGCCGCACCACCGAGTGGTCCATGGCTGTATTCCATATAAAATAGGGCTTTTTATAACCTCATTATCTCTATGTAAATAAATATTAAAAATTATTAAATATATTATACAAGTATAATAATATCAAGAAATTATTTTTATCATGTTAAAATTTTTTTAAAAATTTATAATAGATTATAAGCTTAAGATATTTAAAATTATAAAAAATACACGCGTAATATATAATATAAGGGGAAATACTTCTTTTTTTCTACTAAAAATTCTTTATATTATAGAATACTAATATTATAATCTATATTCTTTCTCCCAGGCCCTTTTAGTATGTAGATATTAAGATAATGATGTTGTAAAAAGCCCTATTTTATATAGAATTTGGCTCAGGACCGCTTGGTGGCGCGGCCCGCTTGGTGGTGAAATAACATAATTAGACACTAAACTGCTGGTGACACCAAACCACCACTCAGCATCACTAGAATTAATTAATTGCCTAAAATTAATTATATAAAGCATTTAATACTATATAAAATAAATATATATAAATAAATAATAATAACTAGCCTCTATTAAAATATTTTAATTAATTATAGTTTTTTTATTTATAGTTACTATATTACTAGAATTTTTATTATTTAAATTTCTTTACTAGTATCTTTACTAGGCTAGTTTTTTTTATAATTTTTTATATAGCTTTATAAATAGTTAAGCTTTTTTTATTTTAAATAAAATATTAAAATATCTTTTTTTTTCTTTTTTTAGTAATAATTAGCAGCTTAATATTAATATAGCTTATTTTATATTATAATTTCTGTATTTTTAATAATTTTTTCAAGTAAAATTAAAGAATCTTAAAGTATAGAAAGTTAATTTTTTTATTTACTTAAATAATAAAAAGTAAAAAATATATTTTTTAAATAAAATAACTAGTTATTATTAAATAAAAAAGATAGAGTAAATATTTTAAGGTTAATTTTAAATTTTAATATAATTATATTTATATTATAAAAAATAAAATTTATAGCTTAAAATTTATTAATAATATTACTTAAAAATATTATTTAATAATGGACTTTTATTTAAATAAAAAAAATTTTATTTTATTAATTATTTATATATTATTTTATATTATTTTAAAAATATATTAGCTATAAAAGTATTTTAATAACTAAAAATAAGTTATATAAAAAAATTTTTTTTTTTTATATAATATTAATTAAACTTAGTAGGAGCATGGCTATTATAATTATTAAAAATTAAAAATTAATATTAACTAATTGTATAAAATTTAATAAAAAAAATTACATATTTTTATAAGTTATTCTAAATTTAGCTTATTATTAATTTATTTATTATTATTAAAATTAAGTTAATAGTCTTATAATAAAGCTAAATATTATTAAAATTAATATTTTTTTCTAGTAAAAATGTCAGAGAATCAGGTAGTTACCAGTTAATAGATCTACTATGCTGCAGCTAGTGCTGTTATACCTACAAGAATATAATATTCTGCTATTATAGTGATACAGCTATATTAATATAATATTAAGATACTAGCTTTATAGCTATTATAGCTAAATAACTATAATAATTATAAGAAATATCATAGTTATTAGAGCTTTAAAAATATAATAGATATAATAAATTATATATATATAAATATAATTATTATTACATGTAAGATTAGCTTACTATGTTAAATTTTTAATAATTAATATAGCTTATTTTTTAAATTATTTAACTACTAGTATATTTTATACTACTCTTTTTATTATTAATAAAATATTTTTAAGATCTTTGATTTTCTTAGACTTTTAAGATGAATTAGTGGGCCTTATTTAATAATTTAATATTTTTATAATAATTAAAAAAAAATAATCTTTATTAAAATAGCTTTAATTATAACTACTTCTAGTAGTAATACTTTATAAGATTTTAAAAAAAAACTTACTAAGCTTAAGACTTAAGTTATCTAGCTTTATATACAGCTAGTCTTTTAATTATTTAAAAGAATTAAAGTAAACAAGGCTGAATTATTTAAAGATAAATAATTAATTTTAAGAAGATATTTAATCTTAATAAACATGCATATATGCATTAACAATCTTGAAAATACTAATAAAAGTAATAAGATTATATTTATAGAAATTTATTTTAAAGGACTGGCTTTTAACTAGTTTAAATTTTTTATATATAAATACTAGAATATCCTACATGATTAAAAATAATAAATTATCTAAGATATGTTTACTAACTTTAATAAATTTAAGAAATAAATTAATATAGCTTTTAGAAATTTAAATATTAAATAAATTATTAAATAAAGAATATATATACTTTACTAGAAAAAAATAACTATTAAAAAACTTACTACAAAGTTTTATTAAATTATTTTTAATCTAGCATGGGATAATTTTATATTTTAAGTATAATTTTATTAGTATCTTTGTAATAATATTAAGAATAGTTTAATATATTAAAAAATAATTTCTAAAACCCTTGATAAGCTGATTGACTAAGTATTAAAAATTAAGAACTAACTTCTAGATTATTATTATTAAAATTAAGAAAAGAAATAGAATTATAGGAGAAATAATAAATAAGATAAAGATAAAGATATTAAAATATAGTTAAATATTATCTTTAATTAAAATAAGAACTAATAATAGAATTAGTAAATTAAAAAGAAGTTTACTAGAAAATGCTTTAATTATAAAAAACTAGAATATTTTAAGAAAGATTGCCAAGTAAAATAAAAGAATAATAAACTAGTTATTTAATATTTATAACTTATTATTATTTAGATAATAATAATTAAACTGCCTAAAGAACTTATAACTAGTACTAAATAGATTAACTTAACTAATATATATATATTAGTCTATGATAATCTAGCTAGCGTGAATGGAATAATTATACAAGTATTTATTAATATATTTACTAAATAAAAAGAATGGCAAGCAAGAAAATAGAAAAAAGCTGTAAAAAAATAGTATATTAATAATAATAAAAAAGAATTTTAAAAATATTACTAAAAGTATCAGGAAATCCCTGAGATAAGTAACTATTTAGAAGAATTAATTATATATAAGATTTAAGGAGAATAGGCTATTTAGAAAGAAAAACTATTATAAGATAAGTCTTGGAACAGCTAAGAAGATTATTAGTTATTTAATAAAAATAAGGACAGAAGCAATAATAATAATAATAATAATAATAATAATAATAGTAAAACCTCCAATCTAGCTGATGAGTTTTTTAAGCTAGTATTTTAAAATAATAATAAAAAGATAATAACTTTAATTAATTTAGATTAAGAATAAATAAAAACCCCACAAAGTAAATTGAAGTATGAAGAATCTAAGAAAGAATAAAATATATTTTAGAAAGTTAATTTATATATTTGCATGTCTGTAAAAGTAATATGCTAGGAAAAAACTTATTAAACTTAGTAAGATTATATTAATATATATAATAATTATAAAAATTAAATATTTTATAAATATATCACACATGGAGAAGTTAACATTAGATATATAAAAAAGTATAAATAAGTTTTAATATTAAAAAAAACTTAGTTCTATAATAAGGTAATGGGTCATGTAAAAAACTATATTTATAAATATTATTTTAATTTAAGCTAATATTAATATATAGATACACACTAAAGTTTCTGTTATAATAAAAAATATAATCTTTATATTAAGAAAAAAACATGCTATAATTAATAACTATAATTACTAAAAATTTTAATAATATCATGCTATAACTGCTCTATAAATAAGAAAAATTATAAATATATATATATAAAAATTACTTATTTAAATTATATATAATTTAAAGCTAGAAAGTACCAAGCTATAAATTATACTTTATATAATAATTAATTTAAAAAGATACTGTAAGATTAAAAAAAATATTTTAAAGCAAGAAGCTAATACTATAATTAATATTAAAAATATATATAACTAGTAGTAACTATTAATAAAATAGCTAGTAATTATTTAATTATTATACTTATAATAATTAATAAAATACCTGCCTGATTAATAATTAATTTAGAAGTATCAGAAAATTTTATTAGTAATAAATTTATTAAAAAATATAATATTATTCTAAAGCTAGATAAAATTATTAAAATAATTTAGAAAATTAATAAAAAAAAACTTTATTAAAGACTAAGACTTAAAACACACCCACTACAAGTTAAATTAAATAATTATAAATAATTAATAATTTTTAAAATTATATTAATATAAGAGCTGTATGACGCTGTACTAGAAATAAACTAGTTATAAAAAAAAATACTTATTAAATAGATAGAAAAGATTATTAATATACAAGAAAAAGTCCTTAGAATAATAAAATAATAAATACTAATATAAATTAGTTATGCAAAGGAAGAATTAGAATAACTCTTTAATTAAGAATAATTAAAAGATAATATTAACTTAGAAAAGAAAGAAAATATAAATAATAAAAAAACTAGTATAATTATAGTATATAAGCTGTAAATAAAGCCATAAGAGCTTTATAAATAAGAGCTAAAAAAATATTTAGTAGACTACTAAAAAAATACTAAGAATTTACTAGATTATTTATAAGACCAGAATACCAAGCACCTGAATATCTAGACAAGTATTAAATAAAAATTTTATTAATACTAGAAATAAAAATGCCACAAGTTAAACAAAGACAGAAATTATAAGATAAATTAAAACTTAATAAAAAATTTATAATAAAATTTAAAAAAGCAGAATTTATTTAAGAAAAATAGAAAAAATACTCAAGTACTACTATATATATATTAAAGAAAAATAATAAGAAATAACTTGTTATTAATTACTAATTACTTAATATTATTATTATTAATAATACTAATAAAGTATCTTATATAAAGTAAAAAAGAGACTTATTACTTAGAGTAAAATTTATTATTATTTTTAATCTAGAATAAGATTACTTCAATCTTCTTATAACTAAAGAAAATATTAAAAAAACAGAATTTTTTATAAATCTAGGACTGTTTAAATGGGTTGTTATATTTATAAAATTTAAATAATTATTTACTAAATTTACAAGATATATAATATATATTTTAGAAGAATATCTAAATAATTTTATTATAATATACTTTAATAATAATATTATTTTTTTAAAAAATCCTGCAGAATATAATATATATATTAAAAAAGTTATAAAAAAATTAATAAATATAAAACTTAGTCTAAATATTAAAAAGTACTAATTTAATATTATTAAATTAAATACTTGGGCATGATTTTTATGCTAGAAGAATTTAAAATATTATTAAATAAAGTTACTGTAATCTTGAAATAACTAGAATTAACTAAATTAAAAGAACTACAAGAATTTTTGGGAATTACTAAATATATTTAATAATTCTTGGAAAACTACTTTAAAATTACCATGCTAATAATAACATTATTATAAAAGAATAAATTATTTCTTTAAAATAATAAATAACAGAATGTGTTTAATTAACTTAAGTAATTAATAAATAATAAATTAATTATTTATATTTTTAATCTAGAACTATAAAGCTACATAAAAACTAATATATTTAAAGAAGTAATTAAACTAGTTCTTAAATAAAAAAAAACTAGATAAAAAGCTATAAGTAATTATTTTTTATTCAAGAAAAATAATACAGACTAAATAATAATATAATATATATAATAAAGAAGCACTTACTATTATTAAAAAGCTTAAAAAATAAAGATACTATTTTTAAGAAGTAAAATATAAAATTATTATATAAATTAATTATAAAAATCTAATATACTTTATAATAATCAAAGAATTTAATAAAAAATAGATTTAATAGGCTTAGTATCTATTATAATTTAAGTTATAAATTAAATATATTAAAAAAAAAAGAATATTACTACTAATATTTTAAGTTACTAATCTAACTACATGGTTAATATTAAAAATCTAGAAATTAATATTTTTTAATAAAATTTTAATAAATTATAATTTAATTAAGACATGCAACTTGCAGCAGTTATTACTATTAATAATAAAAAAATTTTTAATAAATTATAATAGTTACAAGTAAAAAATAAATAAATTAAATTTGCATGAAATAACATACACAACTTTAAAAATAAAAATAATAAAATATAATATTAAAATAAATTAATCATGGTATCTATTAGAATAATTAAAAAGATAATTAAATAACACCATGACCCATTATTAGAAGAATATTAAGAAATTAAATAAATAATTAAAAAATTATAAAGAATATATTATTTTTTATAAATATATAAATAAGTTTTTAAGTATATTTTTAAATGCCCTGAATACAACTAAAATAAACTATTATAATATAAATTATATAGAAAAATGCAAATATAGGATGTTCTGGCAGAATTATAAAAATATATTAATATAAATTTTATTTAAGAACTGTTAAAGTTAAAAAATTTTATTATAAATATTAAATATACCAATGCAGTTGCCACAGTTAATAAATTAATAAAATATATAATTTTAAAATTAATATAAAAAAAAGTTATTATAGATAATCTTGCTATATTAATATTATAAAGAATATTTTTATAAATAAGATTTTTAAAGTTAATTATATTAAACTAAGACAAGTTATTTACATCTAAATTCTGGAAAACACTTATAAAAAGTAGTGGAGTTAAACAGAGAATATTTATTATTTATTATTAATAAATAGATAAATAAACTAAATAAATAATTTAAATAGTAAAACAATATCTATAACACTATCTAGATTAAAATTAAGAAAATTAAGTAAAATTATTACTAATAATCTAGTTTGTAATTAACAATGCGCAGAATATCATAATAAAATAAGTATTATATTTTATAAATATAAAATAATATCTAAGAATAAATTAAAAAATACTGCCAGTGCAAGGAAGATTAGAGAAAGTTTTAATATAAGTAATTAATTTAATAATTTTTTACTAGATAATATTTAAGAATATTAAATGGGCAAAAAAAAAGAGTTTATCTACTATAATAAATAATAAAATAAAAAATTTTTAATATTTAAAGTAAGTAATTAAGCAACAAACTTAATACTATAAAGTTTAAATTATTTAAAATATAGAAAAAACTTATTAATAATAACTACTACTTAAGATTACCAGCAAGAATGTGAATACATTTAGAGTTTTATATTTTATTATTTAAATTTATAAAAAATTAAAAAGATAATCAAGACAAAGCTAATAATAAAAAATACAAAGTTAAAGAAATACTAGATTAATAGTTAGTTAAAGAATAAATATATTATTTTATTAAATAAAAAGAATACCCATATTCTAATAACTCATGGAAATCTATTTAATATTTAAATTATTCTAGGAAGATCCTGGAATTCTAACAGTAAATTAATTAAAGATAATATTTAAAAATAAATTAATATAATTAAAAAAAAATACTAAAGCCAGTTATATATTACCAGAAATAATAAAAGATTTAAAAATTCTTTTATTTTTCTTTTTTAATTTTTTTTATTTTTTTTCTTTCTCTTTTAACTTCTTAAGCTTTATAATTTTTTTTATATTATAAGTAATGAAATTGCTAGCCTGCTTTTATAATAATTATTTTTATTTCTATAAATATTTTATTTAAGTAAATGCTGTGTTTATATATTTTTAAATTTTTTTTTAAATATTTTTAAGTTCTTTCTTTACTAGTGACTTGTTCTCTTAAAGCTTGTTTTATATCTTAACTAGATATTTTTATGCTATATTTATAAAAAGCTTTATTTTAATATACTTTTAATTTCCAGTACTAATATAATTATTATAATAAGTAAAATCCTCTGCTTTAATATAAAAATAATCTTTTTTTTTATAAGTAACACATGAAATAGTTATAATAAAATTTTTATCTTTAATATATTTTTAGAGATTATTTTTAATAATATTAAATTTAAAAGATATTATAATTAGCATATTACTATAGAAATAATAGAAAAAGATAATTATTTTTTTATAACTATGGAAGATAGCGCAATATTTATTTTCTTTAAAAATAAAAAATATTAAAAAAAAGAATTATTAAAAAATTAGATAGCTATTAATTAATAAATTTACTATGCTATAGCTAGCACTGTTATATTTATAAAAATATAATATTCTACTATTATAGTAATATAACTATATTAATATAATATTAAGATACTAGCTCTATAATTATTATAACTAAATAATTATAATAATTATAAAAAATATTATAGCCATTAGAGCCCCAAGAATATAATAAATATAATAAATTATATATATATAAATATAATTATTACCATATATAAGATTAGCTTATTATATTAAATTTTTAGTAATTAATATAATCTATTTTTTAAATTATTTAATTACTAGTACATTTTATACTACTCTCTCTATTATTAATAAAATATTCTTAAGATCTTTGATCCTCTTAGACCCTTAAGACGGATTGGCGGGCCTTATCTGACAAAAAATAATCTATAAAAATAGAATTTATCTAGATTTATTTATTATAATAATAATAGTAATCTACTCTTAATTTCTAGATTATATAAACTTTATATTAAGATTTTAAGTCTTTAAACTATAAATAATTTTAGTAGTTAATATAATTTTTATTTAAAAGCTAGTTTTATTTATATTATAGATATCTTATTATAAAATATTATATAAAAGTATAATATTTTATATAAAATTAAATTATTTTTATATAATTTCTAGATTTTTATATTTTATTTATTAATAGTTATATTTTTAATTATATTTAGATTAAATATTTATATAATAATTAATAAATTGGTAAACTTATTTTTTATTAATAAAAGTAGTATTTATATTAATATTTTTAAAATAAGTAAAAAAAAGAATTTTAGCTAGATATTAAATTTTAAATAATTATAAAAGCAGGCCATGTTTTATTATATTAAAAATCTATTTTTTAAATATCTTTTTTTTAATTATTAATAATTTTGTTAGGATCAATACCGCAGACACGGGGTTGCGGGCGGTCACGTGCAGGGACACGTGACCGCAACCTGCACAATGTATCTAGTCACCGCAGAGTTGCTGAGTAGAGCAACTTAGTAGTTAGTTCTATCACCAGGCCTCTTTATTAATATATACTGTAGTATTACACTGTCTCCCACACCATGCTTACCTCGCAGTAATATACTACTGTGTAAGTAGGCTAATAGTTTTAATTACTTTATAATAACTAAGACAGCCTGATACACACAGAAATGGCAGAAAATATATCAACAGCGCGACCAAGGCGCGTAATATAAAATATAGAAAGAAAAAGTAACTTGGCCTCAGGATCTATAAATCTAGAAAATAAAAAAATAAAGTTACTAGACCTTTTTAATATTATAAATTTAATAAAAAAAGAAACTACAAGTTTAGTAAGAGAAAGAGCACCGCGAATAATATAATAAAAAATAGTTAAGAAACATGCTAGGCTCGCAGAATTAAAAGCTCTAGAAGAGCTTAAAAAGCTAAATAAGATTATATAAAAAAAAGAAAAAAAAAAAAGAAGAAAATAATAAAATATAAAAAATATAAAAATATAATTTTTATATACTAATTTACTAATCCTATCCACAAGAATACCACAAGAAATAGACTTTAATAATTAGAGCAAGGCAATAATAGCCAAGCACCATAGTATTTAAAAAATAAATCTAAATAAAAACATGTTATTTATTAAGAATTTAATGCTATATAAAAAACCAAGCATCAAGCCTTTTATAATAAAGAACATGAAGAAATATATATATTAAAAACTACTTATAAAAACATATTTTAAGTAATTTTTTACTAACTACTAAAATAATTATATTAAAATTAAAAAAGTGCTATTATTCCTGATACTAGACTATCTTAGAGATTAAATAAAAGGCTATAAGATGATAAAAAAACTGCATACTTAAAAAAAATTTATTATATTTTTTCTTAAATTAGTAAATAACCCAAAAGCCATGTGTAAAGACATAGTTTTAAAATATTATTAAGTATAATAATGTACAAAGCAGAGTATGTATATATTTATTTAATATTTTATATAATAGAAAGCTTATTTATTATATAAAATGCCAGATGCGCAGAAAAAATATATATTATATATAAAACTACTATTAATAATATAAAATCAAGCTAAGAAGTTTGCATATCTAGAATCTAAAGGCTATAAGATATATATTATATATATTTACTAGATAGAACAAGGCCTCTTTTAAAGAAAGGCAGAAATTATAGCTAAAGTATTAAAAAATATAGTCTAGGTCTCCAGAGCTAGCTTTATAAAAAGAGAAAATATTTAATATAGATAATTTTAGAATAAATATAAAAATAGTAATACTAATAAAGAATAATTAATAAATAAGAGACCCAAAGTAAGCTGCTATAAATATAAAGAGAAAGAATATATTATAAAAACCTGCCCAAAATTATTTCTCAAACCAAAAGACAATGTAAATGTAAAAAATTAAAAGAATTAGTACTATATATAGTAACAGTACTAGAAATCCTTATAATAAACTATACTAAGAAGATAATTACATTTAAAATTAAAATTAAGATATTAAAAGAGATATAGAAGGCAAATATATTACTTAATTTAGATATAGAAGCAAATTTTATTTAATAAATATACTTAATAGTCACTGCATTATCTTATATAAAAGAAGGAAGCTTAGATTTATAGCAAGAAATGTAAATTAAGTGTTCTACATGTATAATATAGAATTTAAGATAGTTTAGATTTAGAAATATAATATTATACTAGGATACTTATAGCTCAAGAACATAAATTCTATACCTAACTAGATAGAATAAACCTGGGTATATTATAAAAAATAAATAAAAAAAATAAAATAAAAATATAACACACAAGAATTCATGCATACTAATATTTATTAAATAGTAATAAGAGCAGATTATCTTATAACTGCATAAAAATATATAAATATAATTATAAAAGATAAGAAAGTCTATATACTATATTTAAAAGTATGGGGGGAAGATTTAGCTCTATATTTTAATAATATAAATGTTAAAGGTCCAGCTATACTAGAGAATTGTAAGAATTTTATAGATATATTTTTAAAAAATAAGGTAAATATTCTAGCATAATACTAGAATCATGATCATGTAATTAAGCTAGAGAAGAAAAAAAAATTACTATATAAATTAATCTATTCCTTATTTATAATTAAACTTAAGATTCTAAGAAATTATATCTAAGACATGCTATAGAAGAGCTAGATAAGATTTTTAAAGAGCTTATTAGGGGCACCCGTGCTATTTATGCTAAAGAAGAACAGCAAGCTAAGATTATGCATTAATTACTATAGAATTAATATAATTATAATTAAAAATAGGCATTCACTCCCCTTGCTAGGAGAGATTCTAGATTATTTAAATAAAATTATAATATTTATATAATTAGATCTGCGGGACGCATATTATAAATTATGTATCTAAAAAAGTAATAAATAAAAAATAATATTTTATATAAAATATAGCTACTATAAATATTAAATTATATTATTTAGACTAGCTAATACACTAATAAACTTTTAAAGTTATATTAATTATATACTAAGCAACTTCCTAGACATATATATTATTATATATATAGATAATATTATTATTTATTTATACTAAAAGAATAAATATATAAATTAAGTCCGTAAGGTTCTACAAAGATTATATAAATATAAATTATATATAAAATTAAGCAAATATGCATTTTATATAGATAAAATTAATTTCCTGGGATTTATAATTATAATAAAAGAAATTAAGATAAAGAAAAATTATATAAAGATAATTATTAAATGGCCAGAGTCATAAAACTTAAAACAAGTATAGATATATTTTAAATTTATAAACTTTTATAAAAAATTTATTAATAATTATAGCTAAATTACAGTACCACTTTCAGACATGACTAAAAAAAATATAATACTTAAATTCTCTTTAAATAAGAATAAAAGAAAGGCCTTTAAGAAGATAAAAAAAGAGTTTATAAAAAAATTATTATTATAATATTTTAATCCTAAGTTAAATATCTGCATTAAGATAGATGTATCAGGTTTTATAATTTTAAATATAATAAATTAAAAATTTAAGAATAATTAATAGTATTTTATTATCTTTTAGTCACATAAAATAACACCTATAAAGATTAAATATAATATATATAATGGAGAACTTCTTATAATAATTAAATACATAAAGAAATAATAGTACTACCTGCAGGATGTAAGAAAGCTAATTATAGTTCTAATAAATTATATAAATTTATATTAATTTATAATAATAAAAAGACTATTACTAAGATAAATCTGGTGGGCAGAGTAGCTCACAGGATTTAATTTTATTATTAAATACTATACAGAAAGCAGAAATCTAGTAGATGCTCCTAGTAAAAGAGCAGACTATTTATCTAGTAAAAAAATAGAGTAAGAAAATATAAAGCTAAAAAAACTTTAAGAGCTACTCTAGCTAAATAATATAAAAATAAGATCTAAGATTATTCTATATTAAAAATTAAATAGCCTGGTAAGGGTAGGTAGACTTACTATAAAATATATAAATATTAAAAATAAAGCCTACACACAGGACATAAAGCTAGTAATAATGGAACTTCTATGAGTAGCATAGTAATATAATATATTTATACAGGAGATCTATACCAGGCTATTAAAAAATATAGATATAATTAACTCTAAAAAATAAAATATAGCATAGAATAGACTTATTAAAGAATTACTTATAAGAGAGCAGAAAGTCTATATATTTAATATAATATTTTTAAAAAAAGAGATTATAAGAGTAAATTATAATAATTTACAGGGCAGCCATCAAGGGAAGGCCTATATAATTAATTTAATTTACTAAAAATACTATTAGCAGAGTTTATCCCAAGAAATTAAAAACTATATTATAAAGTATATAATCTACCAGAAAAATGCAGTATATAGATATAAGCTATATAATTAACTAGAATTATTACTAGTGTTAATAAAGCCTGTAGAATAAGTAAGCTTGGACTTTATTACAGGATTATTATCTATAAAATACTATAGGAAAGTTTATAATATAATATTAGTGATTGTAAATATGCTTATAAAATATATATTTTATATTTCATGTACAAAGAACATAGGGATAGAAAAGATAATATAAATTTTAATAAATAAAATATTTATAAATATTTATAAAAGTATTATAAAATCTAGTTAGTAATAAAAAAACCCTCTTTACTAGTTAATACTAATTAATATTATATTATTATTTAATAATTAAGTAGAGACTGAGCACTGCCTTTTATTTATAAATTAATAATTAAATAGAATACTAAAACTAGTTATTAAAGTTTTATCTAAGATACTATATTAACTGGGAGTAGGATGACTAGCCAGAATAGTTATTTATAATATAATTTTTATATAATATTTTAATACATAGTATATTAAAAGCCATGCCTATAAAAATATTAACTAGCTATTTTTTATCTATATAAGCTAATATTAAAATAAAAGAGTAAAGAATTAACTAGAACATAATTCTACGCGCAAAAAACATTAAGAAGCTTAGAAAGGCCTTAAAAGAAAACCTAGTAAATATAAAAAACACCATAGTAAAATAATATAATAAAAAATATCTAGTAAAGATCTATTAGGTTAGAGCCTAAGTATAATTAAATATAAAATATCTTGCTAAAATCTATATAAATCATAAACTGGACTACTAATATAAGAGGCTATTTTAAATTATAAATAAATAAAGTAAGCAAGCATACAAGTTGTGACTATTATTATAAATAAAAAAAATCTATAATATTTTCCATGTATTATTTTTAAAATTTTTTAAAAAAAACCTAGAAAGTATATCACAGCCAGGACTAATTCTTATTAAAAGTAAGAATAAATATAAAATAGAAAGAATTCTATATTTAAAAAATATTAGAGAAAACCTGCTATATCTGGTTAAATAAAAAAAATAGGAGGATATATATAATATATAAAAATTATTATAAAATATACAGGACATACAAGCACTACAAGATTATAAAATCTATAAAAAGAAAATAGTAACATAGTGCAAAAAATCTAGATAAATTTTTTAAAAAATAAAAAATAAAAATATTAAAGTATAAGAAAAAAAAAGCAGCTCATGCCATGCCCAGCTATAAAATTAAATATAAAGCTTAACCAGAATATTAGCTCTGTATTATTAAAATTAATAAATAAAAATTTATAAAAGAAATAAATTATAATATACTAGCTAAATAATATATACTAGACAATACTGACTAAATAGTAGGGCAACACCACCGTAGCAATATAGACAGCGCGGGAGGAAGTTATAAAAGTAGAAAAAATATAAATTATATAATAAAAAATACAAGTTCTAATATTTTAATAATACTAAAATACTAGAAGCATAGAATAAATATTATCAGCAGCAGGGGAGAAGGTAGTCAGAGTAGTAATTAAATATTATAAAAATAATATATTTAAAAGATATACTAAAATATATTAACCAATCCCCTGATATTATATAATATAATAGAAGTACTTGGTGGCTTGGTTGTTATAGATTTATAAATAAAGAATCCCAGCCTGGGCATACCTGCTATAAAAGTAGCATGTCAAAATATCATCTTATACTGCCAGAAGCGCGGGGGACGGCGTGGTAGTAGAGATAAAGATAGATATAAAAATAAAAATAAGTACAGGAGCAGGAACTAGAAAAGTAGAAATAATAATCTAGATCTATAAATAAGCAGGTAATATTAAGAAGAAGAGAATAAAAAAAGTAAAACTTATATTATAAGTATTATTATAATTACTTTGACCACGGCAGCCTTCACAGCCATGATAATAAAAAGAAATATAAGTTATTATAAATTTATACTATATATTAATTAGCGTGCTTTATCTCCAAAAAATAAGGGACTCAGCTAATATTTATATAATTATATAAATAAAGGCATGCAACATAGAAAAGAAAAGATAATATAAAAAGCCCCTTGTACAGGAATAAGTAAAATATAAAGTGAGAAATAAAGCATATAATATAAAAATTAATAAATAAAGTAATTACTATTCTTTTATAGAAAATAAAGGAGACAAGGGCATGTACAGCAGATTAATTAATATATAAATATAAAGATAAAAAAGAGAAAGAGGAAAAAAGTAAGATAATATAAAATTATATTAAAATAAATTATAATAAATAAGCTCTTTACAAGAAGATCTAATTTACTTATATAATATAACTATGTTAAAATAATAATATAATATATCACCAATTTACACGCAGGCTTAAAAAATAATATAAAAGCAAGTGCGTGCTATAATATACTTATATAAAATATATAGTATACTATCAGAGCAGGTGCTTAAGAGAACCTTTATATTAGAAAAGATTAAAATTATATTAAGATAAAAATATAGATTTAAGATATAATTATAGTAGCTAATTAATTAAAACTATATAGTGCTAACCTGGTATAAGATTAAAGAATCTTTTATAGATTCTAGAAGGCTATAATTAATAATATAAAGAGTAAGAATATAGCAAGGTATTAAATTATTATTTTTTAGAAGAAAAGAATAAATTATTAGGATTAATACTATAAACATGGGGTTACAGGTGGTCATGTGCAGGGACATGTAATTATAATTTGTATAATATATCTAGTCACTGCAGAGTTGCTAAGTAGAGTAACTTAGCAGTTAGTTCTACCATCAGGCCCCCCTATCAATGCATACTGCGGTATCATGCTGTCTCCCACACCATGCTCACCTCGCAGTAATACACTACTGCGTAAGTAGGCTAACAAATTTTTAATTATTTATAATAATATTTCTTCAAGCAGGTACTTTATAAAGTTAATTAAAAAAAAAATTTTAAGATATATTATATGCCTTAATATAAATATATTATGATCTGATAATCTAATCTTATGCAGCATAGCTTATTAATATGGACACATTTAATAGCTAACTATTCTTAGACTAATTAAGTTAATAACTGGCAGTTAGTTATTATTAATTATATTATATAATAAATAACCTGCTAAGATTATAAATAGCTAAGTTACTTTATAAATAATTAATTTACTTAATAAATAGCTAGCTACTTGCCTACTTAGGCTACTTAGTAGCTATGTAAAAAATATAAGAATATTTATTTTTATATATATATTTAGTTTATTTTTTAGTTTTTTATATTTAATTTAAATTATTTACTTAAGTATTAACTACTATTTCTAAGTTTTATTTTAGATATAAAATCTAGTCTTAGTTATAGTTTAATTAAAAATATATTCTTAATTATTATATTTAAGTAATAGTTTTATTATATATAATAAAAATAGCTTTTAATTAAGCTATAAATTATATTATATATAATAAAAATAGCTTTTAATTAAGCTATAAGTTATATTATATATACTAGAATCTGGGATTATATATTAAGACTAGGTAAGAAGTTAATTAATTAAGATAGCTTATAATAAAATTATAAAATTAAATATCTTAAATAATTAAAGTGTTATAATATTTTAAACATTAATTAGTTTAGTTAAGAATTTAATTAACTTAAGTTAAAATAATAGCCCCTACTTAGAAAAGCAGTGGAGAATTAAAGAAAGTTATTAAACTAGTACTAGTAAATAATAATAATAATAAAAAAATTAAAATACTTAAATAATAGCTTGTAAAGCTTAAAACTAATTTTATATAGCTAGCTAATTAATTTAACACTAGGAATATAATAATATAAGACTATCTAAACTAATTATAAGCTTAAGTTACAGTAGCAGCACTAGTAAATAGAATTCTAGTAATTAAGCTAGTAAAGATTAAATTATTTAATAAAAAATAGTCTAAGTTAAGAGAATTTCTCATGCAGATAAATATATATATTAATATTAATATTAATTAAATAACTAGTAAAGCTTCTAAGATAATTTTTATATCTACTTACCTGCAAGATAGGGCATGAACTTGATTTAAATTTTATATTTAAAAATATTATAAAAAAAATTATACTAGTTAATTAATCACCACTGTTAGCATCTTTAATAATTATGGGGTATTCAGGAAAAATCTTAAATAAATATTTAGAGATATTAATGCAGAAATTATTATAAAATAATAACTTAGAAAATTAAGAATAACATACTTAGTTTTATTCTACTTGGTAGAATTTTAACAAATAATTTTATATCTGGATTAGCTAGATTATATATATATTTCTTACTATATTAATAGACTTAAGGAGCATGTCAAAGATAAATTAGCATAAATTAATAAATTTAATATTTTAAGTAAGATAATTAAGATAGCAGTATAAGTTAATAATTAATATATATAAAAAAAAATAAAAAGTAACAGGTTAAAAATTAGTAATAAAAAAAATTAAAAAAATACTATTAAATAAATAATAAATAAAAGATTTAGAGCAACCCTTATAAATTATAATTTATAAAATTAAATATAATACTTTCTAAAGAAGAAAGAAAATAATATTAAAAGAAATAATTATACTATAACTATAGTAAACCAGGATATTAAAATAAAGATTATTAATAAAAGAAAATAAATTAATAATTAAAGAAAGCTAAAGAAAAATAGCTTAGAGTAATAAAAAAATAGAAGCATAAAATCTATATTATCTAAAAAAAAAAAATAAAATTAATATTTATAAAAAATAAAAAAACTAGGGCTGCTGACCTTAAATAAATTATTAATAAAATATATAAAAAACTTTTAGAAATAAATAAATAAAAAATTAAAGCTAGAATTTTAAAAATATAATTCTAGAAAATTACTAATATAATTAAAAAAAATTATTTATAACTAAATATAAAACCACTTATTAGAAAAGTACAAGAGATAGTTAATAAATAATATAAAATATATAAAATACCACCCACAGAGATAAAAGTACTAGAAAATAATTTAAAAATTAATAAAGCCTAGAAAAAGATATATAATAAAGTTAAAGTACTAAATATAAAATAAAAAATATTTAAAATATATAGTAATATTAATAAATCTTTTAAATTTAACTTACTTAATAATAAATTTAAAACTTAAATTAAGAATAAATAATTTAAGAGTATTACTAAGCTTAATCTAGAATTTATAATAATATAATTAAAAACTGAAAAAGAAAGTCTAATTTTCTAAAATAATAAAAAAACCTAAGAAATCTATAAATATCTATATTAAAATTTAAAATGCTAGAAAAAAAATATAAAAATATAAAATTTATATTTAAAAAAATATAATAAATACTTAGTTAAATATTAATTATATTATAAAAATAATAGTAACTATTATAAAGCCCTTTAAATTATATTAAAAAAATAATAATAGAAATAACATTATAAAATATATATAAAAAAATAGTGTAAATATATATATTAAAATAAAATATAAAGCAGGAGATATATTTATATAATTATAAATAATTTAAATAAATTAAATATATTTATATAAAAAAATAAAATACACATGCATAAGCTACTTATTATATAATAAATATAAAAAAATATATTAAATTAGTTATTTTAAAAATAACTATATTATTTATTATAATAGCAAGGTTATAGGAGAACAGTTTTTTATTAAATTTAAAAATTTTTAAAAACTAAACTAGGAATATAGATTTTTAAATAATAAATATTAAAAAAACTTTTTTAATATATATCTTATATTAATAGTAATATAATCAAAACTATATCTAAAATTAAAGCTTCTAGTAAAAAATAAAAAAGCATATATTATAATTAATTTAAATATAATAAAAATTTTTATATATTTAGAATATATAAAAGCTATAAAAATAATAATAAAAAAAAAAAATTCTAGTACTAGTTCTAGAACTAAGTAATAAAAAATTAAAAAAAATTTTTATTAAAAAAAAATTAAGTCTATATTAATTAGTATAAATAAAAATTATAATAAAATATACAAAGAATATATTAGCTTTAATATCTTTTTAATAAAAAAGTATAATATTATACTTAGTATTTTATAACTTAAAAATATTAACTTATTTATTAATTAAAAAATAAAATAGATTTATTTTAAAAATACAAGATATTATAGAAGCAGATAAGCTATAAAAAAACTAATATATAAAATTTAATAAAAAAAAATAAAGATATAAAAGCAAGATTTAAAAAAATTAATAAAATAAATACTTGCTGTAATAAAGATCTTATTAAAATATATTTAATTAATAACTCTAGATAGATAAAATAGAAATAATCTTTATATAATATTAATTATAATAAATAAGTTTATTAATAAATTAATTAAATAAGAATTTTATAAAATAATAGCTACTAAGAATTCTTTAAAGATAAAGATTTTTTAAGAGTATATTAAATTTTAAAATATATTTTAGTAACTAAAAAATCTAGAGTTACTTAAATAAAAAACTTATAATTATATTATATTTTTAAAAAAAAATAAAACACCTAAGTATAAAAAATTTTATTAAATATTAAAGAAAAAATTATAATTACTTAAAATCTATATTAATAATTAGCTAGTAAAAAAATATTTAAATATTTAAATTATTTATAGAATATAAGATACTATTTATATAAAAAAAAATAAAAATTTATAATTATATATAAATTACAGGCTATTAAATAAAATTATTATTAAAAATTAATATTTATTATCTTTAATTTAGAAGATCCAAGACTAGATATAAAAAGCAAAGTAGTTTATAAAATTAAATATTATTAATATTTATTATTAAATTTAAATTATAGATAAAGAAAAATAGAAAATAATATTTTAAATAAAATTTAAATATTATAAATACTTAGTTATATTATTTAGGCTAACCAATATATTAGTATTATTTTAATAATTTATTAATAAAATTATAGAAGAACTTAGAGAAGTATATATATTTATATATTTAAATAATATTTTTATTTACTTTAAAAACTTTAATAAACATGTATAACATATAAAAAATATATTTTAAAAATTTAAAATTATTAAGCTGTAATGTAAACTTAAGAAATATAAATTTTATATTTAAAAAATAAAATTTCTAGAATATTAAATATTTATAAAAAAAATTTAAATAAAAAAATTAAAAATTTAAGTAATTAGAGATTAGCTATAACTAAAAAATTTTAAAAAATTATAATAATTTATTAAATTAATTAATTATTATTAAAAGTTTATTAAAAAATATATAACACAAATAGGACTATTATTTAAATTTTTTAAAAAAAATAAAAAATATAAGTAGAGACTAGAATAAAATAAAATATTTAAATATATTAAATATTTAATAATTATTATACTAATTTTTATATAATATAATTTAGATAAAAAAATAATAATTAAAATAAATATATTAGATTATATAATTAAAGCAAGAATAATTTAATTTAAATTAAATAAAAAATTAAGACTTGTGGCATTCTACTTGTAGAAAATAATAAAATTAAAATTAAAATATAATATTTATAATAAAAAACTGCTAGCTATAATAATAATATTTAAATAATAAAAAATTTACTTAAAAAATATATAATAAATAGTTATTATAAAATTAAATTATAAGAACTTGACTTACTTTATTATAATTAGAAAATTAATAAAAAGATAAGTAAGATAAACTAAATTATTATTATAATATAATTTTAAAATCTAATACTATAAGAAAACTAAAAATAGCCAGGCTAATATTTTTAATAAAAAACTAAATTATAAAATTAAAAAAAGAATTCTTAAACTGGCTATTTTATAAAAAAAAAGTAGATAAATTTATTTAATATAATAGTCAAGTACTTGCAGTAATTATTAAAATTAAAAAAAAAATATTAAATTAAATAAAAAAAGTAATAAAAGCTAATATTATAATATAAAAAATACTAGAAAATACTAAATTAAAAATAATTAATAATAAAAATAAAATAATTTTTATCAAGGAATTACTTTATATATTTAAAAGTATAATTAAAGAGATTATTTAAATATATTATAATAAATTTATTAGAGAATATCCAGAAATTAAAAAAATAAAGTATTATAACATGCATTTTATAGATAACTATAATTAATAAAAATATCAGAGAAATCTTAAAAGTAGATTATAATAAATTATATTATTAAATTATTATACTTAGAAAAATATAACTTTATATTAATAATTATTAATAAACTTACTAAGTACGCACATATAATATTTATAATAAAAAAAGTAAATATAAAAAAATTAGTAGCTATACTACTTAGAAACATGTTTATATATTATAAATTTTTAAATAAGATTACTATAAATTAAGAAATATTATTTATTTTAAATTTATAAAAGTTATTTATAAATTAAATTAATATATAATAAAGACTATCTACTGTATATTATCTATAAATAAATAAATAAATAAAATAAATAAATTAAATACTAGAATAATATCTTAGATTTTATATTAATTATTAATAAAATAACTAGATAAGATTATTATTTATAGTATAATTTATATATAATAATGCTATTAACTTTATTATATAAATATTATTATTTTATATAAATTATAAATATTATACATGAATGCCAGGGGAACTGCTATAATAAATATTTATTATAAAAAATATAAAAAAAATAGCAGTAAATTTAAAATAAATTTAATAAAAATTTATATAAGATATTAAGTTTATATAACTTAAAATAGTATAATATTATAACTAAAGATATTAAAAGAGACCTAATCTTAAAAAAAAAAAAAATTTAGTTATAATAATATAATATTTAAATTAAATAATTAAGTTATAAACTTAACTATATTAAGTTAGAATTATTTAAAATTAAAAAATAAATAAAATTAGTAAATTTTAAATTAAAACTATTTATAAATATAAAAATATATTCTATATTTTATATATTATTATTAAAATTAATATTAGGAACTGCTATAATACTAACTAATCTAAAAATTATAAATATTAAAAAAAAATATAAAATTAAAAAAATATAAAATTAAAAAAATATAAAATTAAAAAAATATAAAATTAAAAAAATATAAAATTAAAAATAGATTAACAGCAAAGTACTTTATTTTATTAAATAAAAAAAATATAATATTTTAGAAAATATTTAAAAACTAAGTAATAATATTAAAAACTATTAAAAAAAACTTACATATTTTTATTAAAAAAAGTAAACTGTTCTAAAAAATTAAAAAATAATTAACTAATTAATTTTTTTTATAAAGCTAGTAGCCTTTATTATTATAGTAAAATTTTAAAAATTAATACTAAATTATTTATTACTAGTCTTCTTATTTATATAATTTATTATAATTAAATTATAATTTAATATTCTTATATTATGCTTTTTTAATAAATATTATTATTTTTATAAATATCTTAATCTTATAAAAATTACCTCTAACTAATTTTTAACTTTTTAAATATTATTATTTATTTTTTTTTCTTAACTTTTTAAACAATGCTACTTAATCTTGATATAAAAATATTTTTTATAAGAATAATTATACTTTATATACTTGATATATTTTTTATTATTTATAGTTATAAAATAATCTTAGCCAAGGCTTTTATAATAGGCACAAGAGACTATAATAAAGAAACTATTATAAATTATATAAATTAATTAAATATAATAATTTTTTTTAACTTTTTTATTCTAAAGATAATAATACTCTTTATTAGTAATAGATATTAATATAATAAAAAAAAAAATAGCATTACTTATAAAAAAAAAGAAACTTTTAAAATCTATAAGATACTATAAAGATTATATATTTTTAAAAAATAAAGATCTTAAAGAGAAGGAGTAATGTTATAATTTAATAATTTAATTTTATATAATATAGTTTATTAATATAAATATATTTAATAGCTAATTATTCTTAAATTAATTAAACTAATAATTAGTAATTAGTTATTACTAATTATATTATATAATAAATAGTCTACTAAAACTATAAATAGCTAAATTATTTTATAAATAATTAATTTATTTAGTAAATAACTAGCTACTTGTCTACTTAGACTACTTAATAATTATATAAAAAATATAAAAATACTTATTTTTATATATATATCTAGTTTATTTTTTAATTTTTTATATTTAATTTAAATTATTTACTTAAGTATTAACTACTATCTTTAAATTTTATCTTAGATATAAAATCTAGTCTTAGTTATAATTTAATTAAAAATATATTTTTAACTATTATATTTAAATAATAACTTTATTATATATAATAAAAATAGCTTTTAATTAAGCTATAAGTTATATTACATGTACCAGAATCTAGGATTATATATTAAAACTAGATAAGAAGTTAATTAACTAAGATAACTTACAGTGAGATTACAGAGTTAGACACCTCAGGCAACTGAAGTGTTGTAACAAAATAGTTTTAAAGAAAAAAAGGCCTTTATTATAAGTCTTAATAGCTAATTTTATATAATTATTCTTTAAAACACTTATTTTAATAAGATTTTAAAATAAAAAATAAAGTTTAAAGACTTTAAAATATTATAAGATAAGATATAATAACACATAGTGGTTCAGTGTTACCAGTGGTTTGGTGTCCAATTACGTTACATTACCGATGATTGGTTAGGTAAGCGCGAGTGATGGGTTGATTGGGGAAGAGCCAATGATCCAAAAATAACCACTAAATAGGGGTCTTCATCCATCACCCCGGTGCCATCACCGCGAGGATTCTGGGTTGGAGGGCGAGGGGAAATTTGTCAAATACATTCAACCTTCTGGTATCCGGAGTTGCCTAACAATGAATTCCTCCTGTTACGCAAACACACCGTTGTCCTTACCTATTTACGCCGCATACTTCTCGGAACATCACAAAACCATAGAACAGCAGATGGATCCAACACAATCGGTCATATCAGCCCTAAAGGAACGGAATATCTCACCTAAACGCAACGAAATCGCATCGGCCTTTGGCGATGAAGTGGTCACTACCAAGAATACAGAATGGGTGAAGGAGCATCTCTACCGCGACACCCTTTTGTCACAAGAGGAGCTCTCGTTGTGTGTATATTTTCCTTTTTCGGAACGTTCATATTTGGCCAAAGTACTGATAATTGCAACACTAATCGCAGATATTCCAAACTTGAAAGCTTCGGCGTACTTCCAAGTATTCTCTACCATGCAGATTTCGAATCGACACGACCGCTCCTTGACGAAGACATTCGGACGGCGATCGGCTTACTCAACGCGTCTACAGCTGCGATCCAGAGGCAAACAGAGATCATGACATCTCAACACGAACTCTTAAAGAAACAACTCCGGCGAGACAACGAACGACAAGCCAAACAAGATCGAAACGTTGAACGACTGCGCCAGAAACACGAAGCTGGGAGGCAAAATACAGCTGCCACGGTAATAATTTTTCGCGATTTTTAAAATAATTCAACTTGCTGAGAGTCTCCTATAGGCTAGTGACCTGACACATGAATTGGAAACCCTCCTAAGAAATGAGACCGAGAAGGCGACCACGGATAGTAAAAGGATACTCTCCGCGTTGACAACCCGATTGAAAGATGACGATAGAATACTTGCAGATCTAGAGAGGTTAGCGGCAGGGGCGAAGTCTACCGATGGCGATGCGTCCGTTCTTAAACAAACGTCGGAACTGAATACCGTGCTCTCACGATATGTCGCAGAGGAAATATACTTCCGACTCGACCGACTGTATTTCGAACAAGTCCTTGCCGGCCAAGGACCGGTTAACGATCAACTAACAGATCTTGAGCAAGAAGCCTTAGTCGGGCTAGAGGGAGAGCTAGAATCTCTCTACCCCGAGATTGAAATTTTGGCCAAGATGTCCACAAAACAACAGTATATCGACCCGATTCTACGGGAGCTTCAAAACCACCACGGGCAATTACGCATTGCCTCACACCAAAAGCTTGACGATGTAAGTTGCGATTGGATCCCGACAGCTCGATTACTAACTCTTGGTAGATTCTTGGCTTTGTCACCGAGATGATAGCATTTACGCAAAGTCTTACCTCCACCCTAGAAAACTGGGAGTCATTCTGTGGTACTTTGGAATCATTTGCCTCTGCTTATCGGTCAGAAACGGGGGATCAAGCCCTCGATCCAGCCACTGCAAGGAGAGAAACCATGAGAAGATTTTCGACCCAGCCAATTTCCGCGGCTGTTCTACTTGGAAAACGCACCGGTCCATTCCCCGAATCCCAGGCGCTTGAGGGTCTTTTACGCCGCATCGGCCTGCCTTTCGAATCCGTTTTCAATTCGGAAGAAGCCTACGGTGGGGTGAACACCCTCCTCAAGGAAAGAGAACAGCGACTCAACAACTTCCGTAATTATGGAGCTGCGAGTGACTCACCACTGGTGGCTGAGCTGATTCCAAGTGACCAAGCGATTCAGCTTCTTTCGTCTTCCCTGAATACAAATTCAAATTTTACAACGTCTCTTTCTAGCCCAGAGCACGAAAGGAGCCTCGCGGAGCTCGAGTCCAAGTTGGGTTACATTCAAAAGGGTGTTGAAAGGCTAAATCAAAATGCTGTTTACCAGCGGGACAAAGGCCAGGAAAGGTTTGTGGACAAATGGGGTTAGAACGAAATGGTTCAGGTTGGTTGCAACTTCCTCTACCCAGCCTTTTGCTCCGAGCAAACGGATTGCGTCTATGGCGGATTCTGCAAAGATTGCTTTCCAACGCTGGTCACAGCGGGAAAAAAAGTAGCTTGACGTCTTGAACAGTGTTATTTACGAGAATAACAACATGCCAGGGAGTTCATTCGTCAGGGCCTATGTGGCTGATCGCACCCATGTGTCTTGAACGCAAGCTAAGTACAGAGACTTAAAATGTTGGAAACATGGAGAAAGCCAACAAGAAGTATTAATAATAACATAAATAATTAGATCATAGGAAGGGCTGCCGAAATTTGCAACTTTTCACAGAGCCTGATAATGGAACTTCTGTCTTCAGCCTTTGTTCCTCCCTGCTGCTAAATTTGATCTCCGAGACCAAGTCGTGACATCGGTGGCATCGAGGTTTCAAGGGGTTCCATCCACTTAGCAACTCGGAGCGTAATCTCTGGAGCTCGGCTAAGGGCAATTTTTCGAGAGTTGCTTCGTAGTACTAGACCTTGTAGCCTAGCACCTCCCTCCTAATTTAGTATGATAATATCCTCCCATTACTAACTGCCTCTTTGGTAGTTGAGTTCCTGGACCCTCACTTTGCCACTACCAGGCACCGCCACAGCCCCCAAGCCACATTTGACACAAGCAGGGCTTCCACAAAAGAATTTCTTGTTTTCGACGCGAGAAGAAAATGACTTGAGTATACTTGGCGAAAACCTCATTCGCCATGTCGTCTCATAGGTATGCAGAGCACGTTGCCACCGCTTTTCTCAAGGTGATCTTGCAGAGGAACGGAAATAGTACAGGATCCGACTTAATAAAATGGGAATCACACTCCCCATTATTATCTTATTTAGATGATCATACTTCTTATTGTTTCTTCTTTTTCATTCTTTTTCTCAGTATCACTTTGTGATGTCATCTGTTTCTTTCTTCCGTGGTTCCCACTCCACCTTCCTTTTGTCATGACCGGCTGACTCCTGCCGCAGTGATCGAAGCCCTCCTGTGACCGACATAAGCCACACTTCCCCCAAAAGCCATATGGTCTCCTTTGTTAACCAGGGCCATTTATTCTGAGGCCATTTACTACGGTAATTATTATTATTACTTACTTTCTTTCTTTTTTACCCTGAGACGCTTCTCGTATTATCCATTTTGGGTGCTAGGGGAGAAGGAGTTGAGCCTCGTCGGCCAATAAGTATGCTAGGCTCCAGTGGTCCTTGATAGGTATATGAGTTCAGGTACCCGTGAGTTCTGACTGGGGCAAAAAGAGGCATCTTGCATGGATCCCGTCCTCTAGATACCGTCTCCGTTCAATAGTAAAAAAGAGAAAAAGAGGATAACTCGAAGTCTTTGATCTCGGACGGTGAAACAGTCGTTGCTTTGTTTTCTTTGTCCTTGCCGCTCTTTCTTTAGACCATAGTCATATCTTTTTCTTCAACTGTCCTCGTTTGTCTAAAGAACTGTATTAGTGAAGAATCAGGCGCTTTGAACCCATGACTTCGACCACATGTTCTTCATTCATGACTCTGCTTTGAAGCTTCAGCATCCTCAAAATCCGTTTAGATCAAGGTATTCCTCTTTTCATTAGTTACTATTATGTGTCCCCTTTGTACCTTGTTAGCCCTTTGTTCGAATTCCACACTTGCTCGAAGGAAGAAAGCTCCATTGAGTTGAGCGCGCAAACCCCATTTATTTATACTCGAGGCATTCTCGCCTTCCGAGACTTCCTGGGTGCCTGTCGAAGTTTGTTATTTTGTCGTGTGTTATTTTGTCGTGTGGCCTGTGCAGGTTCAGCGGCACCTCGAGAAGTCGTTGGATAGGGGTGGGATGTGCCTTATCGAAATATTTACTGACGTACACACGCAATGGAGATCCGAACAAGAAAGGTCGTTCACAGGTATTTCTTTAGTGACGGAAACAAAACATGCCCGCGAACAAGAGTGCATGACCACGGGAGCTTCTACCAACCTTGGTATCTGAGGCGCTTAGGGGACATGGACTCACACAGATACCGTATAATCGAGCCGAAAAAGCCTCCATGTCCGAAGCCACGCACCATCAATATTCCAGGACGAAGGGGATCATCACCGATTCGAAGCCAGCCGTTCAAAGTACACCTACCATTCATTCGAAGGATGACAGAGCCCAGTGAAAACAGGGCAGAGTACGGACCAAGAGGCCGGAATAGGAACCCTCGTCTGTTCGTGGTGGATTCTCCGGAAGACACAACAGGGTGGCCATATAGAAATTATCGAAGAAGTCCGTCGCCGCAAATTCGCACCGTCTCCCCACATGCTCATTCCTTTCCTTCCGCTATGCGGTCTATTTCCCCCAGAACAAGAGTTCCCTCTAGATCTCGGGAGAGGGAAATGATGGATGGTCCTCACGTTTCTATTCGCGAGGGTCGCCAACAAGAACGACGAAAGGGGCCTCGACCACCACGGGAGAAGACACCAGTGGTGGAACGTAAGCCTTTAAGACAGCCTTTACGACCAAACCCGGTGGTAGAGGTTCACAATTTCCCCAATGACAATAGAGAGCGCAGCGGGAGCTCAGGGAGACAGGTACGCTTCTCCGGGGAGATCGAATATGAGAAAAACAACAATAGAGCCCGTGAGCGCAATGAGTCGCGACAAGAAGAAATGGGGGGGTTCCGAACACAAATTGGCCGGTCCCTTTTTCCTAGAAGAGCCGTCACAGAGTCCATGATCATCAGCGAGAGGCCCACTCATCGACGTTTATCACCGGACGGAGCCTCATTTCGGAGGCCCGGTTCCCCATGGCCTAGACATCCAAGGACCCCCGAGAGAGGCCGTGTTCGACCTCAGATTATCCAGGACGGTAATCGTGACATCTCTGAAGCGGGCGAACGAATATATGCCCACGCGAGAAAAAGAAGAAGCAGAGAAGGCTTTCTTCACGACTTCATGTCGCACCCCGGTCCAGGGCAATGGAAGCACCGGTCAGAACTTCCCGGAAACAGTCGCACCTCTGAACACTATCGCCGCTGGCGCTGGCTTTGATAGTACTGAGTCGAGTTTGTTTGTTGCTGATTCGGTCATACTGTGTCAGATCTCCGGTCAGGTACGGAAGGCTTTTCTTTCTTGCTTTATTATTTTTTTTCGTTGGGTCTGTCTTTCCTTCGATATATTTGGGACTCTCCTTTAGATTTTTCTTTGTTTGATATGGAGAATAAGATGGACCGGCGCATTGGATGGACAGAGGTGAAGACTTTTGTTCGGAGTTTTTTTTTGGTGGCGTTCACGGTCAGTGTTCAGATCTCGGTTTGTTTAAGAATATCCCGGCGTCAAGTTCATTTATTATGATTACCATCACTCTTCGGCCTTGATTATTAGTTGGAGATACTCGAAATACCCCAATAAGCATCCCAAATGGGACTCACAAGTGTAGCCCCTAGGTCGCGGCTTCGGGAGGTTGAGTGTGGTGAGAAACAGCGACCGAAGAGGGTAGGCCGAGATGTTGAGAAGCTTAGCTGAAAGAAGAATCGGGCGAAAGAATGCCCGATCGAGCCAGGTCGAGTGACTCGAGTCAAATGAACCACAAAAACGCCCTCTGAAGCTCTGGGACAAGAGATTCCGATGTTGACCCCATCGATAAGACAACCACCGGGATGTAAACATTGGCTGCTCTTATTTCTATCAGCGTATTTATTTACTATCCACCAAACTTATTTCTGCTGCCGAAATCTTGCAACCCGTTACGTTTTAGGTAAGTGCTCACAAGCCCCAGCTGGGTGTGCATAGTTCGAGGATGCCGGAGAAATTGGGCACTAACAGACCAGCGATGCTACAGTAGATCGCTTGTGTATCAGTGACTCTCCCGATTTAGGTTCTTTTCCCATGGGACGGCAAATTTAGTCGCATTCACCAGCCTCCATTTCTTATCTTCCCACGCTTGTCGCCCACAAAGCTCTTCTCCGCCTATGTTTTCGCTCACTCGACACTCGACCTGAGTCTGTTGCAGAACACTACATTTCTCGCCGGGCGCAGTCCCACAATGCCCCTCTCAACCCAAAGGCCGCTGCGATCCATCTGTAGCGAACGGTGTGTCTTTCGGATCACTTCTCTCCCTCCGCCACTTGTTTGCTGTCTGTCGCGATGAACAGTGGGGGCTTGGGAGATAAATCACAGGAGTTGCCTGTAGATTCCGATTCACAAGTACCTTTATCTGTGTTCTGTTTCCCCTCCAAAGGAGCACAGTTCGACCTTGGGACCCACGTGGCTACAGACGTGTTTGATATCTCCCCCGATACGGCTCTCGAGCTATTATGCATCAACATTGACATGCTTGCTGCGAGGGCAATTGTGGAAAAGCAGAGGCGCTCGCAGGGATATGATACTTCTACCCCCAGCCCAAGGAGTGGTATGTCCAGCGGGGAGGCTACACCAACAAGGGTTACAGAATTGCATTTCTCTCCGGTAGGGGGTGACGATACGGGCCATGATCGGATCCAGCAAAGTGTGCTCGCAAAGAGGTTCCTTTCGAAGCGGGAACCCCCGATCAGGCTGAGGGAGTACCTGATGCGACTGCATCGGTATTGTCCAATGTCCACCGCTGTCTACCTTGCGACGAGTTTGTATATCACGAGATTTGCAGCCGTTGAAAGAATACTATCGGTGAATCGGAAAAATATGCATCGTTTGGTGCTCGCCGGCCTCCGGGTAGCTATGAAGACGCTCGAGGATCTCAGCTACTCCCATAGTCGTGTTGCTAAGGTCGGAGGAGTAACTGAGCAGGAGCTATCCAGACTCGAGATTAGCTTCTGCTTTCTCGCCGATTTCGAACTACGTGTTGATGCGCAGATGCTCCTCGACCAAGCAAGACTCGTGCAGTGGAACATAACTCCCTCTGAAAACGAGGTCCCTTAATCCCTCCCAACAAGCGGTAGTCTGCAGCTAAAGATCTCCCTTTTATTTTTGGAACCGTTGATGGTCGTCGTAAAACGAATTTTCTTGCAAATTGGAGTAACCGATTGAAGCAACCCACATATATGGCGGGCTTTGGTATCCGGATGTCACGGTCATTTATGTCTTTGTGTCTCTCGCCCTGTGCTGCTTTTGAAAATTATCATAGGTAGATTATCTTTGGATACCACAAAGCGTCAAACCAACATTAATCTCCGAAATATTCGAACCGGGGATGGACCTGATTGGCGGGCGAACCCAACAACACGGTTGCCTAATACTAGTGATAGCCCACTCACCAGCTTCGTATTCTCATTTCTTGGTCTCTCCTCAGTAACTATGTAGGTTCCCTGCTGAGTAATTCCATCTCCTAACTAATTATCAATCGGTTCCATTCATGGCTTCCAAAACGGAGAGCGAAAAGGAGCCGATAGGCAAATAAGGAAATGGTGGAAGTTTATTTCTCTTAATCATGTGTCCCACACTCTCACTAGAGAAAATAGAAAAAAGCAGAAAAAAAGGGTCGTAAATTGGCCCAAAGGCGCAAGTAACGATCGCCATTTCAGTTGAGGAGCCAACAAGTTCTTGTGCTCGGATCCTGGAAAAATAAAATGATCTGTGCATCCTGACAGTTTTTCCCTTTATCACTTCACAGCTTTTTGACTTTCTTTCTTTTTTCTTGCATCTCGGGAATATTGTCTGTTCCTTTCTCTTTTTTTTTTTTTTCTTTCGTTAGTTGAAGCACCGTATCTCGGGGTTCTAGATTTTTTTTTTTTTGGATTGTTCCTGAACTCCGCAGTAATGTTTTAATCCGTCGAGAGGAATCATAGTCACCGCCAAACGCCTTTGCCCCGTTCTTGAATAACTGTCACACCACTCCATCTGGTTCTAGTTCTCACCCAGGAACATACCATAAGATCGATCGCATTCTCCATCGAGACGTCTTCCAAGTTTGAAGACGGATATGTCTTCCAGGATATCTACGACGGGGCCCCAAGGCACCAGTACCAGTAGCGGTGGCCGAGGTGGCTCGAGTCCCCCCTCTGTACCCACCGGGAAGGGCGCCGTGACACCCCCCAAAGTCGCCCAGGAAGATGCTACTATCGAATTGAAGAGTATGAAGTCGGATCGAGGGGGGGCCAAGGGCTCGATCCCCCTCGGGGAAGATATCATGCAGATTGCTCGGATTGGAGAGATACCAGTCATGCAAAAGCTGTTTGATGAAAAGAAGTATACGGTGAACTACAAAGACGAAGAAGGGATCACCCCGTTACATGTGCGTTTTATCAACCCAATCTTGATATCTCCCAGCCACACTGGGAAACTTCTTCTAGGAGGGAGAGTGTGAAAACAATTGAGGTGTTTTATAGACTAACCTTATCCTTCCCTAACGTCTTGGAATAGTGGGCGGCGATCAACAACCAATATGCGATGTGCAAGTTCTTAATAGATTCTGGTGCCGATATAAACGCGAAGGGAGGGGAATCCGTGGCCACGCCCGCAATGTGGGCGGCTCAACGATGCCATTACTACATCGTACATCTGCTACTCCAGCATGGTGCTGATCCCCTGCTTACCGACGTGCAAGGTTATAATATTCTCCACTTGGCTACTATCGACGGGAATGCCTTTTTGCTCGTTCTACTACTGCACCAGGAGATTCCAGTGGACGTTACCGATCAGCAGGGGCATACTGGACTAATGTGGGCTGCATACAAAGGATTTCCGGCGTGTGTGGATTTGTTCTTGCGCTGGGGCGCAAACTCGAACGCTGTCGATGACGGCGGACTGACGCCCCTCCACTGGGCTCTGGTCAAGGGGTCCTTACCGTGTGTTCAGAAACTCATTGAGTACGGTGCGGATCGATTCGCGAAGACAAGCGATGGCAAAACACCCGCGGTCGTGGCGGACGAGATGAACACGACCCGGGTCTTCTACCGTGCTTTGAGTGAATGCGGCTATGATTTAGATGGCAACAGAAAAGTGCTACCTATGGGTATGTCTTCTTGGGTGCGGGACAAAAGCGTGATGTCCAAATTCTTCTTTCTTTGGCCTTTCTTGTTGGTCTTTGTAGTGGTGTGGACTCTCAGCAATTTTATGATATATGCTGCTATCCCTATCGCAATTGCCGCCGTGTTTGGGCTGCAATGGATCGCAAAAAAAGCCGCCAGTCAAGGCCCTACCGAATATAGGATAATCCAAAAAACGGTATGTTTGGGGCCTTCTCAGCGGATAGAGCGCCCTCCGTCTTGCTCCGTCTTGCATACATTCTGATTCGTTCCTTAGCCATTCTTAGCTGGTGTCTTTGCCGGGTCTCTATTCTGGGTTTTCGTCCGATACGTGCTATATGTGCTGCCAGGTAAGCTTGTTCTATCCCCAATCCTTGACCCTCGTAGACCTATATGCCTCTTCATTAAACGTTGAGTTCTGATGAGCCGAAACTATAGCGACTTATTCCACGTCTCTTATCCTCAATATTTGTTTTGCAGTGTTCGTCTGCTTAACAACGTACTTTTACTTCTATGCCATGGTCGCAGACCCCGGATTCGTTCCGAAACTTGGGAGCAGGAACCAGCAGAGAGCGGTCATCACTGAACTTTTTGAGCAGTGGAAATTCGACGAGGAAAACTTTTGTGTTTACTGCATGATCCGAAAACCCTTACGCAGCAAGCATTGCAAACGCTGTGCACGATGTGTTTCGAAACATGACCAGTACGTATTTCTCCTCCCCTGATACTTGGCCAATTTCAAAAAGCTAATTCTACCTATGATAGTCATTGTCCTTGGATTGATAACTGTGTTGGTGCAAACAACCTACGCCACTTTGTCCTGTACATTATTTGCTTAGAAATGGGCATCATTTTCTTTGTGCAACTGACTTTCAAATGTAAGTCATATTCAAACTCTCCGTCTAAAGAAAACACAACCCTAACAAAAGTTTATTAGACATCAACATACTACCAGCACCAGCTGACTCAACATGTAACATCCTAAATAATCAAATCTGTTCCTTTATACTTCGCGATACTTTTACCCTCATCCTTACCCTTTGGATTACTGTCCAGCTAGTCTGGATTACCATGCTTTGTGTTGTCCAACTCGTCCAGATATCTCGAAACCAAACAACCTACGAGAACATGAGAGGGCATTCGATCGATAGAAGCTACCCAAGTTCGCAGGCTTTTGCTTCTGCCGTCGCCGCTGGAACAACCTCGCTTGATGGTGCTGGACTCTCCGTTTCTGGTCAAGGCCCAAACCCAGCCCTGGGGCAGAACCCTCCGGAGCGACAACGAAGACATGGCTGTCTACAACAATGGTCATCTCTCCTGGGTATCGATGCCTTCTTTGCCACCGCACGTGATGGCCTACGAGATGGCCCACGTGTGGCTCGACCCAGAAATCCTTTTTCGCGAGGTGTTATTACGAATTGTCGAGATTTTTGGTGCGACCCGGCTCCATACTTTGGGAAACGCGAAGCCGGCTCTGCCATGCTAGGTGGTGAAATGGTCAATTACAACAGGATGTATGAGACCCCACCACGAATGTATAGCGACGGCGGTTACCGGAGCGTTGCAAACGACGAGGAAGTCTGAGCGGATATCACTCCAGACGATAAGAGGAAGAACGACTTGTAGTTCCCGAATAGATGAAGGAAAGAAGGAGAGTGAACCCTTTTTTATTTCTTCTTTTGGAGAGGCGCCCAGGTCTTCTGGAGTGGTACAATGAATATGGGATGAAATCTTTTCTGCATCGTTATGTCGGGCTGGGTTAGATGGCCACGGATGGCATGTTTCTCTATGTATTATGTTTTGCATAACAAACTTTTATAGTAGTATATCTATTAGTAGTAAATATGATTATCCTTAGTGACACTCCTTCCCATAACCAGAACTATGAAGTATATACGGAGTATATCAAATTATCATAGCAGAGGAACCGTAGCCAACTTATTCATAAATGGCTTTTCTTCCCCCTTATTTCCTTCAAACATGGTCCAACAGTAGTCGGAAGTAAGTTCGCTAGCTCCTTGACAAATTCTCTCTCAGGGATAGTACCGTCAAGAGCCACGCGGCCCGAGCAACTGGGAAGGAGGGCGAAAGAATGATGACAAGATGAAGAGAAGACGAAAGAAGATAAGGCCACATTATACACCATCCTAGCCCTCGAAATAAGGTCTTACGATATATAAATCATACCATACCATACTCGATACACGGCCGTACTGAAAATACAAAACCAACCGCCCAAAGATCGATCCGATATCGCAAGGGGGAGCAAAGAATAAAAAAACAAAAGCTCAATTTCTTTCCCGGCTTCTGCGCCACAACCCGTCAAACCCATGGCTTTATTCCTCTTATGACTTTTTTGGCAAGGAAAATAAAAAGCAAATGGAAATTTTAGTCCCAACTCAATTCCACGCTAAGATCTTATCTCGGTAAGTGACTGGCAGTTCCAAACCTCTTCCTCCACGACTCATAACTTCAATACTGCTGCGTAGGTTTTTTCCTGGAATTCAAGTGGACTCCTGTGTCTCTTCCTAGTTTTACTACTAATATAATAAGTAGTTAGTTCATCGGAGCACTCGGAGAAGGGGGGGGATCTCATGACGTGGAAATTTTTATTTGACCCCTCGAGCTTAAGAGTCTTAAGTTTCTTAACCCTATTATTTCGGGGGGAAGGGGGTGAGTTAATCTAATTCCCTGGTTGGCTTTTTCTTGGAACTTGTTACTGAAGAAATAATAATATGATGCCCCTCTCTCCTGATTGATTAGGGTATGGTTGTGGTTGTTGACTATAATATACTTAGTTGTGCCTCTCACATAAACAGTTATGCAGGTATGACATTATATTTTAAAACAGGCTGGTATTGCCATTGATCAGACAGTTACTCGCAGATATTGGATCTCAAGAAATAAAGCTGTACTTCCCTTCATCCCTGATTCATTTTCGTACCCCTCCTTCGTTCCAAGTTCCCGTCCTTACAAAAGTGGATATTCTTTATACCTCGAGTCTAAACTACCAGCAAGGATTCCCACTATAATGACGTATTCGGTTACTCTAACATGGGTTATTACAACTCCAAGAGCAAAAAAAATTGAGTGGACCAACCGTGCCAGGAGAGGTAACGAAAGCCGAGGATGTTCCAATGGATTTAGAAAAGCTCAAGGAGGATGATAGCTACGTACAGTCCAGAGTACAGACTTATAATAAGAATTACAAATTACAAATGGCCAATAATTGGGATAGAACCATCCCTTGTGGTTTTCTCGGGAAGTTTTATTGTGTGGACAAGAGCGCTGGTTTTTATTTTTATTCATATTTTTAATTTAATTTTATTTTTTGCCCCAGAAGACGAAAAACAGGGCTTTTGGCTAGAGGCTTGGTATTGTGGAGACCAAGATTATCAATCAACAATCAATCAGTTACTTAATCAATCTGATTACGGGCACCGAATCCAAAACGGGAAATGGTAATCGCACTCAGGGCTGCATTCAAGACGATGAAAGTGGGGAGAGAAAGGAGAAAATCAAAACCTAATGTCAGAGCAAATATAAGAGCAGGAATCGTGAAAATAAGGCTGAAGCAAACTCCAGAAACAAAAAGAAGAAAAGAAAGAGAAAATCGAAATCAAAATCAAAAATACGGGGTAACACTTGCAGTACAGAGTCGCAATGAAATTTCCTGCAGATCGGACTCGAAAAAGGTTGGTATTTAGAAGGTCATAATAATCAATCAGTGGGCCGTCCTCATTTGATCTAATTATTTGCCTGCCAGGTGCGCTTCCGCGTTTCTTGGCTCGGGGGCAAATAAAAAAGCCCAGGTTCCAGCCTCCAACATGGATCCGAATCCCAAAACGCGGGACCGTTTTGGTATTGTGGGATGGTGCCATCAGATAACAGGTGAAAATTTTTATCTGATCAGATTATCGGCTTTTCATCCGTGGGTCCCCCCTTCCACCTCGTTTAGCCCGTCCCCTTGGATGTTTGGATAATGTTAATAATAAATACCAACGTCCATGTACATAGTGAATATTCAAGTAAATATCAGCATAACGGAATGTTTTATGTCCTAACACCTTTCTTTTTTTCTTGGTGTGTGCGTTTATGGTATAATCAAAAGCGGCCAATAAGCGTAATCAATCAACATAGAGCGGGGCTAACAAGGACAAAAATTTAGCAACGTATGACTGAAAAGCTCAGGCAACAAAAGGGCTGAACCTGCATAGCTAGAAAGGCTAATGGCGTCTCAGTTAAGCACTTTTAAACGAAATCGGCGGTGAAACCTGACCATTCTCTTCGAGCCTCTATCAGCATGCAATCAAAAAAGACTATATAATCCAAACCGGTAAAAGGGTAGTAGTAGTAATATATGATAAATGAAATCGTACATATGACAGGATAATAATAATGTAAAACCCCAACCAGCGAATACAAAAATAGTGTTCAAGGGCGAAAGTTCCATTCCTGCGGCTTTCCCTCCTTGCGCTTGCGAAAGAGCTTCATGGTGTCAAGCGGGACTCCGAGGTCCCGGCCCAGTTAATTTTTTTTTTTTGCCGCCCTTCTCATTTTTTTTTTTTTTCGTTTAGAATGTCTTTTACAACATAGCGCGAAGCCTGGTGTCCGGCACCGCCGCGCTCTCCAACTGTTCTCCAAAGATCGATTCCACCATCTCTCCCCCACGTGCTGCCAGGACGGAAAGAAGGCTGTCACTCAGTCCATGGGTATTTTCATTACAGCCCTGGAGCCAGATTCCAGCCTCGGGGCCGACTTTGCTTCGATCCATCTCCACCTGATAATAGCGATCCGGGATCCACTTCTCCTGGTTCGCCGGCCGAAGGTGCTGCACCTTGCTGAGAAGCTGTTCGTGTGCGTTGCGGAAATAGCCAGTGGCCACCATGAGGGCATCCACCTCCAATATTTCCTTGCCATCACCAACAATACTATCGTTACCGTCCTTCACACCCCTCACATGGAGTCGCATACGGCTCTTCGGCCCATGATGCTCGACGCGAGTGACCTTACGGCCAGGGAGGATGCGATGTTGCCACTGGGTCTCGTCGGGGTTCTTAACCCTCTGGATATACATATCGTTGTAGATTTCCTCGATCAACTCCAGTCTGACGACGCTGTAGTTGGTTGCTTTATCAGCCGCGAGGGAGCGCTGGCGTTCGGCGGCGGAGAGTCCGAAAAACTTGTCCACTCTCTCGGGGTTGAAGACTTCGTTCACACTACATATAATATTAGTAAAACTGGTAAAAAAAAAAAGTGAGGTTATCCACGTACAATGGAGAGTCATCGCTGGGTCGCATGGCCGTATCGCGCATGATGAGCGTCGTTCTTGAGTTGGGATACCGCTTCTGAAGGTCGTGGAAGATCTCAGCGGCACTCTGGCCACTTCCAAGGACAGCAATATTATAAGGCTCTCTTTCGTCCTTGAGCAAAGCGGGTAAGGTTGTGCAGTACTTAGACGAGTGCATGATCCTCGCATCCTGAGGGAGTTCCGTAGGCAGCTTCGCAGATCCTCCAAGCGCAAGGACGACCTTGCGCGCATTCCGTGAGGTGATCTCACCGGTTTCCACGTTTCGAGATCGGACAGTGAAGAAATCCACAACCGATCCCTCCTGGTTTGCCTTCCCGGGGACCACCTCAACCACCTCCTCTCCATATGACACAATATCCGAAAACTGTTGCGCACACCACCGCATGTAGTCTTCAAACTCCAAGCGCGCGGGGAGGAAAGTGCTTAGGTTGGTGAAGTGGATTAGGCGGTCCTTCTGGTGAAGGTAGTTGAGGAAGGTGAAGCTGCTGCGGGGATCACGGAGGGTAGCTAGATCCTTGACGAAAGAGATCTGCATCCTTGACCCAGGAACTAGCATGCCCGAGTGCCAGGCGAACTGCTTTTGTCGCTCCAAGAAGCAAACCTTGGGCTGCCACCCAGACTGGGGGGCACACTTGTTGAGGCACGGGTCCAAGGCATCGTGCAAAGCAATCGCGATGGAAAGCGACGCAGGCCCGAATCCCACACATAGCAAATCATGCATCTCGTCCTGTGGTGTTGGTTTCAACCGCTGGGCTCCCCGCTGCTGCACCAAAGGCATCTTGCGATAGCTCTGGAAGCCGATTTCTGGCTTCCGCTCGACAGGCTCCATCGATTGGAACTAAAAAAGAAACTCGGGTAGCAAAACACAGGAGGATAGAAAGGAGGGGGGGGGGGGGGGGGATAGTTGGTTGGAGTCTTCCAGAAATGAGGTAATTAGGAAATCAGAGAAGGTTTGGGAGAAGAAAGTTTAGGGTCTACG
Source organism: Aspergillus biplanus (assembly GCA_027569045.1). NCBI lineage: Eukaryota > Fungi > Ascomycota > Eurotiomycetes > Eurotiales > Aspergillaceae > Aspergillus > Aspergillus biplanus. The sequence continues at coordinate 246,764 of JAPDEJ010000035.1, forward strand.
GGGAGCAGTGGGAAGGGCAACCCAGTTATATATGCCGAGGGATTGAAAAAACTGGATTGAATTATACTAGGAGCTTCTAATTTATTTCATGATTAATGTCGGGACCGAATCCCAGGGAAAAAAAAAATACGTAGACGAATACTTAGCGGATCCCACGAGACTAGGCACAGTGTGGTTCTTCTGACATCAGGCCGGGAATGGCGTAGTTGATAGGCACTCGGTTCCACCCAGCAGGAGAAAAGAGTGGTTCTCTTCCTCTTTACCGACCATTCTTGTTATTATTGGTTTTCTAGTTTTATCCGACTATGCCTTTCTCATCATCACCATTGTTCACGCGAGGCTGGAGTTGGATCATTTTCCAGCTCATCTCGTATCTACTAAAGTTTCAAACTCCCTATTCCCTCCTTCTTGTGTCTATATTGAGCAAAACTCAGATCATCCCACGCCATGGCTCTACCAAGATGAAAGAAAAGATCAAAGTGTGAGAGTCCACAAGTGAGTCTCTTCCTCTCGAAGGCTTCATTACAATGCCTTTGTCCCGAAACACGCCACATACACAAGATCCACTGGCGGCCTGAAGCGAATATTGTAGGAAGACTGAGGTAATCGAAGGCTTTGTTAGAAAATTCCTTCAGAAACTTGAGCCGATATGGTAAAGTAAAGGGACAGACAAATACTTGCTCAAGGAGAGCCCCGCAGTCCGAGCACTAAAGGTTCCTTTTTTTTTCTTTCTACTCTCTTTTAATCTTGGTGTCTCTTGCGACCCTTCGGCGATAGACAAAGGTGGGATGATGAACGCTTAGATTAGATCCGCTCTTGTCCGATGTCGGTTTTCCTTACATACAAGTGGGGAATCGTACCTTCGCATCCCAGGTATTCTGGAGGTAAACTGGCAGTAACTTACAGGCACATCAATACATCAGTGGGACATGCAGGACTTCCTTCTTATTCTTAATTAGTGAGTCCTACGGCTCCTACTTACTACACAGTATTATTATCTCGGAGAAGATGGTGCTGTTAGGTAGTACTAGTACTTAGTACTAGTAAGCATTGGAGTATTGTAACCTTCAACCAGTCCATAATACTCCGTACTCATTTATCCACCCACCTTGCAGCAGGGCAGGAAGCGAGGCCTGGAATGGTTCCCGGAATTGCGAATTTGAAATACTGGTTGGGCCTGGCACATGTATTTACTGGGGAGCTACTACTATTGTCGAAGCTCGCAGCTGGTGGCCATTGAGAAAAGACTGTCGGAATCCCTACAGTTAATACTACTACTATAACAACGATAATGCACCTGGCATACTCTGACCACCACCCTACAGGCCCTCCCTCTCCGCCACGCCGCATATCTATGGGGACTGGAGGATTTCCATGATCACAAGGGGCCATATCCACGTTCCCTGCAAGCCCAATACTTGACAACAGTGGGGTAACCCTGAAATAAAAAAAATTCAAGAATAATTTCCGATTACCACCGAAAGGGTTTCCTTACCTTTGTGGCGTAGAAGCTGTCGAAGGGATAGTTACTCGAGCCACCGTTGTACTAGACCTCGGTGATGCCTTGATGGTTCTCCACCTCCCTGGTAAATCCCAGGCTTTGCTAGATCTCTGCAAGATTATCAGTCAGTCCTACTCGTACTAGCTTTAACCAACCCAAAAACTTAAGCTTACAAGCTTAGCCTAAGGATAACAACACTTGCCTCTAGCCATTTTCATCTGAATATCGTAGTTCTCTGGGTTGCAAGTACTTAGGTTCAAGAAATCTTTTCCACTCTTACTAGTTACTAAGGTACCTGTCTAACCTTGGGCACTCCTGCCTCAATAGTATAGGTACCTAGGTAAGCAGATCAACCAGATGAGTTGGAGTCTTGGAGGGAAGATTAGCTCGACTTCTTTGAGATTCCCTCCCTCTGATAGGCAGAGAGGACGCCGTCGGGCCTACTCCCGTATGACCTATCCTCCTTTAAATTCTCGCTACGCCACTTTGCGGCCCTGATAATCCAGCCTCTCAAGTAAAGCTATCATCAATTGGAATTACTTGGTCAAGACAGCCCCCCACACCAATGAACATCACACGAGGTTTAAAGGTTTAGATCTGAAACCACATTCCCTCAATCCACAGCTCCCGGGAAGCAACCCCACGCGAGTGATCACCCAAGCAAGGGACTAGCTAGCCTTACTTCTTTTCCAGGATATTCGCACCTGGTCCGAGAGCTCTGCGTCCTATGGCTGGCAGACCTTCTAACGCGGGGCCATTCAACCACTGCACGCACCCTTACCCCTCATCCCCGTCCGATCTTGTGCGAATAAGATCCCTGTTGCTGGGCAGGCTAAATCATGCATAGAATCATCGCGGGCTTTGGAAAAAAAACACCCTATCAGAAGCTATGCGGTTTCGTTGGCTACCTAACGAAGGATATCCGGTGCTTCTACATTCAACCTTGAAACTTGTAGTATCAGGCCGAGATGCGGTTATTTCCCTCCTTTTACATAATATACAGGAAGCCAAAACTCAACGCCACTGTGATATACGCCAAACAAAAGAAATAAGAAATAAGAAACAAGAAATGCACCGATCATGAGGTGATTCTCGACCGAAAATATAAAAAGAATCTACCCAATAACCCCTTTTTGGCGCTTGTCTCGCCACGACCTCAACCGATGATCTTGTCATCACTGGCAGGCCATAGATGGAACCGCATCTCTCAGGACCACAATACTTCCAAGGCACGGCATTTTTACTCCATATTCATATCCGCAATATCAACAATATAGAGTTTTCATTCTCCCACTTTTAGGTTTAACCTACTCCTCGTCGAATCATTCTTTTCGAAATGTAATCACAGCGCCTGCAACTGATTATGAATAGCCGCATCTTGGTTGGCTAATGCAATGCACACTTTCTGTTGATGACATGGGAGACCTCACATCCCCACCTTGGCAAACAGGAAAGGCCATCTCCTCTAATTTATTTAATATTTCTCTTACTAGTGTCTGTCGAGTCCACCCTATACTCTAAGCGGTAAAAAACGTGCCCTTGCGAGAATAACATCTGCATGCCAAGTGCAGGGAGCTTCATGAGGGTGTGTAGGCTTAAGAGCCCCCACGGGGCTTGTCTGCTTACTATTACCAGCACTGTAATTGGTAGCAGAATGGCAGGTTGTATCACACCGTTTGGAAGGAGTCCAGTCGTCTGTTCACTTTGTCTGGAAGGATACCCTCTAATTGTACCTAGCGCAAGTTGATGGGAGTTAGAAAATAGGTTGGAAGAGGGAAAAGGTGGGGATTAAAGTGAGATTGAGATAGATGCTGAAATATGGACCATAATGTATAGAAACTCAGCATAGATAACCAGAAAGTGAATGAAAATGAATGAAAATAAAACTCCTAAAAACAATTCTTTTTTTTCTGGTTCTTCCTTCTTGGCTCTTTGCTTTAAACCCATTTCCAAACAAAGTGTCGGAGTTGAAAACTCATCTTTACTCTCAAACCTTTCTCGGGGTTCGCTATTACTCAATGAGCCTCTCATTCCAGTGCTGATATCAATTTTTTTATTTTTTTTTCTCTTACTCACACGCTTCCTGTTCAAAATTAGGACTGGCCAATCAATAGGGCAAGGGTTCCGATGTTGAATCAGGTTTCTCAAGGAGGAGTCTGATTGTTTACTAATGTCTAAGTTGATTGAGTCGCCATCTTTACGCACTGACTGTTATCTTCAACATTTGATATAAGCCCAGGCTGATTTTATTTTGATATCCGGAGAGACAAGGCGTATAAATCCCCCATCCAGGTGCGGGACCACCCGTTTTGCCCAACTATACACATGATAGGTAATAAATATATGTGTATAGTTTCATGCTCCAAAAAAAAACCAAGGTGGAAGACTTAGGGATGTCCTCACACATCTCTCATTTATATGAAGTTTGATGTGCCGACGATGGCGGGCCACGTCTGATAGATGCCGCTTTCTATGGGGAGTACTGCTGAGAGGGTTGAGCCCCGTTACCCAACGCAAGCTGTAATGGCACTAGGGGAACCCAGCAGCCTTGCCGGAGGATAGTAGGTAAGATTTGCCTAGGTTCGGAATCCATCTTGCTGTCGCGGCTTTCAGGCAATCTCGCATCACGATATTAAAATTGGCTTGCGCTTTCTGATTATCCTGCATGGCGTTGGCTTGGATATATCCGTTTGCAAGTTTAGAAGGGACCGGCATTGGCTCCGCTTTCTTCAAGGGCTGGGGGCAAAGTGGTTTTCACGTTTCCATTTTAACTAGGATTTTTCTTGCTTTCGCAGGCCAACAAAGCTGCAGTCCTGCTCAAGCAGTCTCACAGAGCCCGAAACAGTATATAGATGAAGTTAGATGCACCGTATGGCTGGGGGGGAGTGGCCTGTGCCCCTAAGGTGATACAATATTTTTTATCTCAATAGGGGGATGCACTGTTTCTTCTCCAATGCTTTTGAGGAGTTAGGGTTCATCTACTATGGCCTACCTATCTTTGTGAGAATTCCATCGGATTCTAGTATCCCGAAGAATAACACCCAGAATCGGCCATGGTTCACTTGCTTCCTCCAAGATATCCTATATTTCATAATGGAATTCTGACAAATAGAATAAATTGACAATATACCGGGTTAATGCGAGTAGAAACGTACCTCAAAAACAACCTCTGATGATTATTTCTTGGGTAACGCAAGCGCAAGCGCTGTCCGTCATGTTATGCAAGAAGAGTCCCTTACTCCAGCCAAAAAAAGAGAGAGACAAAAGACAAAAAGACCACCCTCTTGGGGCAGGGATTTGTACAGGAGGGATATTTTCTAATAGTCTCTAGAATCCCATCTCAAAAAGTTCAGCACTGGTTGTTAGAGCTTCGGAAATAACAATAATAGGGGTTAGCCAAAGATTGACAGCAACAACATTGCCAGTCGAAGTTGCTCTCCCAAAGCCTCCTCTTTGTACTACAATACCCAATCACCCCACCCTTTCGCTCCAGGAACGGTGCAGTTCAGAGGAGATCCAACATGAGAAATTATCCAGAAATATTACAATACCGGGGTTCCTGCAAAAAGCGTTCAAGGCTGGTAGTTGGCTGCAGACTCAAGTTTATCCCGTGCAGGAGGGCTGAGGCCAGTGCAACCTCAAAGATCCACGCGATGATGTGTCATATACGGCTAACTGCGGGCGAATAGGCGGCTATTCGTGTCAAGAGATTAGATTTCCTCCTCGAGTCAGCTTGAAAAGTTAAATTCGCTTTTTTTTTTTTGAAAATGCGGTGTAAGGGGATCGATCAAGTAAAAAGTGCGTCCGGCATCCAAGATGTATATCCGCTTCTGCCACCATTGAAAATTTTTGGTTGGTTTGTTGAGAGGTTATTGTTCACTGGCTCATCTTTTTGCCGCACGGCGGTTCTTACGGGATACAAAGTTTGTTGGGCTTCCAATAAATGTTCTCAGGCTTTTCGGTAATACGTAATTGATAATTTACCACATTATTATATTGTCATGATTTGGAAGTTTTGAACCCAAAGTTGTACACCAGAACAGGTTGGGTGGACTTCAACAAGCGATCTCCTGACAACAAATATATTTATTACCCCACAGGGATGGAATCTGTAGTACAATATTTTCTCGAGGACCCGAAGACCAGCCCCCAAGTTTAACAAGACTAAAGAGGAATACAAACACTAAATAGCAAAGTCATTATTACTCGGCCCCTCAATAGCTTTGATATAGATTTCGCCTGGGCATCCCGGCTGTAAACCTCAGGCTACAACTTGAAGGCCGCCCAGGTTTAAGGTTTTGATACCCATGGGAAGATCAGGTGGGGAGCAAAAGCGCACCAGGTCCCCGGTTGATTTAGGTAGTGCGTATAAGTATAAGTGAATGTAAGTTGTAGAAATACTTACTCCGTGCAACGGTTGGTGACCAGACACTTTTTCTTTCTTTCTCTAATATAATTACTGATGAGTATCATGTTTGCGACGGTTATCGAGATTATCGCTCCAGCCACCTCATCCGTGTCTTGGATGGTGTCTTTTTTTGTTTGTTTATTTTGGATATATCAAAAAATCGCCACACGTGGAACTGAGGGGTGGACGTACTCCATCCAATCCCAGACCAATTCTCGAATGACGTCGTGTATAGTTGGATGGAAGACCGAAGTACATGCATGTACAGCATTGGCCATCGACTCGAAACGGCCCCTTTGATGTTAGGTCTTCATGCAATGCGTTTAAACTCTTGGTGAACGATGGCTGATGAAAAGGCTGGAACCAGGTAATAATAAGATGGGTACCTGGGATGAACCATGATAGTTGAAAGTATAAAACTCCAGAGGACTTGAAACCCTTCACTGAGAGCAAGGATAGAGCAGAAAAGTAAATAACAAACGAAATATAAATATCAATTTTTATGATGGCTTATCTACTAGTAGTACTTTGCCACTCTCAGACTTCAAACGCCTCCCCATCATGGTACTCTTTTTCGCTATTGTGGCAAACTTTTCAGGACGGATAAAGAAGTGCGAGCCAACTAATTATTAGAGAATTAATTTGATGCACATGCAAGGGAGAAAAAGGTTGGGCTGATCCGAAGCCCCCGCGTGTCTTATCAATATTACTATCGATATGGTGGTGGTTCTGTACAACCCAGCGTATTGATGTGGGATTTGCTCTGTGCCAGCCCAGTGACAACTGACCAAGCTCATAGGTTTTGCAACTCCAAAGTCGGTCTCATCTGATGAATGCCAATGATAATTTTTTTTAAATTGATCGTGGCCACTTATCTAAACTAAACAAGGCGTTCCAACAGTAATTAATTACCCGTAGTAATCTTGGGTAGATATGCTGGGCACTTGTTGGTATGCCTGATGAGTCATCACATACGGATGTGTATCGTATCATTAAGCCAGCTGGGGGGGAGGCGCGGGAAATCTTCGGTTCCGTGGAGAAACGCGTGATAATCCCGGCGCTAAGCCAAAAACGGGGCGTAGTCAACAACAAACGACGCGCCTTCGCGCGTGCAAGAACAACATCGAGTCCCGCTTGAGGATTGGTTGGAAGGCGGCCGAAGAGGCGACTATGTTCAATGCCACTCACTCAGGCACAGAGTGTCAACTATTTTTTTCCGTGTGCGTGTGTGTCCGTCAAGCCTTCGATCCCATGTATCGGCTCCATCCTCCCTCCCATCGATGCTGTTAGGATCAACTCCCGCTATTTAGCTGAAGTTCAGTTCTGTCCAAAGTTTAAAAAACAGGACGGCCTCCCCTCCCCTCCCGTAAGGGAAATTCCTCGGGTCATTTATTCAGTGAGGGCTGCATACCGCAACTTCCGCTCCAACTTCCAACATTGAGAAGCCCCTCGGTCCCTCCGTTGGCTTATCCCTTTCTTCCTCTCGTCCTTCGCTCTCTTTCGCGTGGCTGCCTGCTGGTTCTTTTTTTGGAGGGGACAAGCCTCAGACTATCAACCCCTTGCGCTATCGTCTCCTGTCTCACGAAGCGCATTCGTCCAGCTTTTTTTTTTTAAAGAAAGGGAGAAGGAAGGGAGACGCAGAGTCGCTGCTGCTGTGCTGCTTCCCCTGCAATCGATTTTCATCAAATCAGAGTCTTTGCACCTCTGACCTCCTCTCGCGCATTTGGCTAAGTGGGTGTTGGACACTGTCTTGGATCTTCGCATCGAACCTCGTCGCGCCCGTCCTCGTTCCATTCGCTCCTGCATCTTCGCGTCGCGCCTGCTTGTTTTGACGTCCGTGTTGTCACCCTGAAACATTCCCTCTCAATCGGTTTCGCCCTGGGCGCCTGATATTTCAAGGAAATTAGGAAAAATACATATTGTGTTTCAAGCGTGTGGCTTGGTGCTTGGGTTAGCACGCAGAGGGCCCCCGTTTCCTTTCCCCTCTCACTCTCTTAGGGTGTATGGAGAGATCATCATCAGACAGCCTTGGAATTCTCGGGCTCACAATAATCTGGTGATGTCAATCCGTCGCTCGGTTCCCTCTGCTACCTTGTTTTACCTCGCCGTGACCGCTGGCGCTGAACTCAGCATTCCAACTGCGGCTGACTCCTCCCGCCCTCTTACTGGTTAAGGCAAGGAGAGGGAGTTCACTGTCACAGCTGTGTTTGTACTTGTGCTTGTGTTGTGATCAGTCGCGGCTTGACAAGAACCCTCCCCGTTTTTGCGCTTCACCTCACCTTATTCCATCGACTCTGTCGCGTCACATTCACCTCTGCTTCCCGATAATCTCACGCTCAACGCTCAATAGCGATCCTCGTTTCTCTCGACTAGTAGACACAATAATGGTCGCAACGTTTTCACCGCACCGTGATGCGGGCGGCACGCTACACTTGCCGTCGCACTCAGGGATTCACCATATTGATGCTAATTCGGCGATTCGACAACTCCGCAGATCATTTTCACGTTCACCTTCTAAAAGCTCGAATTTTTCCATTATTACTTCGCGAAACCAATCACCGTCCAAAAACGCGTCATACATATCGTCTCCTTTGTCGCCATCGCGAAGATCTACGCAAAGTAACTTTGTTCTTTTCCCTAGCTCTACACACCAGTCTCCATTCGCCGTACCATATCCACCAAGCTCCAAAATCTCAAGGCCCCCCGTGCGCCGGGTGCGCACGTCTCCTAGGAGCCCGGCCAAGCGCGCTTTGAACATCTCAACCGACCAAGGAAATGCGAAGCCCCCCCAGGGTATTCCAGTGACCCCGGGCGTGGAGAACTCGCCAAAAGCCCCAGACATGAGCCTTTCGCCCGAAGAGGCTGGTAGTGGGACGGGCGTATGCTCTACTGACTTATCGGCGTGCGCAGAAGGCACACTCGCACCTCGTCCAAATTTGTCACGTATTGAGAAGCGCCGGAGTGGGACGTTTGGCTCATACGCGACAGTTAGTCCACTGAAACGCAGTGACGGAATCATGAATTTGGACCGAGCCTCTCGGGGGAGCCCCTCAGCGAAGAGGCGTAGCGTTCATGCCGCAAACCTCTCAGGCGATTTTAGTATATTTGATAGCGAAAGCCCTCCTACCCACACGTCAGAAGAACAATCAACCGAATCACCTTTAGATAAGGACGCTTTGTCCTTACCTATTTCAACGACCCCGCCCTTTAGCCCGTTTGCCACGATTCCAAAGCGTTCTTCCTCCCTGCGGCGGTCAACTCTCCAGCAACGCCAAGGTGATCGCTCACTCTTTTCTCGGGCGAGACCCATGGGAGACTCAGTCGAGGGTGCAGACACCACCGGGACACCCCTCACCGTGCGCCCACGCATGTCCCTGGATAATAATCTCTTCCAGCCCAACCGGGAGAACCTTTTTTCCCCCAAGCCTACACAGGGAAGCAATTCGCTATTCTCGAGTGCGAATGGCTCAACCCAACCGAGGCCTGCGGCCCATCCGTTGTCCAGGACAATCACACAATCTTCATCGAGCTCGAGTCTTGTAGATGACTCGCCCACCCACGAGCCTGTCCACAAGAGTGATCGTCCAAGGGGGATCTTCAACTTCTCCAAGTCTCTTCCGGCGGGCTCCACTCGTCCAACTGCGCGTCACCTCACCCGCGAGGACTCGACGTCCTCGACGGACTCATTTGCTACGCCCGAAAATTACAAGCTCGTCAAGCCTCTACCAGCTGCATTCATGTCAACCGGACTTATATCTAAAAAGAACCGCAATGCAGAAGATCCTCAGAACATCGGCTTCAACAAAAATATGCCTGATACCCCTTGTAAACGTCCGATCAATTTATTTCCCACTGGGCAGATGACTCAGCCTGAGCGAGCTTTAGAGAAGTCTAGCTTAAGCAACCAACTAGATATGCCGCCTCCGTCCCCATTCAACCCTCCTACCACGCGACCGAAACTGGGGCCTTTCGCAAGGGGCATGGGGATTTTTGGGAATTCCTTTAACCGACCAGATGTCTCGCGGCGGGGCAGCTTTGCGAGCGTAGACGGTGATGAAGGGATGCATATACAATCGCCTTCCAACCGACACGATAGCCAGCCCCTTAGCGAATCCGATTTTCCGCCAACTCCTACTAAACAAACGTTCTTCCCCTCTCGAACATACCCGCCTACTGCGTCGCAAATAGCCCCACTTGAGCGTCTGTCTGAGGCCAGAAACTCGAGCCCACTGCATGACAGGTTCCTTCGGGGTTCACCTCGAACACCCCAGGAGCATCTCTGTCCTCCCGACCCTAGTGGTTTGTCAATTTCAGCACCATATGACCATCAACCCAACAAGCTGGACTTCAATTCTTTCAACCTCCCGGCAACCCCAACGGGTCCACGTGATTCATTTCTTCAATCAAGAAAACGGCCTAGTCTTCCATTGAACATACACCATGTACCGGATGTTGACCCTGCCCTTACATCTCGATTTGAGCGCGTGGAGATGATTGGTACTGGCGAGTTCTCTCAAGTTTATCGTGTTTCGCAGCCGAATGATATGTCTTTGTCGTCCATATTTTCGACAGTGCCCAAATCTCCTAGGACATTACCAGAGCAGGTATGGGCTGTCAAAAAGGCCAAGCAGCCGTACTCAGGCCTGAAGGACCGCGAACGTCGTATTCGTGAGGTCGATGTACTCAAAGCCTTGACCAACTCGGATCATATTGTTTCTTTTATGGATAGCTGGGAAGACAACGGGCACCTCTACATTCAAACTGAGTTTTGTGAGGAGGGGAGCTTGGATGTTTTCCTTGCTCAAGTCGGACTTAAGGCGCGGCTAGATGACTTTAGAATTTGGAAGATACTACTCGAGTTGTCTATAGTACGTTTACTACTCTCAACTTTCCATTTTTATGATTCATATACTAACCGCCGTTCAGGGGTTGAAACATATCCACGATTCAGGGTTTATCCATCTCGACCTGAAGCCAGCCAATATTTTGATTACCTTCGAAGGTGTGTTGAAAATTGCCGACTTCGGTATGGCAACACGATGGCCGGCGGAAGATGGAATCGAAGGTGAAGGCGATCGTGAATATATCGGTCCAGAGATCTTGATGGGTCGTTATGACAAACCAGCGGATATTTTTTCCCTAGGTTTGATCATGTTCGAAATAGCTGGAAACGTCGAACTTCCAGATAACGGTCTTTCGTGGCAAAAGCTCCGGAACGGCGACATGAGTGACGTCCCCAGTTTAACTTGGAGCTCTGAAACCAACATCTTCCGTGACGCGTCCGGAAACCCTATCCTAGAAGATGCCTCGTTCGAGGAGCTGTGTGCGTCGGATTTCGGCGATGATGACTTTGGTGCTCCTGATTTCTTCGGGGTGCGCAAGGCTCATAATGAGCGCAAAGCAATTCCCTTTACTCGTACTAGTGAGCTCATCGATCCTCCCGCGTTTATGATCGAAGCCAGCCACGATCAGGCGCTGGACAAGATTGTCCGGTGGATGATATCTCCGGAGCCGGTTGACCGCCCGACGGCCGATCAGGTTTTGGAGACTTACGGGGTTCAATTTGTCGCGTCCCGACGTCGGGCTGGAGCCTCTGTTTATGAAGGGAACTGGGGTCCCGCCGATGATGTTCTTGCCGAGGATGCTGAAATGATCGATGTTTAACTAATACGACCTGACATATTATTGCATTTGGATGGAGTTGGTGCTTTTTCTTTTACAATACCATCTAACGACGGCGTTCATGCGGCCAAGCCCCGGCTTTTTAATTTTAATCTTTATTTTTCGCTCTCCCGACGATCAGCATCTCATTATGATGGATGTCCTTGACGCGCAAAACGAGCACACCCTGCATGTGCAGTTGGAATCAGGACTAAGTAATCGCGAATTTCAAAGTGGTTCCTTTCTTTTTTCTTTCTTTTTACGCGATATCTCTCCACCTCCGAAGTTGAACTTATTGTCTTGGCTCATATCCGACCACCCTTTACAAATTAGGCTATCGCGCCTGGTTTAAAGAGGGTACTACACTCATTTTCCATATTTCCTTTGTTCCTGTACCACAATTTGGGCCATGACAACTGTGTTTCGCTTCTACAATGTATCTACATATGTTACCTGCAGCATTTCTCTTCCACTTGAAGTATCGTCCATTTTCCTTAGTCCCTGGAGGCTTTCTTTTGCTTACGCAAGGATATCAGTCGAATATAGCAGACTTAAACCTTTGCTACATCTTTCTTTTGTCGTCGGAGTTAACTTGAGTGTTGTTCATTGTTGCTCGTGCACCTTGGGCGTTGATATTGATTCTCCTACATTTTTATCTTACATGTGTCTTCTACAATTTCTTTTCGGTTGTAATTTTCATTTTCTTTTTGCCTATTCTGTCATTATATGTTCTTGACATTCAAGGAATAGCTGGGATGTGATCAAGCGGGCTTGAAAACAGGGTAATGCTTGTGATTTAGACTCTTTGAATGAATGCGAACCAATTCTGGAAGCCCAATTATATCTAAATTTCACTATGAGAGATGTATAGGGAGCTACTGTAGTGTAGTGCCGGTAGTAGTAAAGTGAATCCGTCAAGGGCTTTGAGTGGTGATCGCCACTGCACTGGCTGCCGGCTTTCTTGGCATCAACTTCGGAGGCGAGTTTCTTCCCACCGCTTTGGTCGTTTCAACTGCTCTCCAGAAAGACAAGCCCGAGATATCTTGTCGTTTCACTATCAATTGCACGTACTTTATTTTGAGCCCTGAAAATACCCTAGGGCTCTGAATATTGATTAAGATAACCACAGCCACAATGCGCCCCTTCGCCTGAAAGCTTCTTTCTCTGTACGCAAGACGGCACACAAGCACCGACCTCCACCGCTGAAGCTTCAATCTTGAATGGATAAGAGAAAAAGAAAATATAGCGGACAGGAAGCTCTCTAATCGCTCAATTTAGGATATCCTAGCCCTGAACCTTTCGTCCTGCCCCTGCCAATACATTGGAAATCCTTCAGGATGGATCACCGAACCTTCATCTCAGACTCCCTCCTCCGTCTCACCAACGCGTCGGATCCCACTGTCGTCGATTTCGTGCTCGCGACGGCAAGCTCCTCTAAATCCCCCTCTTTATTACAAGCTAAACTTGAATCTTTCCTCGATGGCAACCCGGACGACATCGGTACTTTTTGCGGGGAGCTCTACCAACGAGTCGGGGCTGGTGCCAAAACGGCCTCCTCGTCCTCCGCGGCTGCGGCTCCTGGCGGTTCCTCTACCAGTGCAACAGGGAAAGACCGCCGAGAAGCCACCTCTAAATCCACAAAGAAGTACCGTCTTCTGGATATGGAGGATGATTTAGCGGATCACAGCGGCTCGCTGGGGCCCACGAATGTGGAAGCGGAGCGGGTGCGAGAGAGACGAAAACACGGCAAGGAAAGTAGTAGCCACGATAACCAGAGTAAGGAGAGTCGCAACCGATGGGAGCGGGAGGAGAGCAGCCGAAAGCGGGAGCGCGAGCGCAGTCGCGACCGCGGACATCGATCGAAGAAGATACGAAGGCGAGATGTGGAAGACTTTGATGATCGATGGGGGGATGAAGAGATCTACGAGGACGATGAGGTGGGAGGGGAGGAGGAGTTCCAGGAATCGCCATCAAAACGGACACGATTGGAGGATGGGTCCGCCTCGCCGCGATCTACGACATCTTCCGCGGAGCTGGATCCGGCGGCGAAGAAGGAGCGGGATCGGGAGCGGGATCTGGCGGAACGAGACGAGTTTGCGAAACGGTTGGCGAAGAAGGATAATAGCAAGACGAAGAAGGTGGTGGAGGACCGGACACGGGATGGCGAGGCTGCGAGACGACGGGCATTGGCGGATGATTCTGCAGCTCGTGCGGCTGCAATGCCGGAGCTGAGGCTGCGCTCGCGTCAAGAGTATCTTAAAAAGCGGGAGACAGAGCGGTTGGCGCTGCTGCGGAAGCAGGTTGCTGAGGAGACGGCTGAGCTCCGAGAGAATCCAAGTTTGACGCGGAGGGAGAAGGAGGAGTTCGCGCGGAACCGAGAGGTGCTACGGATTGCGGAGGAGCGCTTGCGGATCGACGATCACCGTGATGGGTACATGATGCCTGAAGATTACATTACGGAAAAGGGTAAGATCGATCGCAAAAAGAAGGAGGAGGCACTGTACAAGCGTTACGTGGACCGGGATGAGCACGGACAGGAGAGGTTCATCACGGAGCACGAGGAGTGGGAGATGGAACAAACGGCCAAAGCGAAGGCGCAGATCAAACGGGCAGAGTTCGTGGACGAGGGTAACTACGAGTACGTCTTCGATGATTCGCAGAAGATCAATTTCGTCATGGATGCCAAGATGGAGGGCACTCGAAAGGTCATGACCCACGAGCAACGCATGCTGCAGGAGCAGCTTGATGCGGCGGAAAAGAAAGCGCAGACAATCAACGATACTCGGAAGAAGCTGCCGATTTACCAGTTCCGCGACCAGATCATCCAAGCGGTCCATGAGCATCAGGTACTGATTATTGTCGGAGAGACCGGGTCTGGAAAGACAACACAGCTCCCACAGTATCTCCACGAGGCCGGGTATAGCAAGAACGGACTCAAGATCGGCTGTACACAGCCCCGACGAGTTGCCGCCATGAGCGTGGCGGCCCGTGTCGCGGAGGAGATGGGGGTCAAGTTGGGAAACGAGGTCGGATACGCTATCCGATTCGAGGACAATACTAGTGATAAGACGGTGCTGAAGTACATGACCGACGGCATGCTGCTGCGAGAGCTCCTGACCGAGCCAGATCTAGGCCAATACTCCGCCCTGATGATTGACGAGGCGCACGAACGGACTGTACCTACGGATATTGCCTGTGGTCTTCTGAAAGATATCGCCAAGGCACGGCCGGACTTGAAACTCCTGATCTCCTCGGCGACGATGGACGCGCAGAAGTTCCAAAAATACTTTGATGATGCACCCATCTTCAACATCCCCGGACGCATGTACAATGTGGATATCCACTACACGTCGCAGCCAGAGGCGAACTATCTGGCCGCAGCCATTACTACGGTTTTCCAGATCCACGTATCGCAAGGTCCTGGAGATATCCTGGTGTTCCTGACTGGCCAGGAGGAGATTGAGGCAGCCGAGCAGAGTCTCCAGGAGACTGCAAGGAAGCTGGGGAATAAAATCCCGGAAATGATCATATGTCCGATCTACGCTAATCTACCGTCTGACCTCCAGACTAAGATCTTCGAGCCAACACCGCCCAAAGCGCGGAAGGTAGTGCTAGCTACGAATATTGCTGAGACCAGTTTGACGATTGACGGCATTGTTTACGTGATTGACCCGGGTTTTGTCAAAGAGAATGTTTTCAACCCCCGGACAGGTATGGAGAGCCTGGTGGTCACCCCTTGTTCTCGCGCATCGGCGAACCAGCGGGCTGGTCGAGCTGGTCGAGTCGGACCGGGTAAGTGCTTTCGCTTATATACGAAATGGGCGTACTACAATGAACTCGAGGAGAGCACGACGCCGGAAATCCAACGCACAAACCTGAATGGCGTCATCCTGATGTTGAAGTCACTGGGCATCGACCAACTCCTCGAGTTCGACTTTATGGACCCGCCACCAGCGGAGACGATCATTCGGGCCTTGGAGCAGCTTTATGCGCTGGGGGCCCTGAACGACCGCGGCGAGCTGACCAAGATCGGACGGCAGATGGCGGAATTCCCGACGGACCCCATGCTCGCCAAGGCGATCTTGGCAGCGGACAACTTTGGGTGTGTGGAAGAAGTCCTGTCGATCGTCTCAATGTTGGGTGAGGCCAGCGCTCTCTTCTTCCGCCCCAAGGACAAGAAGATCCACGCGGATAGCGCGCGCAACCGATTCACCATTAAGGATGGCGGCGACCACCTGACACTCCTCAACATCTGGAACCAATGGGTGGACTCGGACTTCAGCTACGTCTGGGCGAAGGAGAACTTCCTCCAGCAACGGAGTCTAACCCGCGCGCGCGACGTGCGCGATCAATTGGCTAAGCTTTGCGACCGGGTCGAAGTCACCGTTAGCACCTGTGGATCGACGAACCTGATCCCGATCCAGAAGGCGATCACGGCTGGATTCTTCCCCAACGCGGCACGTCTCCAGCGTGGCGGTGATAGCTACCGCACCGTGAAGACGGGCCAATCGGTGTACCTGCACCCATCGAGTACGCTCTTTGAGGTGAACCCACGCTGGGTGATCTACTTCGAACTAGTGCTCACAAGCAAGGAGTACATGCGGAGCAATATGCCACTACAAGCAGAATGGCTTGTGGAAGTTGCACCACACTACTACAAGAAGAAGGACCTGGAGACACTAGGGTTGGATCGAAAGCAAAAGGGACAGGGAGCGACAGGGGAGAAGAGCCGAAACTAGGTAGAACGCACGTTGTCGGCTTTAGTTTTAGTTTTTTTTTTTTTTTTTGTCATATACTATTTTATACTGTTTTTTTATCTTGTCTGATAAAACCAATTCCCTTTCCCACAGCTCAAGAAATGGAATAATTCATGAGAAGTCCCTTTTAATATTCCATTTCGGAATTATACCCAGCGACGAACGGTCCAATCACATCGCCGGTAATTCCAGTTACTCGACCGCGGCTCCCGGACTCCGCTGGATTTAACCTCGGTTCGATTCCTGGGGAAAGCAGCATCACATCACTCCACAGTCCAGTGTCCACACGGCCGTATTTTCATATAATAACCAACGACACGCTGCTACCCTTCCCCTTTCTCTGCCCCCCCCCTCTTATCACTCTCTTCTCTCCTATAAACCACCAGCCAACACTCCAAGCCGAAATAAAAACACCCACCCAACACCGACAAGATGTCCAAAACATTCACCCCCGCCGACGTCGCCTCCCACAACACGGCCGATAAGGGACTCTACATCATCGTCGACAGCAACGTGTACGATGTCACCAAGTTCGTTGATGAGCATCCCGGTGGTGCTAAGATTTTGAAGCGTGTCGCAGGCAAGGATGCCACGAAGCAGTTCTGGAAGGTAGGATATTCCCTACTCTCCTTATCTCTGTCCCCCATTTTTATTTTTATTTTATTGTTTCTTCCGCTTCTCAAAAAAGAATAGGGGGGCGGGGAATTCCAAGGTTGTCCGGTGATTGCTAATTAACGGTGTGTTCGTGTAGTACCACAACGACAGCGTGCTGAAGAAGTACTCGCCCAAGTTGAAGATCGGAGAGGTTAAGGATGCTGCCAAGCTGTAAATGTACCGACATCTTTTCTTATTCTCATACGCTCAATACCATACCATATTCCATATACAAGAGAGAGAGAGAGAGAGGAAAGGGGAAGATTTGAGGACAACGGAGGGGTCCTTTATATGTCTACTGTACTGTCCTTGATAAAATAGACGGCTGCAAATCACGCAATGCTTTGTGTTTTTTTTCTCTTCTTTTTGGATCCCGATTACGAAATCAATTACGATTCGTTGCATGGCTTAGGAACACCGACATTGGGGGGATATGAATCCCATTTCACACATATATACCTGTATAGATAATATCTATATACTCCTAACAGGGGTATAAATAGACAACCCGAACAAAATAACAAGGTGGTATCGAACGTTTAAAATCAAAACTCCAATGAAAAATATATATAGGGGAAATATATAAGCGAAGAATGAGCTGGTCTCGTGACTTGGTTATATACCCGAATAATATGCCCTATGCAAAAGGGTATTATAAATTATTGTTGCTTTCTGTAGTTTAAAATCCTCGGAACGGATCATCATGGCGGAAGAATTCACCATCTTCGTACGGCGAGTCAAGCTCCGAGTATGCAGGGTTCATGCTCCATGGGCTAGACACTTTTCTAGCGTGACGCGACCGGGCCGCGGTGACACGATATCGGTTCGACTCAGTCTGGTCGATGAATGCTTCCATCCGTACGGTGCCGATGGCATCGAAGAAGTTGCCGGTCCGAGCGCTGGCCTCTGACGTGCGGTGGCTGAAACTGCTCCGGACACTGTTGAAGCCTTGAACATGGGATGGAGGCCCACTAGGTGCCTCGGTGGAGCCGCGGATCGATGGAATTGAAGGCATCGTGGCCTGGCTGGAGAAACTGCGGATAGTGGGAATGGGCATCCGGGGTGTAGTGTTGCTACGCTTGCGGGAATGGTTAGAGAATCGAGGCACAGTGGGCGGATCGGCAGCATCCGCCACTGGGTCCATTCCGTTGAGGTTCGCTGGAAGCTCCGGAACGGGCTCTGGGGCGTTGGGAAACGATCTCTTCCCCTTGGGCCCTGGTCGAGGTTTGCCCTTGGCAATCCGAATAGAGTCTCGGATAGGGTTACGACGGAGAGATGCTGTAGGTGCGGGGCGCTCGTACTCCTCCTGTGGAACGGGGGGTAGGCTAGCTAGGTCTTGAAGGCCGATAGCAGAGTGGCTTAGGAATGATAGGGCAGTTAACCAGACATAGTGGCGTTCGATACTTGTAGCAGTGAATTTGAGGGCTCGTTGTGGAGTGAGAATTAGAATCGATCGATTAAATTGGACAAGTCCGTTAGACCCCTTGGGCAAAGGGTTATCATCTTTGACATCAAGAACGGATTGGATCGTCACTGCTCCAGGGATTAGCGATCAAGCAAAAAATAGAGTCATGAAAAGGAAAACCACAAGGCACATACATTTCCTGCCACTCTTGCCAAGCAGCGCAGGCCCACTTGTTGGCTGCTTGCTACTCCACATGACGGCGCGCTCGTACGGAGCCAGCCAGACCCATCGTTTGTGCCTCACTCCACTGTTGGTGATACTGGCGGAAACCTCCTCAGGGTTCTTTCCGTCCCAGGCGTCCTTGTTTTCCCCCACTCCACCAAATGACCTTCGTCTCCGCACGTACTTGAACATCCACTCCCCAACCATTGTCTGCGCGATCGCATCAACCACGCTCGTCGGCTGAACTGTCGTTGCCGTCGAATCGTGGCGCTCATGGGTCAACGTCCGCGAGACACTCGGGCGATGCTGTACTGGCCGTCGCGGACCGCCCCGTTTTTCCCGAGGCATCGTGATATCATCGAACGGTAATGGAGGGTGTCGAGGACTATCCGGAGCATATGAAGAAGTGGACATCGCGGGAGACGATCCGCTTCCACGCCGCTCTAGTTGTTCCGCCTGGGACATGGCAGCTGCCGAGCGGACACGTCGCAGAGTAGGCCGTCGAACAATCGTCGGTCGGCCACGATCAGAGAAGTTTCGAGGATTAGAAGGAGTGGGACTTGATCGCCCGTCGCTTCCGCCAAGAGGGAATTTCCTTGAGCTGAGTCGAATCGGAACAGGGAACGGAGGGCAGACGCTGGAGGCGCTCCCACTGCCGCTATCAAGGCTGGGCTCACTTGGGCTCCGTGCACGGATTCTCTGATGAGTAGCTGCCCCATTGGAGATCATGGCTGCTCTGCGGATGTCCTGTTGTCGCACCCCGGAAGGTACTGCTCCTATACGCCACGTTGGCACCATCGCTTCCCGGGTCGTATGGCCCATGCTCGTGTCAAATAACTGGGATTCTGCGTCTAGGAGATGCTCGTCCACTTTGGGTAATGTAGGCTCATCCAAGCTCGGGCGGTCTTGTGTGGAGACCAGCCTACCCCTTTGCAACGTATACGACGCAAACGGCCGGTTAAGTAGGTCATCGTCAGTGAAGACGTCCTTTGTGAACTCAGGCGACTCTTCGTCGCTCAGCTGGTCAAATCCGGCGAACAGACTGCTCGATCGGAAGGGCCGCCTGAGATCTGATTTAGACTCTTTGGACAGCGGTCCGTTATCGTTGTTCCCTGGATAGGCCTGGAGGGGCTGGGACTCTAGCGCCTTGGGTTGTGGGACCGTGTCTTTCGGCTTTTCAACAACAAGGGGTGACGGCTTCCTTTCGGATTTATTCACCCTTGGAGGCGGTGCGTGGTACGGCTGAATAGGATGCTCCTGTGTAGCAGTGCTCAGGGGAAGATCCGGGATAGCAGACGGGAGCAAACTCGCGGGTAGCTTAACCGGTCGTTGGTCAATTCGAATCTCCTCGGTCTGGATACCAATTGTTCGGTTTTGAACCAGCGACTTAAATGAGGTTTGGCACGAGGCGCTCTTGGTCTGGGGCGGCAAGACCACACTCCCCCGCGGTGAGGGAGGCTCAGAGAGGGGTGGGTGGATTGCGATCATAGGAATGTCCATATCCTGCATTGGCTTAGAGCCTTCTTCGGGTTTATTCTCGCCCTTTTGCGACCCAGTAGCTGGTGTTTTCTCTGTCTGTACAGAAGTGGAGACCATTACCGGTAGTTTTACAGCCGGAGCGGGTGCTGGTACTTCAACCTTGGGCGTCCTCGGCGGAGTGGGTGGGTCACCGACGGTCTGACAGGATGTTGAAACCATGTCGGTTACCAATGTCGAGGTACTGCTGTCTTGTGTCTGGTACAATACACTCGGCTCCGGCAGGTTATCAGTCTTCGATGGCAGCGTTGGCGACGCAGGTGGAGAATATTGGATGCCAGTGTCTTGATACACAACAGTCACCGTGGAAATTGCAAGGGAGTTTCGAGGTTCAGTAATCTCCTCGGATCTTATCCCATAGCCATCCATCGAAAGACCCAGAATCTTTCTGGCTTTGGCGTCCATTCCCATCGGATGTGAGAGTTGGGATTGGACAGAAGCAGGTCGTTCTTCAGGAAGTGCCTCTGGGGATTGGGGGCTCAGGTCGTCGTCGAGAGGTCCGAATTCCTCTTCTTCATCGAACGCGAGCTCCTGTGCAAGACTCAGGCCGTCCGGCTTCGAGTCTGGCATATTGGCGATGCTCATCGTCGAGTAACGGACATTTTGGAAGCCATCCTCGTCACCATCTTCACTACTCAAGCTTGTAACGCTCGTTCGGCGCCGGCCTTGACTGCTGGAGTGAATACTGGCCGAGTCACTATCCTTTCCGGTTGGTCCTTCCTTGACTGAACCCGCTCTATCCATGTTCGGCGTGGGGTCGAAAGTACCAGCTGCTTGGGCGGCTGCTACTTCGTTCAACACAACCTTGAGGCGGCCTTCAACCACATGAACTTTTCGTTCTAGGTTTCTGCGCTCGCCTTCCCAAACATCTTTATCCTGGTTCCAAAGCTCCATAGTTCTCTCTACATCTTCTTCCCGGCTCCGAGCCTTCTTCTGGGCCTGATCCAGCTTCCGGCGAACATCAGAGATGCTTTCTAAGGCATTATCTCGCTCTTTGGCTAACTCGGTGAGGGCGGAGGAGGTTCCACCCTCCAACAGCTGTAATTGGTGTTTCAGTGATCGGGATTCTTTTGTGTTTTTGGACAGACGGTGGCTCAGGTCCTCGTTTTCAATTCGTGAATCGTCGAGGGTCCGTTCCAGGACATCGATGGCTTTTGTCTTATTCTCAACCTCGCGCCGAAGGGATAGGATCTCGGAAACAAGAGAGGCATGCAGTGTAGGCGTGAACCGCCGTGGGTCCAACGGCGATATTGTGTCCCCATCTGCGATATCGTCAAAATCGCTACGGCCATCGGGGGAGAAGTTATGGTTCGGGAGGGAGATAGGCGATGAAGACGGCCCCGGTGAGGAGCCTCCCCGGGCATGCATGGAGGGTGGCCGCCTGGGGGTCGTAGAAGGCGTTGGGAACGCGTTTGCCGCCGGAGGGCTCTGATACATAGTTTCCGCTGCCATGACGTTCGGGTAACCAAATTTGGACAAATACCGGAGATGTCTAAACCATCACCGTGGCTGACACACGTCGATCAGGACTGGCAGCAGTTGATTCTCATGGACCACTTGGCTAAAACGAAGTATCATGCAGTCTCCATTGACTATACATATATCGTTATTCCCCGAAAACCCCCAGCAAATGCGGTCGAGAGCCTGTCGAAACGATTGAATGGAGAATGCTGGCCAGCAGCAATAGGAATTAATCTTTCGCCACTGCTTTTTGATTCTGAAACATACATGAGTCTAATTATGCTCGGGCTGGGTGGAGCTTTGGAACGTGGTTGGGAAGTCAAAAGGCACTCAAAGATGGAATTTGCACCTACATCTGGATCAGTGTTCAACACTCTCCTCCTGTAGCCGTCGAGGCTACTCCAGATGAAACCCAATAATAATACAAAAACCAATTGCCGCTCTTCCTTTCGAGGCGCCCACCGTTGGGAGAGGGGGGGAACAAAAGGGGGGTGGAAGAATCAAAGGGGTGCTGGAGCCGTGGAGGGGATGTGACGGCGCTGGGAGAAGCAAAGCAAGGAAAAAGAACCAACAAAAAAAGGATCAAAAAGAAAAATGCCAGCGAGAAAACCCAAAGAAGATTTGGGAATATGCGATGCCGAGCGTTGTCATCCAATAATCCCTCACCGTTCACAGGAAAGATGTAGTCGACAAGGTACGCCGTTAGATCGCAACTAGCAGTTGAGAACCAAAAAAAAGAGAGAGCCCTGCGGCAACGGGTTCAAGAACCTGGCGCAAGCACCGGTCAAAGGCGACATGATGGCCAGCCATGCGAAGAGAAAGAACTCAACCATTAGCTTCACCCAGGGGCGTTCGTTAGGGGGGAATGGGGAAGAGAGCCCACGTACCCGATTAGTGAGGAGGAGCCACTAAACTTCCCCACTGTAGCTGCCACTGGCTTTCAGGCTTCAGCTCAAGAAAATAGATAAATACCCCGACCAATATGGTGTGGATAAGACGCGTTTTGGTCGAATAAGAATCCCACAGGGAAGAGTGATCTGTTAGTGTCAGATATCGGCTGAGGGGGCCATGATGAAAGGGGCGAAAATCATCATGTACAGGAAAATTCAGAGCCAATCAAGATAACAGAAAAAGGGGACGAAGAAACAAGAACCAATCTGAAACCACCAGACGGTGGAAGCCCTGCATGGTGGCCATTGAGAAAAAAAAATAAAAAAGCAAAAGGAGACTTCTTCCCCCCCAAAAATGAGGAAGGCTAAAAAAAGGAGGTCCAGAGGGATCGCCTCTTCCAGAGGGGCGAGATCGTTATAATGCAGCAATAATAAGATGATTCTTAATGCTAGTGGATGGCAGGAGTTCGTGTCAACCACTAGTTGAGCTCCACTCGTTGCCTGTTCAGTCTTTTTTCCCTCTTTTTTCCGTGCCAGTGATGGAGAGCTGTGATAGTTATTCTTTTGATCAAAGATGAGGGGGTTATTGTTCTGACAATGGTCTCATATCATATCATATCCTATCATATTATTCAAAACAAGAAAGAAAGAAAGTCATTTGTTTGCGTTTCTTGCAGGACAGCTGAGTCATCCGCGTCCCTCCCATCCACATCCACGCCCCCCAGTCGGAAATTCAAAATTGCCCACCCCCAAGATTATTCTAATGGAAACATTAATTTGGGCGTAATATCGTACGATGAGCGCGGGAAATGAAAAAAGGCTGTCTCGTCGCTGATCATCGCCAACCAATTTCCCAGGAGAGCCCATGGTCCGTGTTTCAGTCCAACACAATCCGACCCTTTAGTAGGCTCTTAGTGAGGCCTTGAATCCTTTGTCTCTTTCATTCCAGAGAGAAATATATTTAGGTTTGGGCTCCAGACTCTTTAGCTTATACTCCGTGCTGATTGGGTCAATTCGCGATTATTGATCTTCTCGATGCATCAAAACGAGAATCGTTGAGATTGGTCCAACTGCGGGATGTCAATAATCGAGCTTTCTTCTTCAATAATAATGCAGCTGGAGCCAGATACTCGGGACGGTCTTCCTCTTGCATTTATTCAATGGTTCTTGAATCCTGACCTATATCTCCCTCCAGCCTCCAAAGGAGCAAAAAAAGAAAAACAAACAAACTCGGGAAGGATCCCACAGCTTAGCTCTCCACCGATTTCCATGGTTGACTCGAACCAAGTTACCAAGGCCGCCAGGGCCAAGTGAGTTTTCGTTTCGGAAATTAGTACGGAGAAGCCGACCCTGCCGGTTGACATTCGAAGTCACATTATTCTTCAAGGGATTTCCATTTTCCCACTATTTCCCTTCCAGGTGGTTGTGAAGCCGTGATGCTGCACGAAAGCTCTTCCCATCACATTGTGATTCCCTGAATTGGTTCCCCTATCGCGCGGTTCATGCCGTTTTGAGACACCAATTCCGTGGGCTCCAACTCTCCCAACGGTTATACCTGACCAGGATTACGGTTCGAGGTTGGGGGTTGGTAAAAAAAGTAACACCGGAGAACATTCGAGCCAAAAAAAATAAAATAAATAAGTTACCCCCTCTTATCAAAGCAAAACGGGGTCTGCTGTTCCTTGCCTCGCCAGAGATTGGTTCATGACGCAAGGTGATCAATTTCATTGGGTCGTATCTATCAATTCTTCATCAGGCCCTGAAGCCATGTGAACGTGAGCTTCCTAGGTTTGCGCGTTGAGGTTTCTCAAGAGAAACGTGTGAGAACCGAACGCAGCTACGTGAGACCTCGCCCCAGCCGATGACCCACACGGTAAGACGGCCGAGAATTCGCGTCCTCGGTTCAGAAGGATTTGACAGGTCACTATGCTTCATATAAAGCTCCAAACCATAAATAATATTATTATTAATTGAGCGGAATTTCCCATGATTTCTCTCAACGTACCGAGGCTCGAGACAACATAGGGGAATCGCGCTTGCTCGGCTGGCAGGAGGATGTCCGCTCAGTTCAAGCAGCTTAAGCCTTGAGCACTTCGGCAAGTTACCGACAGCCTGAAATAGCAATCCGAGTATGTGCCTCAGGTTCCCCATACTATCGTGTTGTCTGGAACCGTCAAACGATAGCTAGATTTCGCATGTAGTCATACATTATCACGAGCCAGAAATATTAGTGATCAGACTACTTTCTTCAATTAATCAAAGGTGTTTGGTGAGCAGTCCCTTTCTTAAGGTGAGAACTATAAAAGCCCAGCCAAAAGCGCATTCGCTCTCAGTACAACAAATTATCAGTGGCCTAACTTACAAACCACACAAGATAGTGGATGCTCACAAAGCTGTCTATAGAATTCAGCACACTGACGGTTTACGCGACATATAAAAAGCAGGATAGGTCGAATGGGGCCACACGTTACCGCATTAGGGAAATAAAGTCGCCAATACGGACCACTGCTCATGATTCTCTCGAACCAACGCACCGGTAAATCGACCATCAACACAACTAGCTCCTTAACAACCCAGCCAATTAGTGATTTATGGAGTGCTTCTTTGGCAACAGCTGTACCTGAGCTTTAGGCCCCCAAAAGCTCCGGTACGTGATAACACTTTGCCCGATTAAGATAATAGAAGCACCAAGATTGATCAGCATGCACTTGGGTCCACATATCTTTATACTCTCACGAACCACTGAAGACTTCACTGCCATGATGACGTCTTGCTCTGCCCTCCAGCTCCGCAATTATCTCTATCGTCACAAGTATGTGCCTAATTCGGAGAATACAATTGCCACATGCTTTTGAGACGCAGGAACTACTACTTTGTATGTGTCTCCACAATGACATTCTTCATGGTGGACGAGATAGACAAACTAATTTCACACGAAGGTATAAGTAGATCGGTCTTCCACTGTCGAATACCATTAGTAAAGCAACAACCACTCTCTACCAACCATGCTCTGGTCCGCTTTCTTTCTACTCCCTCTGGGGGCGTCATCTGTCTTTGCCAATGCAAATGTGTATGCCACCAAACAATTCCAATCATACCAACTTTATCTCGGCTCAACTAACGAAACAGGCACCCACTGATGACTGCTGGCCCTCCACCTCAACATGGAATGCTCTCAACACCACCACCCATGGAAAACTTATTCATAACCAACCCTTAGCCGAATCATGCTATCCCGGACCATACTACAGCGAAGAGTCCTGTCAGTACATATCCGACGGGTGGGCAAACTCATCCATCATCAATCAAAAACCCTTGGGATACTCTTATCCTCTTTTTTTTTTCTTCTTTCCAGTCGGTCGGAGTAATTCTAGGCTACCTCCAAGGCGCCGGCCATGGCCTCGCAAGTCAGCAGTTCGGCCTAGCCACTGACCAGATCCTTGAAATGACGGTGGTGCTCGCATCCGGCGAAATCGTCACGGCCAGCCCATGTCAACACTCCGACCTATTCACAGCTCTACGCGGCGGGGGTGGCGGAACATACGGGATCGTAGTCTCCACGACCATCAAAGCATACCCGACCCATCCCGTCCTCAGACATAGTTTTGCCATTATTCCATTGAGTGCCGGCGTACCGAATTTGCTGAACGTTCGTGCCAACATCATGTCGAAATTCTCCCTTCTCGCAGATGCGGGCTTCTCGGGATCTATATCCATCGGAGGCGGCAGCTTGAGCGACTGATCCGCCGCAGGGGCCGGGGTATACGCCCATGCAGCTGGAAAGATGCTCCCCAACAATGGCGATACGTCAGCCGTGGCGAGTAGCATTCAACAGGCCAAGTCATTCGTGAATCAACACCTAGTGAACGACCTCCTTCACTATAATGGAACCGAATTCTTCATCTCCTCCACCTGGACCGAGTACCCCTCGTACGAAGCATACTACGCCGCCAACGGGGGGCAAGCCTCCGTCGGTACCACCGATATTGCAATGACATCACGCTTATTCGACAGGACCTCGTTGCTGCACAACGAACAGGAACTGGAGAAGATGCTGCGGACTATATTCTCGACAAGCGACAAGGGCACCCTTTCGACGAGCGATACCCTATTCTATCTATTGCTCGTTGGGGGTGGAAAAGTCCTGGGCCCCGCGCCGTACACCTCCGTCAATCCCGGATGGCGAAAAACTTACCTCCTCGGTGAACTCATGGCGACCTGGCCGGAGAATGCGGATCCCGACCAAGTCCAGCGGATCAGGGAGGACCTCAGCTTTCGGAAGTGGGATGCCATGAGAGCAGTGACGCCAGGGATGGGGACCTATCTGAACGAAGCCGATCGATACGATCCCTCGTGGCAGGAGGATTTCTGGGGGGAGAATTACGACTGGCTGAAGACCGTCAAGGGACGATATGACCCGGACCACGTGTTTTGGTGTCATCCCTGTGTGGGAAGTGAGGGTTGGATCGAAGCGACGGAGGGGAGAGGCTACGGTCCGTTGTGCCAGACGAACTAACCTCCTAAACAGCTTTTTCCATACCACCTTTAGTCATTTTCATCTTTTTTTCTTTCCTCATTTCCAATAGATAGGGTCCTTTTTCAGGATATAGTTAGTTTGGACACCCTGGTTGATGATAGAATAGACAAACCTTTCCTTGCAAGACCGACTCTTCGGCCCCCACTGGATGACATCAGGCTGCGCAAGCCAGGGCACAGCCACCTCAGCCGGTCCATGTCATTAAAAAAGCTTGGTCTTCATCCTCAGTCGGTGATTGAATATCCCGATCTCAATCCCAGCTTGGCATCTGCAAGGCTGAAGCCGAAAGGGAATATTCCAAGATGGCAGATCGAAACCGTCACTGCTGGGAATGCCTTCGACGCTCCCTAGTGTGTGACTTTGCCCGCCCCGTATGTATAAGATGTACAGCCTGTCCTGGATACGACAATATCCAGCCTTTGCGGTTGAGATGGCTCGCACTGGGAAGAGTAAAATCGCGAAAGACAAAGTCCTCAACAAGTGAGGCCGACAAACCGACAACGAGAGGGCAATCCCCTAGCCTTAAGAATGCCATCACCACCACCACCCCTCCACGAGAGTTGAAAACCAATCTTCATGTGTTTATCCAGGCAGTCGAATATTGTCAGTGAGAGTAGTAAGACTTTACCGACCATGGTACACTGGCTGACTGATTAGATAACGCCTGCATTTATCCCGATCCCCTCCCCATCGCCAACCTGGGCCCGAACACTGCCATATACCTCATCACTCCACCGATTTTTCAGATGGCGATTGCCACGCACCCCGGTCACATCCGACTGGTGATTGTCTGCATGACTCTAAGCCATCGCATGAACCGCGCCCGCCGTGACTGCCGGTGTCAGGCTCTGGGGAGAGATTTTTTTCATTACCGCGGCCAGCTCATCCGGTCTCTGCGCAATGATATCCAGGTGGAACAGAAATGCATGAGCGATCTTACTATCGCGGGGATGCTTACCCTTCTTCTTGCTGATGTACGATGCCTCCTTCTATCCTCGGTTATGAAAAAAGGGGCAGTAGAATACTAACTAAACCAGGCCCAACAAGGCGTCTCGGAACACTGGCGATGCCACCTCGACGCAGTACGGCAAATCATCGTGTCGCGTGGGGGGATCCGTTCCCTGGCTCGAACAGCTGGTATGAAACCATTCCTTCTGTTCGTCGTGTTGTATGTGGTTATGTTATCTGTTTATTATTTTCCGTTCCGGAACTAACTTATCACCAGTGCAGCTGTTATGGGTGATACCTCCTCACCTGCATCTGAATTGGCCATGGCAAGCTCCTATCTTGAGGACCTCACTTTCGTAATCGAGCAGTATGGGGATCAAGCTTTCGGGTTCGGAACACACCCGACCCCCTTATTCACCGAGATCATCAAGACCAACACCCTTCGCGCGTGAGCCTCGAGCACCATAAACCAGTCCACAGCCTCCGACTTGACAACCGATGCATACAACATCCTCAACCGGATCCATCTCTTTTCTCCGTCCCAATGGGCCGAATCCACCTCACCCTCAACTTCAACCGCAGACTGGACCCTCCTAGGGACAATCCACCAAGCTGCCGCCGCCATATACTGCATCCTATCTCTCCAAAGTACCCTAATCCTCCCCTCCCACTCCCCCCTCCTCCGAAATACATGCCTCTCGCATGCCATCTCCTCCAACTCTCCCTTACCACCGCGCTCTCCTCCCCCCGCATCAGACGCTTCATCATCTGGGACCTCGTCGTTCTCGGTGTCGAGGCCATCCATAACACATCGGTCCAGGAATTTGTCCGCCAGAAACTGCCTGAGTTAAGTTATACCACTGGTACATACGTCCCCCTTCTCGCGAAGACTCTGCTAGAGAGATTCTGGGCGTTGGATGGGGCACAAACTTGGGATACATGCTTTGACAGACCATATACATTTGCGATGCATATGTCGGTGGATGTGAGTGGGTTGCACTGAATTAAAAAGAAAACACATAGAACTAGATAAATAGACAGAGGAGGGAAAGATAGAGATATACAATTTATTACTTTATTTTATTTATATTTATTTAACCCGGGCATTGGTTACTATCACATAGCCTTAGTAAGTCACCTAACTAGAAATAATCGCCCTTATTATACTTCCTGCAAAGGCCCTTGGGATTCCTAAATTCCCTTTTTAACCTAGTAGCTATTATCAGCCCCCAGCCTCTTATTGGTATCTTCGACCTTTCTTAATGGAACCCGATTGTTGAGTATATTTTATAGGGTTGAATATTCTAGCCCCGGTTAGGCTACTTTTATAGCCCTTGAACCCCTTAGGCAACCCACTACCTGTGATGATGTACTTGTACTCGAAGTAGGTCAACCCAGAAAGGTGGCCGAGCGCTGAGTGTCTCTAGCTCGTCCAGCTATTGGGCAAGAAATACCTAGTAAATTGGCCTAGGCAACCACTGTTTCGATCGCCCACCTGTCGAAAAGTAAGTCTGCTCATATTAAAAAGTTCCACCATAAAGTTCGTTGCTTAAATGACAAGACATCACATAGTCCGCCGTTGACGATCGTCAGCTACAGCCCCTGATTGGGAACGGCGACCCAGCGCAGGGCCTTGCAAGCATTCGCAACGCGCACGGACAGTTCTCAATCTGAAGCAACGGACAGGCGACAATGTGATAGATCCAGGGGTCGGATGTGACTACTGATCCATTCCCACCTTCCCAAAGAGAACTCCAAGAAAAGATACTGTCTCCAAAAGTCCAGACCTTTGCGATATCGGGACCTCGGATCTACCTACACTGACTAATCAAGCGATATCTTAGCTAACTAACTAGTTAGTTACTGTAGCACCAGGATGACGCATACCTGCGGATAGCCCACTCGGTACTTCTACTCCATTCGAGCACCCTGACCAAACCCCTACGATTCCATCAAGTTCAGAAATAACCCACTGACACCATATTTTCAGCCCCCCCCCCCCCCCAAATCGGAGGACCTAACTACCCCGCCCCCCCTCACTCAGTCCCGAAAACACAAACCGGGTCATCATGCCTCTAGATCCCCAGCAGACACAGGCCCTATTCTTCGACGTCTTTGGCACAACAGTCCAATGGCGCACAAGCATCACCAAAGCCCTACAAGAAGCTTGCTCGCAAGCCCTCCGTAACTCCGGGGACACACTCCCTTCTCACGTCCGCGCCCAAGCCCTCGCCCTAACCGAAGAAAACTGGCACGCAATGGCGGAGGATTGGCGAGCCTCCTATGGCCGCTTCACCAAGACCTTCGACCCCTCCAATGGCTTCGTATCCGTTGACCAGCACCACTACGACGCCCTAGCTGAGCTCCTCCGGGCGCGCCAACTCGACGAGCTATTCACTGAGATCGAGCTGCAGGAGCTTGTGCTGGCCTGGCACCGACTTGATCCATGGGCGGACACCGTGCGCGGGCTCCAGCTCCTAAGCAGCAAGTTCCGTACCGTCACACTATCGAATGGCAATGTATCGCTATTGGAAGATCTGGTTGCGTACGGCCCGTTGGCGTTTACGGATATCTGCAGCGCGGAGCATTTCGGGGCGTATAAACCGGCGCCGAGGGTGTATTTGGGTGCGGCGGAGAGGTTGGGTCTGGAGCCCGGTCAGTGTGCGATGGTGGCGGCGCATTTGCGCGATTTGAAAGCCGCAAAGGCGTGTGGGCTTGGCACTATATATGTTGAACGGTATGGGGAGGAAAGGGGGGGTTTGGATAAGGCGATTGAGGAAGGGTACGTGGATTTGGTGGTTGATATGGAGTCGGAGGGGTTTGTTGAAGTGGCGAGACAGCTGGGGATTCAGGTATAGTAGGGTTCGTAACGGGTGGATATGAACGACACCGTAGGTATCCGGTTTAGAGCCGTCTGTTCGCAGTTCTGTGGAATTGGCAACGATATGTTGACCCATGAACGAGTTGAGAGAAGATGTGCTTCCGAGTAGTCATGACGTCAATTGGTCTGATTATAAATCCAGGCACCTATGCATTTCAGCCTTAGAGTTTCCCCTCATTATTAATTCATAGATATATGGATGGCACATATCCATAGGTGTATTCAACTGTCTTGAGTATATTCATATCGCTTCGAAACTCATTACCCAATATACCAAAAAGGACGTACGTTTAACTATTCGCCTAAATGGGTCAGACGGAAGTACGGCCACCCCTCCCCATATCAGCACACCCTGCAGACTAACAAAGATAGGACGCCAAAATCTACCGCCATGCCGATTCAGACGGCCACTTCCGGCGCAAAGACTCAGCATTCCGGTCATGGGTGTCGCGAGACCCAACCGCCGAGTTCCCCGCGGAGAAGGGCCGCTACGTGTTATACCTAGGATACGGCTGTCCCTGGGCGCACCGGACAAACATCGTCAGATCCCTGAAGGGGCTCGAAGATATCATCCAGCTGGTCGTCCTCGATCCAGAGCTCGGACCGGACGGGTGGTTCTTCTCCGGCCGGTTCGGCTCAGCGGAGAAGGACCCCCTCTACGGCTTCACGAAGTTAAGCCAGCTCTACTTCAAAGCGGATCCCCAGTACGAGGGACGATATACGATCCCCGTGCTGTGGGACCGCAAGTCAGAGACCATCGTGAACAATGAGAGCAGCGAGATCATCCGCATGTTCTACACAGAGTTCGACGACCTGCTACCCGAGGATCAGCGCGACGACCACCGCCCCGGTGGCGGGTTTTATCCTCTATCCCTGAAAACAGAGATCGACGAGATGAATGAATGGGTGTACAATCGCATCAACAACGGGGTGTATAAGACGGGGTTTGCGACGACGCAGGAGGCCTACGATGCGAATGTGTATCCGTTGTTTGAGGCCCTGGATCGCATCGAGAAGCATCTGGGGGAGGCTGGACACCAGCCCTATCTTTTTGGGGAGAATATCACCGAGGCGGATGTCCGGCTCTATACCACCATTTGTCGGTTCGATGTTGCCTATTACCTGATATTCCGGTGCAATTTAAAGATGATCCGATATGATTATCCGCGGATTGATCGCTGGTACCGACGGTTGTACTACGACGAATCTGGGAGGACGCGGGGAGGAGCGTTCAGGAAGACCACTTTCTTTGATATTGTGAGTGCAACAAACCCGTTATGAAGGAGACAAGGAGGGGGAAAGAGTGCAGAATCACTAACTGGTGCCTATTAAACAGTACAAATATCAGTATTTGGTGGCAATAGGTAAACGACAAGGCGGTGGCCAGATAGTCGTCCCGGCTGGCCCAAAGCCGGATATCTTGCCCCAGGACGCGTAGTCGAGTTAGGAACGAGGTTGATCTTCTTGGGCATGGAGGTGGGAACATGATTCAAATCCAGATTTCGGGGTTTGGGTTCTCCAACAGCTGTGACGCACCCAGCTCCTTTAGAGTGACTAGTGCACCAGCTACCTGGCAGCTGGCCATAGTAGTGAGACAAAATAGGAACTATTGATGATCGCCCATACTGCCACATGACGTCTCTTTTGCAACGGTCAGGATGAACATCCCTCTGCAGATCTCTCTTGTCCTGACAGGTCGAGGAAGGAATCAGGAGGCGTTGTCACTCGAAGATCGTAAAGTTAGTGAACTATTAGGGTCACCTGAGCTGTCAGTCGGAGCTGAGGAAGCAATGGGCCAAAATTCAGCTCAGCGGCTGAGGGCTGTGAGACCACAACTAGTAAAGTCTATGGCTGGGAGGTTAATCCTAATGAGGCCAATGTGTTGTCGCGGCGAAACTCTGTATTCCTCTTTGTATACAAACTCAGCACCACTGGAGCGCTTATTATGTAATTGGTGCGAGAGCTCTGGCGGGGCAGCGGGGCCATAAATGAAAATATTAGTGCAGAAGAATTTGTGTGCTTTCAACTGCCGACAGAGCAAGTATGATACCTAGGTAGTGTTTTCAAAGTAAAGAATTTTTTGGTTAGCTTTGTTTCAGAGGGATTATTCAGTTATTGAACATTGCTTTCTCAGATAGAAAAATAATGGTGGAGATAAAGATGAGAAGAACTTGAAAAGGGGGCCACTATCGTCATAGCCAAAGCACAGGCATCTTGAACAAGTATTGTGTTCAAAAGACCCAAGGCGACTGGAGCTAGTCCTGTATTTTACCGGCCCGGAGATGGGTGGACGAGGCCCATTAATATTGGACGCTGCACAGACACGATGGATCATGGAATCCTCAGCAGGATTATCCACAAACAGTCGGCTATCACGGATAATGGATATCTTCGCGAGCAGGTGCCCTATAACTCTTCAAGCCCCAGCAAGTAGCGGCTAGATCCATTTTCCTCATCCACAATTTGATACACCAAAGTCCCCGACTCTTCGGTGACTGGTCACAATGGATAATAGTAATCATAAATTTCTCCATTTCCATCCCAGGATTCAAAGCCCATTTCCGCAGGGTCGGTTGCTGTTAGCGGGCCCATGGGAGTGGGACACTGGGAGTGGGACATTGGCCCCCCCCCTTCTTTGACCCAAGTGACCCAACCACACCTCGACTTCTGCTGCCAATTGCCGCGGCGTCTGGTCGGACGGTTGCCCAGATGTTGTGGTTCGAGCGCATGCAGCACTGCAACTACTAGGTTCGGATGATGCAGCAGTTCCCTTCTTCATGCATGCAGGTCTATGCAGGTTGATTGTTCCTACAGCATGTCTCTCGGAAGACAAGAGAGGTGCTTCACAGGACAGTTAGTGGGTTCTCTTTGTCACCCTTGATTGTAAATTTAACCAGATGAGGACAGAGTTGGGGAGCTCAGGATTCGAAGCAAGACCAAGAATGTGGGCATCGTTGTTTATTATTAATTCTATCCCCCTTAACGACTTGCTATCATACTCGAGTCAGGATTTCATATGACACGGCAATAATAATAAATAAAAACAACAATCAAAATAAGAAAATAATAAAATAACATAGGATAATATAGGAAGAACGGATCCCGGAACTTTACTAGGATATAGAGACAAAGTCAGATTCGCTTAATTATTATGAAAAATGCCTTGCGGGCATTCCCTTTCTCGAATTATGGTCATTATTATGGTCATTATTATTCTTTTTCTTATCATTATTGTCGACCTCGGACCGCAGCATCACTTGCACCTTTAAATTCACCTTGCAGGGGAGAGTGCCCGGATCACGTATTATCGTTACATTAGCCACCCACGTGGGAGAAAAATGGGCCGGGGCATCGATGCAAAATTCGTCGAGTTAACTTGCTTTTCTAACCGTACATAAATTCGATTCACCATCGTCAATGGAACAAGGGAGGCACGGTATGATTGCAGGTGGTTCTCTCTGCAATTGTGACAATAGTGTTGCCTCTCACCTCATTACCACCACGACTCCTGAGATATTCCATGACTTTATCCACCGTCAGCAAGGCTGAACTTTCCAATCATATAGCCGGTATAAACATATTCCTAGCTAATTGTTGCCCTTTCGGGCCTAGCCACTATAGGCTAAATCCTTATATCCCGCCCCAACAGGCCATCCAAGTTCTGGGTACTTTCTCCTCAGTTCTGACCCTTTTTATTTGATTATATCTCCCTTTATTCATTTATGAGTGATTACTTCTCCATTAGATTTGCTTTTTGAGAAAGGAGATGATAACATGGATAGTCAATCCCTGCTAGCTGATGGAACCCGGCCGCCATGGACCGGGCCGGGCATCTTTTATCGAGCGGTAACGTGCATCTACCTACCAAGGGGGTTAATTACAATTTCCAGGACTCCAACCTTCATGTGTCGAGGGAAATGCCCAGGCAATCATATGAATATTAATGGTAAATAATCGCCAATAGTGGACTATCTTCCATCTTGGGTCCTCCGATGGAGTTCGCCTAACGCTAGTCGTTGGTACTTTCTTGCAAGAGCATGGTGATTATTTTGGAGTAGGGAAGGGCCCGTTTGGTTGGTTGGTGCTCATTGGACTCGATGAAAGGTCAAGCCATCGTAATAGGGGTAAGGTCAAAATTCCTTCCCCCACTATCATGGAACTGTCTAGGTGCCATTAGGATTCTGGATCTAGCCTTGGCCGGAAAGAGATTTTCCCTCGCAGACAATCTTGAACAATGGCCAATTGGCCATGGAGAGAAGCAAAAATACCTAAACTCTCACTCAAGAAGGGCAAAATAGTGATAAAAAATAATAAAAATAAAGATCAAGAAGAAGCCCAAACAATGATAATGAAAAGGAATATATTATCCATTAGAAATTTCTCTTACAGCTGCAAAGAGCATGATGTCAAAAGAAATGGAGCCATCTCCGTTGTCCAGTCTCATGGTCGGAATATAGTCCCGCAGCATGTGTGCGATGCGGGCAATTACTTTTTGCCTTTCCCCCCTCAACATCCCCATAAGACCTTCTGAAGCAAGCAAGAGCAGTGACATGACACATGGGCAAATCCATGCACGAAGAAATCCCGAGAATCAGGGAGACGTCGCTAGTCTGCCCGCTATTGACCGCAGAATGTTCGATGGCCCTTCCTGGTTGGTGTTGGGTTACGGGCGTAAACCATTTGGG
Source organism: Aspergillus biplanus (assembly GCA_027569045.1). Classification (NCBI taxonomy): domain Eukaryota; kingdom Fungi; phylum Ascomycota; class Eurotiomycetes; order Eurotiales; family Aspergillaceae; genus Aspergillus; species Aspergillus biplanus. The sequence goes on from JAPDEJ010000035.1 coordinate 282,310, forward strand.
AAAATGGTTGATACATTGATATTGGGGCACAATAATCACAATGACATAGGCGGGAAAAGATCTGTTTTTGAACTCACAATCTGCTCTCAAATAGTATTATGGAATGTATATATCACTTCGGGCCCCTCTCTCCACTCAATTGATAAATTGTCAAGTAAAAGCAACTCGACACGGTCCCGGTGTTATAAGATTAAGAAAACTCCGCATGTCGCCTTCGTTGAATATGGCACCACTATGCCACCAAAATAATAAAAATAACAATAACAACAGTGGAAATTTAATTGTAATATCAAACATTTCTATTATTTACTGGTGCTCCTGATACGAGTTTAACAACGGTCTTTGGTTTGTGGAGTGAACTTTCTTGTTTTTCTCTGCTCTGTCCTCGTCGTGTCTACCCGAAACCGTCTCTTTCCATCAAAATAATTTAGGTTCGTCGGCGTGCCCTCACTTTGGTACGGGAGGGGGCCACCTTATTTTATTTTTCTTGGGTGCACTGGAAGTCCTGGACTCTGAGACTAATGTTCACGAGGGAAGGATGAATGCATGTAGCAATGGATGGTGTAGGAGAACAGAAGTTGTGCCCAAGGTGCATGTACCCCTTGTATACAGCAGAGTAGTATTCGCTTGTGGACAGGCCTCAGTATATCTTTTTCCCATTCTCTTTAAATTATAATTGACGGGGGCACAACGATAATGGTGGAATATGGCGTCCCATTCCTCAGAGAAATTCAAATATTATGATGATGAGTTATAAAGCAAATACAGGGTTCTGACATCATTGAGCCATCCCCTCTCTCTCCAGCCAAATACATAACAATAATTGAGAAGCACAATTTATTTCCAACCTGCCCCAAGACCAGACCCTCCCCAGTGACTCCGCCGATACCAAAGCCGCTATCGTGGGTCCTCCAACGATCCAGCCCCGGAGAACTGACGACTGGCTGCCGCCACTTTTTCTTCCTCCTTCTCCCGCTCTCTCTCAACCTGCTTTACCAGACCTTACTTCCTACGTCCATCCTGCCTGTTATTATTATATTCCTACACTCGCTCTTATCCGACGCTTGGAGGAGGGTCTTTCGCCTCCTCTCTGCTGCAGCCGTCTTCCCCGTCGAACCAGATAGCCCAGAAGCCCTCCCTCCGTCTCTCTGGAGCAGCCCACTAAACCCGCTCCCGGCTCGCTAGCAAAGTAGGAGCAAGCTAACTCAACCACGGTCTCCAGCAGGGATCATCGCCCTCTTTTCATTATTATTACCTTACTACTTACTGCCTGCGTATCTTTTCCTTTTAGTTTTCTTTCCTTCTGCTTTCTTTTCCTGTTTACTTTACTTTTTCTTCTTATTTTCTTTTTTTCCCTTTCCTGCTGTTTTCCTCCTCAATTCTTCCTCCCCAATTCCCCCTCCTTCCCTTCTTCCTTGCGATTTCTTCTCTCCCCAATCCTCCTTCACCCTTCTCTCCTCCTTAAGGTATTCGTGGCTATCTCTGGTACCTTTTTTTTTTACTGCCCCGGCATTTCCATGCTTTGAGTTTCGCCCCTCCATTTTCCAGACGACTTCTTGCTGGCCAAGCCTTTCCTACCTACTTGGTCGTGCGCCTACCCCCTCCCCCTCTTTGCTCAAGATAAGGACGCCGCCATCATCGCAGCATCCCGAAACTCTCAATACATCCGCTGCTGGGGGTCATTTTTCCGTCTCTACTACCTCCCTCACGTGGCAGAACCGGCCTGAGGCAATATTTTGTGTGTTTTACTTGGAAGCTTGGATAAACCCTTCCGTTCATCACTATTATTATCGCCTTATTTTATTTTATTTCATATTCCTTTTTCCCTACCTTTAACTCTCTACGCGGAGTTCCGGGCAAGGCAATTTTATTTCAACTCCGTCCGTCTGTACTATTCTGCAGCTGTTTGTGGCCGCTTATTTGCGCATCGACTCGAGTCCAAACTTTAGAGCGGCATTACCTTTTTTTTTCATCCTATCCTCTTCCTCTTCACCCCTCCTCCCCATCTGCGTCTTTTTAATAGCCGCCAGTAACGCATCTCATTACCTTCTCCGTTCCGCCTTATCCAACTTCTGAATTCGCGTTTTGTCTCGGACTGTCCAAAGGTATGTGGTTTGGGTTGCTTTGGAAAATGTCCCTCTTTTCGTTTTCGGCATTGGCATGTGTGCTGGAACAGCGGCCTGAAAGCACCCACGACCATTTCTCCGGTGGCTAACCGCACTACCAAAATAGCCCGTTCTTCTCTAGACCCAGTTTCGCAACTCTCCGCTTCCGCGCGTCCGTGCTCTTCGTGGAGCCTTGATAGATCTCTTCATCTTTTCTTTTTTTCCATTCTCTTAAATCCACTCCTCACACCATATATTATATCCTACCTCTTCCTTTTCTATTTTTACGTGGTCTTTTTTTTTCCTTTGCTTTTCCCTACCTGCAAGACCAACCAGCAACAGTATCCTTAACCAGGATACAACAAATCATCACGATGGCAGCAAAAATGACGTTGTACAAACTGGTGGTGCTAGGGGACGGTGGTGTCGGAAAAACGGCGCTCACGATTCAGGTTAGCCCTCCACTTTGATCCGCCGACGGCGATAGGCCGGTGACTGAATTTGGACCCTTACGGGATACTCCAATAGTTATGTTTGAATCACTTCGTCGAAACCTACGATCCAACCATTGAAGACTCTTACCGAAAACAAGTAGTGATCGACCAACAGTCTTGCATGCTCGAAGTGCTCGATACCGCCGGCCAAGAAGAGTATACCGCACTGAGGGACCAGTGGATTCGCGATGGCGAGGGTTTCGTACTTGTTTATAGTATTACCTCCCGGGCCTCCTTCTCCCGGATACACAAATTTTACAACCAGATCAGGATGGTTAAAGAGTCTGCCAACTCCGGATCACCCTCTGGAACAAGTTATTTGGGATCCCCGATTCATTCGCCTTCCGGGCCGCCGCTACCCGTTCCCGTGATGTTAGTTGGTAACAAGAGTGACAAAGCTGTTGAACGCGCGGTATCAGCGCAAGAGGGCCAGGCGCTTGCTAAAGATCTGGGGTGTGAATTTGTGGAAGCATCCGCGAAAAATTGCATTAATGTGGAAAAGGCATTTTACGAAGTGGTGAGGATGTTGCGCCAGCAGCGTTTGCAACAACAAGGAGGGCGAGCGGAGGTTCGACGACCAACTGGTTTAGGAGGTACCATGCACGACAATCCCCCCCGATATCCCACAAACTTCCGCCCCGACCGGGCGCGACCCCACCGTCCATTCAGATGCACCATTCTGTGAGCTACCAGAAGGGTAGAGGAATGATCGCGCCTGAGTGGCCCTGCTAGTCGGTGATTCTATTTCCGGGTGTGGCTAGCAGATAAAGGACTGCATGGACCTTTTGAGTATCATTACAATTTTCTTTTTTCCCTTTTACGCGACCGACCAACGGGTTGGTCAACATCACCCGATTTCTAAACCCACACTACTCTTCTGGGAGGCTCGAAATCATGCGAGCATGCTCCATGACTCTATTCTTCTCTTGTTTATATTGGCAGTAAGGCGCCTTGCCGGTTCTCAGGCTCTTTACCTAGTGTTCAGCCTATTTTCTCAGCGCCTCCTCCCTTTTATTTTTCTTCCTTTTTTTTTTTTTTTTTTGTTTGTATCGCCCGACCTGCTAGGATGCAGGGGGGATACGCCAATGTGCTTGATGCATGAGCTACGGTTATTATTGTTATAAGTGGGAGGCGATTTTCCGAATCTATCACAGGGTGTTTCGGGTATGGAGAATCTTCATGTTTCAAGGGGCTGGGAGGAACCAAAGACCTCTGCTGGGATCATAGAATGACTTTTCCTTTTTTTTTTTCGTTATTCTTTTTTCCACATTTTTGCTTTTTATTTCCTTTTTCCCCCTTCCCCCCCCTTCCTTCACCGTATTTCGTGTCTCATTCAGTTCACTGTCTCAAGTCCGATCTCTCGGATATTCGGACTGTGATCAGTGCCATTCCATCATCGACATTTTACAGAGAAGGACCAGAAGGAAGGAGACCAAATGGAATGAGATGATACAAGATGAGAGAAGTGTGGATGGCGAATGGTGGATCTGGGGAAGGGCAAGCGGTGGATGGAACCCCAAGATGACAGTCGACCGTTTAGCAGGCATTGCGATTTGATACCCTACGGCTGATCTTTGAGTTGTTGTGATTTTCGATGCATTTGCAAGCAAATAAAACGAAAAGAACCTCCTACTAAGACATTGATGAATAAATTCTTGACTGATAGAAAGTGCCATACAAATCAATCAGAAAATTCGTTCAAACTACATCCATTTACCCCCTCCCATCATTACTAACTAACCAAGCCCCCTTAGCACATCCGAGCTATTTACTCCGGCGTGAAGGGCTCCTTGTGGGCGAACGGGCGAGTAAGAATAATGAGAATAATAATACAAAGAGTAATTCGAACACCAGCACTCGGACTGGGACCCCATCGGACGAGGCTACTCCATAGTCCATACCTAATACTTAATTTCAGACTACTTGGCCGGAAAATGGTAGTGCGGGGAAAGCTTCTCTCCCTCCGCCCGACCCTCGGTTTGACTTTCGTCCTCCCTCACCTGTTCCACGGCTGGAGTCGGGATGGTCTCAAGTACTCTTAACTCTTCACAATCCGAGTGGTTCGTCCATCTGTCGAATGACCTCTGCTTCCATTCTGTGTGGTGCTCGTCTCGTGTCACAGCCTCTTCTCCCCGGTTTCCTTCTCCTCCTGTTTAGGGATTCGACTCCACCCCCACCGTTCCAGATATTTGTTAGTTTTGGTCGCCTTCTGACGTAGGGGAGCATCATCTGCTTGGGCTTCTGTCCAGTGTTTCCCGAGGACGAGGAAAAACAGGTACTTTCTCCGATCCACGGGTGGTCTCAATTTGATGCTCTCCCACTTGGTATGTGGCCGGAGCTAACTTCATTGCTCTTCTTGCAGGATCACCCTCCCTCGCACCTCTGACACGTTGTCCGGTTTCCTTTATTTTTATTTTTATTTTTGACTTTATTTTTCTTTTTTTTCGTGCTTCCTTGGTGAAGAGCCCCTGCGTGTCTATTCGCCTGTTCTTCCAGCTGGGCCCCGGATATCCCTACTACTTCCAGATACACACTTGGCGCTGTACTTTCGAGCTTTCTCGCCGTGTCACTTTCTTTCCTTTTTTTTTATCGGTGGATCCAATCATGTCTCTGCATCCACAGCAAGAGGTGCACAGCTCCTCCCTTCAGGACCCGGAAAGCTTCTGGTCTCACCATGCAGAGCAACTCCACTGGCATCAGAAGCCATCACGTGCAATTAGCCGGGGGACCAAAATCCTTCCCGGTGGTGCCAGCCATGACCATTGGTCGTGGTTCCCTGACGGCGAGATTTCCACAACTTACAATTGCGTCGACCGTCACGTGGAAAATGGCAACGGGGATAACGTCGCCATTATCTGGGACTCTCCCGTCACGGGAACCAAGGAGAAGTACACGTACCGGCAATTGCTGGACGAGGTAGAAGTCCTTGCGGGTGTACTGCAGGAAGAAGGAGTCCGAAAGGGGGATGTAGTTATTATTTATAGTACGTTGACTTGTTCCCCAGTGCAGGTGTGTTCTATGTAAGGGAGGGAAGGGGGGTAGCGCCAGAAGCCTTCTAACAGGTAACTATAGTGCCCATGATTCCCGCAGCCTTGATCGGTGCTCTGGCGGTTGCCCGGTTGGGTGCGATACATGCGGCCGTTTTTGGAGGGTTTGCAGCCAAATCGCTCGCCCAGCGCATTGAGGCGGCCCGCCCACGGGCTATCTTGACGGCTTCGTGTGGCATTGAGGGCTCCAAAGCTCCAATCTTCTACCGACCGCTGGTGGAAGGCGCCATTGAAGCGAGTAGCTTCAAGCCTGAAAAGGTGCTTATATGGCAGCGTAACCAGCTGCGGTGGAATAACCCAGATAAGCTGAGCGGACAGCGGAATTGGCAGCGTTTAGTGAAGAGTGGGCGGATGCGCGGGATCCGGGCTGGCCCCGTGCCCGTTAAGAGCACCGACGGATTGTATATCATCTACACCAGCGGTAAGAACCCACTATGTGACCATCGGGGCGTAATCAGGAGCGTGGCTAACGTGTTTTGGCTTTCCTTGCTTAGGTACCACAGGACTGCCCAAGGGAGTCGTCCGAGAGGCAGGTGGGCACGCCGTGGGGCTTAGTTTGTCGATTAAGTATCTGTTTGGCATTCATGGGCCGGGCGATGTCATGTTCTGCGCGTCTGATATCGGGTGGGTCGTTGGCCACTCGTATATCCTGTATGCGCCTCTTCTAGTCGGGGCGACGACAGTCTTATTCGAGGGAAAACCCGTGGGGACGCCGGATGCAGGGACATTCTGGAGAATTGTCGCAGAACACAAAGCCAATGTCCTGTTCACAGCGCCCACAGCCCTACGAGCCATCCGCAAGGACGATCCTGACAATCGCCGATTCGAGCAGGTCGCCCAGAATGGGAGTCTGCGGCACCTACGCGCTCTATTTTTGGCAGGGGAGAGGAGCGAACCCAGCATAATACGAGCCTATCAGGACCTTCTGAGCAAGCACGCGGCGCCAGGCGCGCTTGTGGTGGACAACTGGTGGTCATCGGAGTCTGGATCCCCGATTTCTGGGCTGGCGCTGAAAAGTCTTGTGGGGAAGACTCCTGGGCAGCCGCGGCAACCAGATGCCGCGCCATTAGCTATCCGACCCGGATCCGCAGGGCTCCCTATGCCCGGGTTCGATGTGCGAGTGGTTGATGACGAGGGCCGCGAGGTCCCGCAGGGCACGATGGGAAACATTGTCATGGCGATGCCATTGGCTCCCACGGCGTTTACGAGATTATTCAACGACGACGAACGATTCTATAAAGGGTATCTCAAGCGATTCGACGGCCGATGGTTGGACACAGGAGATGCGGGGATGATCGACCAAGATGGGTATATCCATGTTATGTCGCGATCGGATGACATTATCAACGTGGCTGCACATCGATTTAGCACAGGTATTTTCCCCCGTCCTGTTTTTTTTCTATCCAGACAAAGTTAATTAACATAACCCAGGTGCAATTGAACAAGCCATTCTTTCGCACCCTGAGATTGGCGAGGCAAGTGTGGTGGGTATCCCAGACCCACTGAAGGGCCATCTCCCATTTGCCTTTGTGCAGCTTCGCAACGCACAGGGAGAACTCCCCGCGCGACCTCGCCCGGAACTATTCAACGAGGTGAACCGCCTGGTGCGTGAGCAGATCGGGGCGATCGCATCGTTGGGAGGAATGATTCAGGGCCAGGGAATGATTCCAAAGACACGAAGTGGGAAAACACTTCGACGGGTCCTGCGGGAGCTGGTGGAGCATGGGTCTCGGGGTGAATATGATGGTGCAGTGAATATTCCGCCCACAGTGGAGGATGCGTCGGTAGTGGAAGTTGCGCGGGGGAGGGTTCGCGAGTACTTTGAGGGAGCTAAGGTTCTAGCCAAGCTGTAGCTCTCTTTTTTACTATCTTGTTTCTATTTTAATATATCAAAGATACTATTACACCAAAGAGGATACTCGTACTATTAATACAAAAGATCAGGAGCATAATCACAAACTTAACATTATAAACTCTCTAAACTTATTCACATGGGAAAAGCCAATAAAAGAAAACATGAGAAAAAATCGCCCAGACATGAACAATGGCAAGCAGCACGCGATGCGAAACTCTCAACTCGAACTGGTGGAAAAAAAATATGGTATAAAGGTATTGGTCGTATTCATCGACAACAACAACAAAATCAAACCCCCGATCGAAAACAAACGAAGCATTCCAGTGGATATATCGAAAATATATCAGTTCCAGAACACCCAAGAATGTTAGATAAAGTTAATTAAATAAAAAAAAAGCCAATCCATCCAACGTCAACCAACACCAGGCTTAAGCGCCCGCAAGGCATTGAAGTGAATTAAAAGTTTAAATATCCCATTTTCCCAGGAGTAAATAAATTAAAAGAAAATTCAATGATTTATTTACAGCAGGGCAGCCATGAGACCGAAGACGGTGGCGAGACCGGCTCCGGCGCCGACGGCAGCACGGCCAGCAGCGCCAGTGAAGACGGGGGTGCTGGGGGTGGTGCCAGAGGGCTCAACGCCCGTGGGAGCGGGGGGAGTCACGACGGGGGTGGTGGGGATGACGGGAGCCGAGCTGCTAGGGACGGGGATGACGGGGACGGAGACGGAGATGGTGCTGGGGGAGGGGGTGGCGGAGGTGCTGTATACTTATTAGCTTTTTTGTCTTTTATCCTTTGCGCGATATCTAGATGTAGATGTAGATATAGATGGGGAATGACGTACCAGGCCTTGCAGCGGGTGATGGTGGAGGTGATCAGGGGACGGGTGATGGTATAGGGACCGTTGGACAAGGTGACGGTTCCAGCCTAGTGAGGTTAGTAAATACTTTCCAATATTTTTATTAGAGAACAAAATGCCGAGACATACAGAGGGAACAGGAATGGTCTCAGTGCCGTGAGTCAGGGTGGTCGCGCTGGGGCAGTAGGTCTCGTATTCGGTGACCATGATGGTGGTGTACTCCTCCTCAGCATCAGCACCGGTCGCGACAGCACCGGCGGCAAGAGCAGCGACAGCAACAGCGAAAGAGAAACGCATTTTGGCTGATTTTTTAAAGGTTGAAAAAAAAAGAGAGTTAAAGAGTAACGAGAGTTATTCGTGAAAGGTAGAAAAAAGAGTGTACTCGGTGCAGAAGACCGGAAAGTGGAGAGTTGGCAGTGAGTTTGGAAACGTGAACTGGAACTGAACGAGGAAAAGAGAAGGGAAAGGGAAGAGATGAGAAGGGGGGGGAAGACATAAATAATCTTACTTGTCGTCGAGGGCTTGGACCAGACCGGTTCCTGTTGGTCTCCCGTTAGTGGTGGAACTAGTGCATTAGGAGGGTTGCTAATTTCCTCGTTTTCCATGATTATTGTGGTGGTTATTATTGTTTTCCCCTGCTTGTCACTCGAGGATTGACTGGGTTCGTGAAATTAGATTTCCATTAGTCTTGCTGGGCCCTGGACGGGGATGTGGCAGTTGTGCGTTCCTGAAGTGCGCTTTATTTCCACCAGTCCGCGCCCTCCGTGGCCCCCATTGAACTCTGTTTCTTGGGTCAGGAACGCCTTAATTCACCTTACGGATGGTCCAAATGCCGTGGTCCACACATTAAGGGGAGTCGGTGAGATGGTGGCTCAGGGACTCAATGCAGGGTATCCCCACTGGCTTTTTTGCTATCTCCACGTTCTCCCCCTGCTTGTTCCTGCAGGAGAATCCGCATGTGTTCCCCAGAAGGAAATACGTGCGTCCATCCATGTGTTGGACCAGTCAATCATTGCAGGCGAGAGAAATGTTGCCCTGTCTTAGGCATGCATTTATAACTGTCCATTGAACGAAGGTATTGCCTCTCATGAAGTTATTGTGGCCCTCCCTTCTTTTCCTTGACTTCTTTCCCTTTTTTTTTTTTTAGAGCTGTACTCTTTGTCTGTTTGATGTCTTGGGTTTTATTTGATTTGTTTTCTAGGTATGTATGCGTGGCTGGTGGGGATTATCCACAGTTCTCCCTCCTCATGATTAAGATTTGTTATCTCTGATCAAGATCCATTTTTCTTGAATTTTGGCTTTCAGTAGGTCAGCAATAATCTAATAATTTATGTTAAATATGGGAATCATCTCACAAACTATTAAACCAAAATGGGCTTCTTGAAAGAACCTCCCTGAGAATCCTTTCCTTCTTCAGTGCTTTTCCTCCAGGGGGTCAACTTTATTCTCCTGGTCCAGAGATCAATCGACTCGATAGTCTGCTTTCTACATTTCTGATTCTTCTTCTTCCCTTCCTCCTCTCTACCCCATTTCCGTCTGCGGAACAAAGAAAGACTCGACCTCCCCATAGTAATTTCTGCTGTACTGTTCGACCTTCTAAGACTAGCTCGCTTGAACAAAGTAAGGCTCCAAGACACGCTGGGCGAATAGTGACTTGGACAACAGATCAGCCGAGTCTAGACTTCCGTCGCCAGGTCAATTATTCGGGGATCGACATTGGAACTGGCGACTGTCCACTTTTATTTCTGGGCTTCGCTGATGTCGTGTTGGATTGTGCTCTGTGCCCTGCTGTGTGCCTGGTGGAGTACGTGGCTGATATATGGTGACAGTGATGATTATTTTACACATGTTTCCGTAGTATTACTTAGATGATAGTATTATTTGCATTGACGTCTGTCTCACTCTCCTGTCCTCTGCAAGGAACAACAACAGATAAACTCTACTTCGTGTGACCCAAGTGATCTTCCTCGCCGCTTCCTCATCCACCACCCAAGTCGTCGCAACACCTCATCTAGTGAGAACGAAGAATAATCACACAATTCCAATCTGATGGTTCATTGCCCCAAATGGATGGTTAGAGGCGGGGACATATCCGCATCGCCCGGGAAAATCCAGCCCGAAAGCCGAATCTTCCACGAGATCTGACCAGCTAAACGCCATTCTTCATTTTGGATTTAGTTGTGTGATGAAGAAAAGAAAAAGAGAAGAGGAGGGCGGGACTCGGCGCGAGAGGAGAAAAACCAGAATGGCAAATAGGCGAGGGAACATTGATTCTCCGGAGCACAGGCCATGTCGGAGATGCTAGTCTCAGACAGGACTAGCGTTCAGAGCTTCCCGCGGGCAACGGCGAACGTCACGTTGTCCGAAGATACGACGGCGGAGCAAAACGGCTCTTCCTATCTACTTTTATCCATCGAATCTCGCTTCTTAATTTTTCTTTTTTTTGTCTTTTCCTTCTCGATCTCTTCAGCTTCCCTCCAAATACCCCTCTATTCACTCTCCTCCCTCAAGCACCATGTTGAGTCGCTGTGGTCGACAGGCCTCGCGCTTTCTGCCGCGCCCTGCCTCAAGCTTCCAACAGCTCCGATCGGTTCCCGTACAATGGCATCGTTCGGTGTCCTCCGCCAGTGGCGATGGGCAGCAATCGGTATGCACCCGGTTCTTTCTTGCTCAGAATTACTCGAGAAAGAGAATTGATTTCAATGACTAACTCCCCGATCCTCTTCACAGCTCCTCTCCGCTCCTCTCGAGGAAGCTGACCCCACGATCTATCAGATCCTCCAAAAGGTGGGCCTCTTCCCCTCACGCGGGCGCATTGGACTTGGGCTCATCCATCACAGGAGAAAAAACGCCAGCAACATTTTATCAACTTGATTCCGTCCGAAAACTTCACCTCCCAGGCTGTTCTAGATGCTCTGGGCAGTGTAATGCAGAGTTTGTCTCTCTTCAATTTGTGCTGCTACGTCATGGTGCTGACATGGCTTGTCACCCGCAGATAAATACTCCGAGGGATACCCCGGCGCCAGATACTACGGCGGAAACGAGTTCATTGACCAGTCCGAGATACTTTGTCAGAAGCGCGCCTTGGAAACTTTCCGTCTCAACCCTGAAGAATGGGGCGTGAACGTCCAGCGTAAGTGGTCCCGCCCCAGCAGGGTAAAGGCCATCGGTTCAAAGTCATGTTGGAACTGACAAAAACCCCACAGCTCTATCTGGCTCTCCCGCCAACTTGTACGCCATTTCTGCCCTTCTTAACACACACGACCGCCTGATGGGTCTGGATCTGCCCCATGGTGGTCATCTGTCCCACGGTTATCAAACCCCTACCAAGAAGATTTCCTTCATCTCCAAGTACTTCGAGACTCTGCCCTACCGCCTGGATGAGTCGACTGGTCTCATCGACTACGACGCCCTCGAGAAGCAGGCTCTCCTCTACCGTCCCAAGCTCATCATCGCCGGCACCTCCGCATACAGCCGTCTGATCGACTACCCTCGTATGCGCCAGATCGCGGACCAGGCCGGGGCCTACCTCCTGAGCGATATGGCTCACATCTCTGGCCTAGTTGCCGCAGACGTGATTCCCTCCCCCTTCGCCCATTCTGATGTCGTGACCACCACCACCCACAAGTCTCTCCGTGGGCCCCGTGGAGCCATGATCTTCTACCGAAAGGGCATCCGCAGGACGGACAAGAAGGGCAACAAGGAGATGTACGATCTGGAAAACCCGATCAACGCCTCTGTCTTCCCGGGTCATCAGGGTGGCCCCCACAACCACACCATCACCGCGCTAGCTGTCGCTCTACAGCAGGCTCAGTCGCCCGATTTCAAGACCTACCAGGAGACGGTCCTGGCCAACGCACAAGCCCTGTCCGACCGCCTTGGCAACCCCCTCAGCAGCGGAGGACTAGGATACAACATTGTGTCCGGCGGCACCGACAACCACCTGGTGCTCGTGGATCTGAAGAACCGCGGCGTGGACGGCGCCAGGGTTGAGCGCGTGCTCGAGCTGTGTGGTGTCGCTAGCAACAAGAACACTGTCCCGGGGGACCGATCGGCCCTGAAGCCCGGCGGTCTCCGCCTGGGTACACCCGCGATGACCACGCGGGGATTCCAGCCAGAGGATTTCCGCCGCGTTGCCGAAATCGTGGACCGGGCGGTCCTGATCACACAGAAGCTCGACAAGGCAGCGCAAGAGAGCGCGACATCCAAGGGCGTCAAGAACCCCAAGACGGTCAAGGCGTTCCTAGAGTACGTTGGATCCGGGGAGGAGATCTCAGAGATTGTGCAACTGCGCCAGGAAGTGGAGGACTGGGCTGGGACGTTCAGTCTTCCGTGGGCCAAGGATTAATTAAATAATAAATTTCTTAAAATTCTTCAATTTTCATGCCATTTTATGTATTATGTTCAACACTGGCCTAGTTTTAGCTCAACGGTAGATTATGTTTATGAATTTAGATTGCCTTTGGTATTTGTATATATATCGATACAAAGTCTGATAACAATGATAAAAAAAACTCAATACACAGGATAACAGAAGATGAGAGTGTTTTTTGTATAATTGTGTGATAAAAGAGGGGAAACCCTAAATAAATCATCCGAAACCTGGAGCTGCAAAGCATGCCGATTTGCCCAGACTGAAAGCCGTCAGAAATTAGAATCCATGGCTCATCGATAGCCGAATTGGAGACTGGAGCAAACCTTCTCCGCAAACGACCTAGAATGCTCAACCCCAACCTCCTCCAGGCTTTTCCGCATTCTTTCTTTATTTATTTTTATATATAGATTTCCAGTTGTCTCCCTCTCATTGTTTATTGGAGAGAACTTTGAATTACTATTCGTTCTCTAATTCCCTACCTGCGTATCGTTGTACAACCAGCAACTGATACTCACCGAAAGTCCAATCTCACTTTTTCTCCCCTCATCCTCACCTCAAACCCAATTCCTACCTTTGACCAAATCCATCGTCGTGGTCCATCAAAATAATGAAAATCAGCCAGGTACAATTCCATCTCCTTGCCTTGAAGAAATCTACAACCCTACAACCCACAATCTACGGCCTACAGCCTACAGCCCACAGTCTGCTAACTACTTGAAAAAAAAAGATCTACATCTACCCCATCAAGTCCCTCCGGGGCGTCTCCGTCCCCTCAGCCACAGCCACCCGCAAAGGCTTCCAGTATGACCGCCGCTTCATGCTCCTCAAAGTCATCCAGAACGACGACGGCACCTCCACGCTCAAGAACATGCACGTGCCCCATTTCCCTGAGATGGTCCTCTTCCAAACCGATATCCTCCTCAACACCGATACCACGGGGGGAGAGAACAAGGGCATTATCCGAGTCTCCTGGCGCCCGGCCGTTCGCGACGAAAACACAGATACCCAAAGCAGCAACAGCACACATAGCGAAAGAGTAAAAGACGAGGAAGAAAAGACACTAGAAATCCCCCTACAACCAGACACGGATGGGCTGGAAGAGCTCGAGGTCATGATGCACTCGAGTCCCACGAAAGGATATAACATGGGTGCGGCGCATAATGATTGGTTCAGCGAGCGGTTGGGGTACCCGGTTGTCCTGGCGTATCTGGGGGAAGCGAACTGGCGGAGGGTGTTGGGTAGTTTCCCACCAGGACGGAGTGCGGCGCATCGCGAGCCTTGGTATCGGTCCTTGCTTCAGAATGAGGCGGGGGTGAGTGCTGGTGCTGGGGGTGGAATGGTGTGTCTTTTCGTGGCGCTCTTGATATCATTGTGGGATAATGGGTTGTCTACCCTTGGGGCCAGTGGGAGGGTGTTGGCGATTATTGGGTTGATGTGGGTCGGGTTCAGTACTTGGTCGGGGAATGCCGGTGATGATAATATAAAGAAGAAAAGGAGGAGGAAGGGGGTTGTGCGGAGTAAAGAGGAGCGGATTGGGTTTGCCGATGCGTCACCGTATATGGTCATGTCTGCTACGTCGGTGGCGAATGTCTCGGATCGACTGCTGGGTCCAGAGGAGATGGATTCGACCAAGTTCCGGGCGAACTTGGTGGTTTCGGGAGCGGAGAATGCGTTCGAGGAGGACTTTTGGGCGGAGCTGGATCTGAACACAGGGGATGCGGAGAGAGAGGTGAAGATACTTCTGACGGCGAATTGTGTCCGGTGTCGCAGTCTGGATGTCGACTACGCCACCGGAAAGATGGGCACAGGGGAGTCTGGGAAGGTGTTGAAGAAGCTCATGGGGGACCGCCGGGTGGACCGGGGAGCCAAGTACAATCCCGTTTTTGGACGGTATGGGTTCTTGGATGGCGGCGCGACGCCGAGCGAGATTCGCGTTGGTGATGAGGTTGCCGTGGGCAGACGGATAAAAGAGCGGACTGTATATGGTGAGTTTTTTTCTTTCTTTATTTTTTTCCCGCATATCCCCCCTTCGATATAGTTGTTTTATCCATATCTTCCCCTTCTTTTCTGAATATCCGAAAAGTCGGTCGAGAGTGGGTTTCCATTTCAGGAAATGCTGACGGTATTCAGACTGGCCCGGGCTTGCTTAAATAATCCCGAAATTCACCAAGAGATGGAGTGAGACATAGGAAGAGGGAGAGGAAAACCATGGTAGAATTTGGGTGCCTAAATGTTAAATATTTTATTTTTGGAAAATGACTGAAATTCTTCTTCCTGATTCTTCAGGTGTTTCTGCATTGTAGGGACCAGCTGAAACTGACGCAGGCTGTGCACTGGATCAAGTCAACCATTTCTTGGCTTTTGCCATCGAACTTCTCGAAGCGCTCGTCACCGTAATTCTTCTTCTTCGATCCCACTTCTTCTCTCTCTCTTTTTCCTCATCACTCCATCTCTCTTCGACCTCCGGATTCACAGATCCAATTTATCCTCCCCCGATGGATCCCGTTCGACGTAAAGATACCACGAAGGGTCCTCCGTTGAGGATTCTGTCGCTAGGTAAGCAAGCGCCTCAATTTTCCCCCCCGTTCCTCCCCTCTATCCTGCCCCTCCTTGGCTAACGACGTTTTTTTTTTTTTTTTCAAATAAAAAGATGGCGGCGGAGTGCGAGGATACTCCATGCTCATCCTCCTCCAGGAACTTATGCACCGGATTTATGTTGAAACGGAAGGCAAACCGCCACGACGCGATCAGATCCCCAAACCTTGCGATCACTTCGACCTCATCGTTGGCACCGGAACTGGCGGCCTAATCGCCCTAATGCTCGGTCGCTTACGCCTCGACCTGGAAACCTCCAAAGACGTCTACGTGCGCATGACCCGCCGAGTCTTCGAGACGGACAAGACTATTGCTGGTATTCCTTTCCGGTCTACTCTTTTCAAAGCGTCGAAACTCGAGGAGGCGATCCGTGAGTGTGTGCGCGAACACACCGTCTTTGAGGCAGAGGGCAACGATTTAAGCTCTAACACCGCCACCACACCCACGGGATACGCTCCCTTCAGCCCCGGATCGTTTTCAACCCATTCCATTCCCCAGCGGGCGACCAGTCGTGCCAGCGTCAGCAGCGCTGGTACTGCCCATTCGTCATCCACCGCTGCCCAACGCAATTCTACTTTTATAAACGGTCTCCGATGGGGGAATCCGGATGCCCTTCTGTATGATAATCGGGAAAATCGGACCAAAACGTACGTCCTTGCTCCTTTTTTCTCCGTCCGTCGCTTTTTTTTTCTCGGGAAAGAAAAAAACAATTTTTAATATAAATGTATATTGCTGGTAACTGACATTTGATCGGGTTTAGTGCTGTCACCGCCCTTTACAAAGGAACTGGCAAAAGTGGGAGCTCCGTCCTCCTCCGATCCTACGATTCGCGCAAGGAACCTCCACCAGAGTTTAACTGTACCGTTTGGCAAGCTGGTCGCGCCACCTCCGCCACCGGTTTAGCGTTTAAGCCTATCCAGATCGGCCAGCATGTCTTCATCGACGAGGGTCCTGGCACCTACAACCCGGCACCTCAGGTTCTAGACGAAGCGACTCTGAACGAATGGCCTGGCCGTGAGATCGGAGTCTTCATCAGCGTCGGCACGGGAAAGCGCCCGCCAAACACGAACAACCGGCAGCATGAGTGGTGGGAGGACTTTTTCGGGGATGCCCTGGGCAATTTCGCCGAGGCGCGTCGGCGCCTGATCTCAAAGATCGAGGGGTGCGAGGATATCCACCACCAGATGCTCCGCGACCACATCCCGAAGCGCAACATGAGTAAAGACAACTACTACCGGCTAAACGTTGAGGTCGGAGTCGGCGAGTTCGGCATGAATGAATGGAACCGCCTCGCCGACATTTCCACAAACACTCGTCGCTACCTAACCCGCCCGGACGTTAAGAAGATGATCCTCGACGCCAGCGTCAAGTTCGCCAAGGTCGAGCGCATGCATCGCCGTCTAGCTGCACACGCAGCAGCCGCTGGACCGGCGTACGATCCCGTCGCTGCCCTCGCGGATCTCGAAGACGATGACGCCTCGCTGGCTCCAAGCCCTCGCATGTCCGTCGTGCGACCGGTGCCTCCGCCGCCTACACAACAACCACCGCCACCTCCTCCTTCATCCATGTCAAATCCAATCGCTTTCGAACTCCCCGCCGAGGTTCCCGGCGACTTTTTCTTCCAACGACCGCCGTCGCAGCAGCAGCTGCAGGACGATAGGCTCCCCGTCCACCCGAGCCCACATCAGACCCTCATCCGGCCCCATTCCAGCAGCGGTCTCGTTTCCCCTGAACAGAGTCGTCCTACGTCTGAGCTCTATGGATCCCCGCCACGCATTAGCCTGGACCAGATCTACGACGATAGTCGCCCAGGGGCCAACAAACACAATCATCACCTCCCGCCCCCTGTACCACCTAAGACCCCGATTCCGTACCCATCAGACCAAGCGGAGCAAGGAGGGGGAGGAATCCCTATGCCTATGCCATTATCGACGTCGACTTCGAGTTCTCCGGGAGGAGGGGGGATCCAAATCAAAATGAGACCGCCGTATCCGGTTGATGGGCCGCCACCGGTAGTGAACAAGCAACGGAAACCGAGTTATCATGTTCGGTGATGATTTCCTTTTTCCTTTTTTCTTTTTTTTTTCAATTATTCCATATTATTTTTGGCCTTGAGTTATGCATGCACGTAATAACGGCTGGATGATGATGTACTTATACCCATACCATACCCATACGCAATTTATGATAATTAGATGCATTGATATATATATAACTTGATGTTGAACTTACATAATTTAACAATCCTATATTTTTTTCCGGTACTCCCTCTATGACCATGCATGAATATATTCTATTTATCTACTTCTCCGTTTTCTTCTGTTTGTATATAGCCCAGAAATACAAAAAAATTCAGTTTTATTAGGAAGAGTGTCTACATAATCCGCAGCCCTACCCTACGTCACCGAAGGAATCATTTTTTTTTAAAAAAGAGAGACAAAAAAGTCCTAAATTAAAAATATAACCGAGATCCCCGTCCACGCATATGCACCACGGGTCGTTGCAGCTGAAACCGGCAACGACAATCACCACCAACCACTAACGAACTTTCCAACCAACCACGACAGCTCCATAGCCACCACGGCGAGAGACAAGTACTGTAAGAAGCAGAAGAAGAAGAAAAAAAAAGAAGAAAGAGAAGAGTCAAGCGGGGACTACCTTCTATCCCAAATGACCCCCTCCACAGCGTCCAAGTGCACGTTCAAAGCCCCAAGCAGAAAACAACAAGAAATGGAGGGAAAGGAGGGAGGGGTATGATAGGCGGAGACAGGTGCCAACACATCTCAGTTGTCCCCGCCCATCTAAGTGATCTAGTGGGTTTTAGCTCGAGATTCCAGCTAGGTTAGGAGGGTACTAGTTCAGATTGGTTGGAGAGCGTCATCCTGGGTTCGGATTAGATAAGTTCGTTGCTCACTAGTTTGGTTATATACCCTGTTTAGTCGGGAGGGGATCTCGGGGTTGATGGGGTCGGAGGACTTGGGCTTTTTTCTTTTTTCTTTTTTCTTTTTTCTCCTTTTGCAAATTACAGCTCTTTTAGTAATACGTCTGACTTCATCTTCAAGTATGTATTCGTAGTACTGACTTACTGATCTGTTCAGTTGAGGACTAAGTAAGCGATGGATAGCTAGTTGATCAGGTATGGGACCAGGGGTTAACTGTCAGTCCTCCCCCGAACGGGCTTTTTATTTTCTTGATCATGCTGGGGGGGGGGGGGGGCAAAAGCTTCGAGGAAGAGGAACAGTCAGGTAATCGTAAAATATAGTAAAAGGAAAGGAATGGCCGCTGATGAAAATACCCATCAAAACCATTGATAGGCTCAACAACTGACGTGGTTGTGCCCGCAGCCAATCGATCGACCGGGCATGTGCAGAAGGAAAACCCCCGGGTTGGACCAAAGTGGCCCACTTCACCACTAACAATCCTCGCTCCTTCTCCGACCTGCTGAGCCCTCATAACGGGCTACTCTTACTGGCTGACCGTTCAGCTCCTCCTGCTTCTTTGGGCAAGAAGCTAATTAGGGGCGATTGGGGAGGGGGACAAATCGAATCTTGACACAAGTGGGAGTGCAGCTGGGGATTGGTGAAACGTTTGATGATGATGATGATGATGATGATGATGATGATGATGATGATGATGATGGGATTGGGAACTGATCTGGTGGCAAGCACTTTCAGCCCAGATTGCTATCCATATTAAACTTACTATCTTACTTGGCTATACTTGGTTCAGGTATTTGCAATTCTTGTTCGTGGGAAAGGGGAAAGGGGAAAAATAGAAGGGATGAGCTGTTACACAGATTGGATGTCAGCAAGACTTCATGCTCGTCATTTTATTTTTTATTTTATTTTATTTCCTTTCTCACTATTGACGATTCCTCAGCTAACAAGATTCAGTGGCAGCAGGAGGAGATCGTGCACGGGTAACTACGGAAGGGTGGAATATGCAATGTAAGGTTAATTACTGCTTGCAGAGATAGCGAGTCTTAGGTACATACAACTCCATCATTCTAATTTTTTTTTTTAATTTTTTTTTTTTAATGATCCCCCATGATCCTCCGAAGGAAGGCCGGATCCATCTTGGTGTAGATTTGGTGGGAGACAGTTCGAGGAAGTGGATGATGGCGGCGGGTGATGAAACAACTAGTCCAGACTACTTACTTAGCGACTGACACTCTGTCAAAGTCTCAATTGATGAGAGAATAAATGTTGTCCAGAATGACATGGAGGTTATTGTGGGTGACTCTACTTACATGCATAGATACACTTATATATATAGAGAGAGTATTATCGACCATACACTCCAGGTATAGGTGGAAATATGTATGGCCTACATTATCTGATAGAAATGTCCCAAAGTTGGCTGGAATTATTTCCGATATCAATAAACTCGCCGGATTACGATGCAAATCAACAGTTGCACGGAATTTAATTACGCGCCTTCTTCCCCTCCCCCATGTCAGCACCAAATCAAAGAAGCATGGGAAAAAGTCCAATCCTTTCATCGCCTGTCAGTCCGCATGCCCCCCTGGCCTGTCAGTCGGCTCAATTCTCGTGTCAGGGGTTTTGGGACCAGGGGGAAAAGGCGAATTTCCATCCACACTTCTGCCAGGAACGAGAAAAGTCTAGTTTAGTTCTCAACTTGTGAAGAATCCCCGTACCTGTTCCGTTTTCAGGATTCGCTAGCCTTGCTAAGTGCTTGCAGTAAAGTAGTGTAAGGAGCTGCTATTTGGAAGCAGCTGCTGGACACGATTTGACAGCGGCTCTTGCATGACACCTGCAGGTACAGTCGACTCCCCTGATTTTATTTTTGTGTACTCCCTCCTTTTTTCTGATAAGAATAATTCCAGATAAGTCGAACTTACTTCTCCAGTTGCCACCGAAAAGAGATAAGAAGGATACCTTCATTTGGAGGGGGATGGAGGAGAGAGGGGTGATTGGGTCCTTCTCAAACGAGTAGGAGCCTCACTTCCTCTTGCAGTGGAGACCCAGCACAATAATGACCAGAATTATCATCATATCATCAATAATAACGAGCGTTAATACTGACACTGAGAAATTGAAAAAAAATATAATACATAGTACGCGTATTAAATGTCCGGTCTCCGAGCGAGCGCCCGCCCCACTGATAGGGAACCAGGAAGTCTAGCCAGATTTTCTGTTCTTTGAAGAACTCGATTCCCTGCGCTGGCGCCCCAGCTGAACCAGGATCTAACCTGTTACTCGCTTGTTGGCCATTTGACCAGTGGACAAAGAGACTAGATGCCGCGTCTGCGTTGATTCGATAGACCAGACCTGGGTCCTTTCAATGGGTCCTTTTCAAGGCGTTTTTGTCAAGGTTAACAGGAAAAGAAAAAAAAGAGGCTATGTTGGGGGTAAGCTCTGTTAGCGCCGGGATGGAGCTCTTTCTTTTTTCATTCTTTTCATGTTTGGTTTCTTCATTTGGGATCGATTTCCTGGTTTTGGGTTTTCTTTTTTTTTTCTTTTTTTTTTTTGCTTTCCTTTGTGACTCCATACTCGGTGAGGGTTTCCAAATCGATTCTCGTTGATTTTCTTCGTAAATAATAATACTACTGCCCCATTATGAATAATAATAATGAATAATTAATGATTGCTTGGAGATGTTGAACCCTGTTCTCTCTCTTTGATATCCAGGGCTTGGTCCCGTCCGAGGTCAGGTGAATTGCCCCCTTCGAGTCTAGATTGGATATTGGATCTGGGATTGATGGCTGTGAAGAGGTCCAAGTCAAGAACCAACCTGGGAGGCAAACAAAAAAACGAGAGCTCAGTTCGCTTGTCTGTCATCTGTTCTTTCGCCCACGACAGTGATGATACTCTCTGTGGTGATCCACAGTCCCCTCTTTTTTCCTTTCCCTTTCCCTTTCTTTGGTTAGTTATCTTTTCCCGCCTGGTATAAAATCCACCCCAATCAACCACCCTTCCCTTTTTCACCTCGTCAGAGTCATCACCTCAATCCCTGCAGAACTATGCACAAGGGAAGACTAGAAGCCCCGCGAGATCTGCTGTATGTACGACGGCTGCGGGTGTCGGGCCGTCGGTAGCGGACTTTTCAAGACTAACTAAAAAAATCTCAAGAATCAGATTGTCAGAGAAAATGTACCAAAATCTGAAATCCACAGGGAAAAAAATGTGGTATCTTTTTTTCCCTCTTTGTTTTTGCTTTTCTTTGCTGTTTACTCATCAAATAGCAAGGGGCCCCGTTCCCCATCCATTTACATCCACGGAACGGAGTTGGTCAGCTTCCCCGAAGGAACCCAAAAGCAGATCCTAATCTCGTGACTGGGACTGGGGTGAAGAAAGTACGACAAGTGGGACTGGAAAGAAGTCGCTGATGAGTGTAAGTACGGAGGAAAGAGGAGAGGAAGAAAAGGAACGGGAACGTGAGTCTGGATGGTCAATGATGCTCTCGAATCTAGCTCGGTTGTCATCCTCGTCATAATTCAAGCCCTCTATAGCTCCTGGTCGATCAAAGATTGATTCCTTTGTTTAAACCCTTACCCGTCCTGATTATACTTATCATGATCAGGTCTTCTTGCCGCCCCCCCTTCCTTCTTCCCCCCCAATCTTCTCCTCTGAGTTAGCCCTTCCATTCCCCCACTCCCTTACCCCCCTTAAGCTAAATTAGAGAGTTAGACTCGACACGGGCCGCTCTGTGCGTTGTGCTCAAGATAGTGCTCGGTGGATTTGCATACTTCTTCAGCTTTTCTGCGCAGATAATAATGATGCCTGCATAACTAACCTACATACAGCAGTCATGCTCTTTTTTTAATTTTTAATTTTTTTATCCTCCCTCGCCGCACCCGAGCATCCCCAGATTCTTCATCTTGCCTCAGCATGTAGCAGTAGGTAAGTTGGGAAGGAAGTAAGCAAATGTTGGGCGTCCGATCCAATGCCATGTCTGTCTTATCCATGTGTGAATTGAGCTTATGTATTTAAACTTTGTTCCTCGTATCTCATGCTTTTTTGGCTCACAAGAGTACTTGGCCGGGATCTATGGGGAAGTAGGTAAAATGCACATTCTACATTTTGCCGTGGCACATACCGAGCAGTTTGCAGCCGTTCAGGCGATGTGCTTTCTTCTGCTTCGCCATGGATAGGATGTGTGTGTGTCTGTGTGTGCGTGTGTGCCTATCTGATAGAAATGAATGGTAGATTTAAGGTACGGGGATGCCCGTCCTACAGAGTACTTCTTTGGTACCGAGAATCGACGGACCGAACCCAAGAGATGTAGTGTACCAATTCTTAAAGATGGATGAGGACTGAGCGATCCGGGCCCTCCGTAACTTGAATGATTTGGTAGGGATAACACCCCTCTGACAAGGCACTTGTTCTAAACAATGGTTTCGCTTGTACCGAAAAAGAAAAGCAAAGAAAGTCCCTCAAAAAAAAAAAAGGGAAAATTGAATGAGGGAGAAAAAAGAGGGAGATGGGAGAGATTGGGAAAAACTTCCTGTACCTCTGATACTGTTGAGTATTCCATAGTCCACCTTCCACGTAGGTACCTCTCTTTCTCTGTCTCTTTTCCCACTCTTTGATTCCGACTTTCCCACCTATGGACCACCACCTGTACTTGGCTATACTACACTCCCTCAGCAGAGTTACAGCACTAAAAACTACCACACATACACCTACGTAAGGTCCACCGGTCCCCCTACTTTACCTCACCCAAACCCGACCACCTATTTCTGGACTGGAAAAACGAACCAAGCCCAGCTATTGGGTGGGGTTAACAAAGTGGGGGGGATGTTGTCCTTCCATTGTGTCGTGGACGACGATAGCTTGTGGCCGACTTGCCTTAGTATCCTCCGCCTCACGCAAGGGGTTACAAAGGAGGTACCTGCAAGTCCCGCAAGAAGAAGGTTTCCGAACCTATCAACTTTCCCTAGCCCTCCGTCAGCCGAGCATGAACAACTGGAATGATAGGGCTTGTCAGTCAAATGACATCTTTTCCCCCTCTCCCCTCCCCTCATTATAATTTTTTTTACTATTATTATTTGAAAAAATTATTATTATTATTTTCGTCTTTCTTGCTTTGCCATCTCGACATCACACCCCCCTTCGCTTTGTCCTCGAATGGAAATTCATTGAAGAGGTATCTTCGCCTTTTGGGAAACAGCGGTGAGGCCTGGACGAGAATAATGGGTTTCCCTTTCTTCATTTCAAGTATCTTTTTCCTTTTCATCATTACTAACTGGCTTGGCTTTTGTGTTTTTCGTTCTCTTTATTTCTCGTATTTTTAAAAAAAACATGTTCTTATCTAAAGCTTCGCACTAAGTAATGATTATTATTGTTATTCATGTTTTAAAGCTTGTGCCTTGCGCATAAAAGTCAAGGTATTATTTTACACCGATTCCTCTAGGCATTCAAGCTATGGGCTTAGGTGAGAGACTTGGTTGGTACGAATACCGACGACAAGGCTCAAATGATATTATTTTCTATTATTTACAAATTACATCGGTAAAAAAAAAGAAGGTAAACAAACAGGGCAGGGGGTTATTAGAGACTGGGGCCTGGGTCTCTCTTGAACTCATCTCCTTCTCGCCAAACCGAGACTAGGAGAAGGTCAAGAAACTAGAAACAAGAAGATGATGTACATCAGGGTATCCATATCATGCGGAATGGCCCGCCACTACCATCTTGTTCCCGTATCTAGTGGGGAGTCGGGGACCATGAGGGGGAAAAGAAACGAATAAAGATAATAATAATAGTAATTCCTTGTTAGATTGACTGAAAAGTCAGTAAATTAGTCTCATTATTTTACCCGCCGAGGGAAAAAGAAAAAAAAAACTGGCAAAGAAGAGGGGGTTGGGAACACAAATGGTGATCGAGGCATGAGAGCTGAACAGAAACCACTAGTAACTACTACAAAAACAGGAACCCGGAAAGGATCTCGGAAATTACCATTAATAATGACGACAATAATGATGAGAGAGGAACTTGAAGAGGGCAAGAGTGTTTGGATCATTAGGCGCGAATCCAATGTTCATGTACGTATGTATGTATGTACAATTGTATAGACTTCCATACCTGCATACACCTCTCTGTACATACATTTTGTTCTTTTTCCTTTTTCTGAAGCAGTATCTCGCAGCAGCACCAGCAGCACCAGCAGAAGCGGCATGTGGGTAGAGTAGCATTCAAATTTAAAATTTAAAATTATAATCCTCCCTTCTTTTCCTTTCTCTCATGGAAGCATGGTGAACGTCAATTGAAGCTCGCCCAAAACGGCAATTCCCTCTAGATCCCTCACATTTGATGGCGCTTACCTGGAAATCATCGGGATGGGTACCTACCTGACTTGGTCAAGAAGGAAGTTAGCTTGGGGTCTTTTCTTTTTCTTCTGTGCGTGTCCCGCCTTCACCTGCCCTGTAAGTTTAGTTTAATCATTTGTAGTATTAAAATCTCTTTAATTTAATTTAATTCTTTGATTTTTGTTGCTGCCTCCACTTGCATTATCATGATCATGTTTGGGGCTTTTTTTTTTTTTTTCTGCTTCTTTGCACCTTAGGCTCAGGCTGGGTCTGCCTCGTGAAACATCATCCCCATCCGCCAATAATGGTGTGTTTCAATACAGATTTGGCTGGAGAGGGGTTGGTTCAGGCGCCCATCGCCCGGCGGAGAATTAGAGAAAGGCAAGAAATTATTGGGGAAACTCAACTAGGGTCATGAATTGTCATTGATAGAATGGATACCTGGGGTTGGAGAATGGAAGCTTGGAGAGCCTTTTTTTCTCTTCCATTTTTTATTATTTGTTAATGATGATGACTACGACTACACTTTTCTTGACCGACTCGAAACTGAGTCTGATGTATCCAACCCTTATTTCCTACTTGGGAAGTCTCCTGCTCGGATTTTCATTACTCTCTTTTTGCATTGAATCTTTATTATGGTTGGACCTTGTCAAGGACAAAATTATTTCAATTCCTGGCGAGACCATTGAACCCTGCACAAGGGAGGAAGCCATTGATGGTGGTAGTTTTTCCCAAGGGAGGAAATTGAATGATTGAATTGTAATCATAATTCTAGACTTCAATAAGTTTTAATGCGATGAATAAAATATGCCTTTATCAATCCTAAGGTTTATGTGCCTGAGTTACAAGAACTTTCATCCCAATCTGGTAAATTGCTGTTTCTCGGCTTTCGTTTTTCCTCTCCTCGAGAGTGAAGACCACTGCGCAGTTGGATAGATGTCAAAACCAAAAAGTGTATACCAAGGCCGGACCGGAAGATTGAAAGAGCGACCGGATCTTGAAACCGTAGGGGCATCAGGTGAAGACTCATCATCATCAATCATGAACAGCGATCAAAAGTGACATAAGGATGCTACGGCAAGAAAACTCTCTTTGTACTGCCGACCGAGATTTTCTGACATGGAGGGCAATGCAAAAAAGACAAAAAAAAGGAAAGGGAAAAAATGACTTGATCAACTGTTGCTCTCACGCCACACTGATTTCGTGGTGCCTTCTCAACCACTGGTTCTCTCCTCCTGGCTGCAAGAATCCCTGCCATCCTGTTCAACTTCTTTGATTTTGTGTAACATCCTTGGTTGTTTCTCGCGTGCTTGCATTGCCTCCAGTTCAGTTTGGAATTTTCCTCACTCTTCTCTTGATTTTATTCTCCCCCTTTTTTGAGATCATGAGGGAAATTCGATTTTTTCCCCCAAAAAAGAAATATTCTTAGACTATCAGGAGGGTTACTCTGAGCCCTGGACAGAGTACTATCTATTTCCCCATCTCGCCACTTAGAAGATGACTATGGAATTACTGAGGTCATGGCCGTTCCTGATTTAGCTCATTGGTCCAGTATCAATTTTAAATACCCCAGAAGTGAAGAAGAGAAAAAAGTAAAAAGAAAACAAAGGATAGCAAACCCCAAACTCTGTTTCCCTTCTCTGCTCTGAATCAGTAATTAAGGTTGAAGGAAAAACCAACCACAGCTCAACTCTCTTTTCAGTCAGCATGACCAGTCATCGCCTCCTCGATTCTGGTGACTTGTCAGCGCCTCAAGGTATCAATC
Source organism: Aspergillus biplanus (assembly GCA_027569045.1). NCBI lineage: Eukaryota > Fungi > Ascomycota > Eurotiomycetes > Eurotiales > Aspergillaceae > Aspergillus > Aspergillus biplanus. The sequence continues at coordinate 308,673 of JAPDEJ010000035.1, forward strand.
GACCTATGGCGGGGGCCGCACCCTAACGCCCTCCAGATCGTCCCGAAAGCCTTAATTTATTGTGTTTTGTCTCGCGACACCCACTTCCTCCAACTTTCGGCTCTCCAAAGCCAATGAATTTGCTCAACCAAACTTGAATGGTGGATCCACTTGGGGCGGGAGGCTATCCCTGTTGGCGTTCTCTCGCTGACTTTTCTCTGGCGCTTGGGAGAAGCCTTGAAAGTTGAAAGTTGAGGCCCTTGTTCTTCTCCCGAGTCCCTCCAGGTCCCCTGACAAAGATCTCGTATTGATAGTTTGGTGAATGATGAGAGCTAGAATCATTTTACTGATTCTGATGTCTGAGGACCATAAGTCTGGTTTAGTGGATTGGTTGGCGAAAATTTCAATCAATAAATTATCTTTTTTCCATTACATTATCGTGGCTTTGGACTGTTGGAATTTCAGCCCTTCATTTTCTTCGCTACGGCACACTCCGGAGGAAGAAAAAGAATGATGACAATGACAAAATGGAATAGAGTCATTTTTGGCGGCTTTTCTAAGAGGAAAAAAGAAATAAAACAAAAGTAAATAAATTCAATGTTGGTCAAGTGTTCTGGGAATCGATCTGTATTATTATTTTGAACCTGGTCAAGTCGTTCATTGAATCTCTCACCTCTTCTGTTTGTTATCCCTGTCCTTTTTGCTCTGACCACCAAGTCACCGCCATTTGCGCTTTTTGTTTCCCTCGCTGCCCCCTTTCTGGTTCCTGCCTATTTTGCTCATTTTGCTTCGTAAAGTTTGCCGTGGCCTGGAGAGGGTCGGATTGAATCATGAGCTCGGACCAGAGAAAATTAAATGAGAAAGGTGTCCAGCCTCTTCTTGGAGTTGATGGGAGATTACTCGGCAGCTCGTTCGTGGGTTCTGGACGAACGATTTCCGCTTGTCAACATCCTCCATGATCCACACCGTTTAGACTGCGCAAATCTTGCAGCTGCTCGATTAGTCCTCCGTACCGTAGGCATTATTGGCATTTGACTAGTTATCTTTTTGACCCTTTATTATTATTAAAACCGCTAATTATTCATTAAATGAAATACCAATAATAGCAATTACTCGCTTCTCTTCCAGGATCTCCAGAACAAGACCCTCAAACCTGGCCATTATTCCCGCCCTCATTCGTTTCCTGGTGCTCATCCTGCGGCTTCAGGCGCTCTTTCACGCTATCGTGCCGACTGTTTAACTTGGGATCAGCATCCACAATTGCGTACAGGGTACATTGCAGTTCAAGAGGTGAGGTGGATTTTTTTTTAGTTTGCTTTTTATTTCCTATTATAATTTTTTTCTGCTTTGCTCATCTTACTATTGCTCTTATTGAGCCTATCTTTTTCTCCCTTCGGTTGACAATCTCGGTGGCCGTCAGCACTCTATGTACAGTCCACGGCTGCTCGTGCGTGCGGGTCCTTCACTTAATTTTCTTTTTGCACATCGTAGATGCCTATCGGACAGTAGGCAAGGCGCTCTTATATCCATTAGCTAGAACTCTTTCTTTTTCCCTGTCTATACGGAGGATAAGGATGGGGTAAAAGAAGAGAAGTCAGCCCAATCGGTCCCAAAAGGTCGAGAGAAGGAGCCTTGGTCAGACTTTCATGTCTCTCATAGCCATGGGATTCCGTGGCTCCCATTTGCTGGTTGATCCATGGAAGAGCTTACGGGTTGGTTTTTGGTACGCGTTGTGGGACCCGTGCCCATCGTGGAGACAGCTGTTCGAACCTGGAACACGCCTGTCATCCGTTATTTGGGCTTGATCTACCTTCCGCGGTATGTCCTGAATTAGGCTCTTCAGTCTCTCTGGCACTCGACAACCCTTCCGATCTTTCCTGGACTACTCAATGAAGGATTTGTGTTTATTCGATTAGTTTAAAATTTGAAGATTCCGGAATTGCTAATTTCACACCTCCTGCGAGAGCTCTAATACAAATAATCGAAAGAATGAGTATTAATAAGAGGAGTAATTATCATTGAGGAGGCTACCCTAGACTTGGGCAGATCCTATTCAAGCTCCAAGGAATTAATTAATCATTAATGGAATAATTTCATTTTTGTCAAGTGCAAAGACGCCGCTATCGATCGTCCATCCAACCAATCCAGCATTATCCCAGCTGCGCAGGACGATCTAATGACTTACAGCAACGCGATCGGTCCCAACAGTTCACAGTGGCTCCTGACTATCGCGGTCAGCTTGAGGTGAAGCACTCACTAATGGACCTTTTTCCTTTCTTTTTTTTTTCCCTCTTCATTTCTCATCTTGAATAATAATCGTATTATGTCATTTTTAATTTAATTTTTCCCCTTCTCCTCCAAATCCTCCGTTCCCAAGCGCCAATTTTTTTTGGTTTCCTTTTTCTTTTTTTTCTTTTTGTAATTATGATTATGAGAAGATTAACTGGGTTGAGCAATTTGATATTATTTCAGATTATTTTTTCCTAATCAGATCGCGCCGTCCGAGTTGGTCAGTCGGCGACTGTTTGATCCTCTTGATTTCCGCTGGACGTGGATTGTTTCTTAATGGTTGCTTGACCCTGCAGAACTGGGCAGTCTTTGATATTCTGTATTCTGTACAGAGTACTATCGCTCAAAGTCTTCTGTCAACGGGACCTACCTTTTCTCATCTTCATCAAGCCTTTACATCGAGATCAACCATCATTACTTTTTGACATTACTTCATTGATATATTATAATAATAATATATTATTATTATTATTCTCTTATTTCGCACAGGTAATTGATTGTTGAAGCCCTTTTCTTTCCTTTCTTTTCCCTCCTCATATTGACTGCATTCCTGCCCACGTTTTCCTTCCGTTCTTTTTCTTTTCTCATTAGTTTCGGATTCTCTTTTTTGCCTTCCTGCTTTTGGACCTGCTTCAAGCATCCCGGACTGAAAAAAACAAAAACAAAACACTTGCCTGCTTGTCACTTTTCTTCCCCTACCTCAACTCAAAAAGGTTGATTCTTGACTTGATCTTGAACCCCCTCTCCAACCAACCAATCCCAGCCAAGTACGCGGACAGCGCTTCGGCTGGATCATCGTTTCCTAGCCCAAACGGTGGTTCCTGTCCGGCGTCTTGTTTAGCTCATCCGGGTGGTGGTCCTTGCTTCGTGGCGGGTTCTCTGGGAATCTCGCTGTCTGAGCTTGACACAGAACTTCTGGACTCTCTCCTCGCCCAGAAGAAAAAAGGTCAGTCAGTCACAAGGAGAGGAGAAAAAAAACAGAAACCCGCACGAAAACCAAAACGAGAACCGGTCCACTCGCACCCCTCTTCTTTTTACCCCCAAGCAGGACCCAGAGTAGCATCATCAACGTCTAGCAGGAGTGAGCAGATCCAAGCTGCGTATCTCTCCGCTCTTGCACAGGCAAGACGCACGGTTGTTGTCTTCCAGAGAATCCCACTTTTGTTCCCTTTCCTTGACTTCCAGGATCCACATTGATTATTTTTATTTTTATTTTATTTCACCCCTCTCCTCCATTTTGCCCCATTTTCTATTTTGAAATTATTTTACGTCTGTTTCGTTTTTTTTCAAAACAGGGTCATCATTTTTTCATTTTATTTTATTTTATTCTCGTCTCTTAATCCCTCCCCCTCTAGGCTTGGATTGCTGACACCTATTTTCGATTTTGATTTTTTTTTTTCTTTAAGACCAGGACAAGACTACCTACTTAGTACTTAGTGAAGGGCAGTCCAGTGATCCACAGTCAGTTCTTCAAGTTTCGTTTTCTTTTGTTCCCTTCTTTGCTTCCATCAGCACCGAATCCAAACGGGACGATATCGAGAGTGAGCCGACCGGGGCTGACGCTTAGAGATTAAGAACATTAGGACGGCCAGAAAAGGCGACATTAAAAAAGAGGTCGACCAGCACGACAAGCTCTCCAGCATTAGAGACATTTTGCACCCAGCAATTGCCTTGCAGCTTCTCTTACATTTCCGCGCAGCAGGTCTCAAAAAGAAACTTGTGATCACAAAAAGTTCCCAAACACACGTGCGGGTAGGTTTTTTCATTTATTTGATTTATTTTTTCATATTTTTTCTGGGTGTACGATTCCTTTCCTATCTCTTCCCTTTTTGCCTTGCTGCTGGAACAAATCCATCCCCGAAAACCAAGCCTCCAATGACAAGAGCCTCCTTGGTTCCGTGAGGATAAGAAAATCTTCAAGTCCATACTTCACACACAACGAGTGGAGGAACGCGATTGTGAGGAAGAATAAGAAGCGGGTCAAGTTTCTGGAACACCCCTTCCTACCACACACAGTCAGCATTCCTTCTCATCTCATCATCCTCATTGTGGTTTTTCCACTTTTTATTTTTGACCTTGATCATCCCGATCGTTATCATCATCATCATTCTTCTTTGGTGCCAGATGATTTGAGTGGTTGACGTTCAAGCGCCAACCAAATCCACCAGCCTCCCACTAAAACGCGGAAGCCGAACGGCTGGCCCCCCTTCGTCCCTTGGCTCAGGCTCTTTGCCCCCCTTCACTTTTCCCTTTCTTCCCTTCCCGAGCCCGTTGATTCTCGCTCCCAACCTTCCCCTCCTCGGCCCTTCCCATCATCCGTTGATTCCATTCAATTGTGGTCCATGGGTCTGAGTTGCCTCTAATCATCCGCCCCCTCTTCTTGATCTTCTAGAGAGGGACCCCGAAGAAGATAATTCCACCATAGAATAAATCCAAGAAAAAAAAAACACACTGAAAGTGAGATTCACCAAACCCTCCAGAAGCTGTGGTTATCTCCTGCTTTGGCACGGTTCCTGTCTATTCTTTTTCCCTCCCCCTCTCTTGCGTCCCTTGAACCTTCTTTTTTTCTTATTTTTTTTTTTAACCCTTCACAACCCTTTTCCCGCCTCCCCGCCTCTTTCTCTGTGGTTTCAAGATTTCCCTCCCCATCGTGGTCCAGAAACTCCACGGCTGCAGAGAATATTAGGCTTAGCTTCAAGGCCTGCGTTTGCTGCCCTCCCCAACCTCCTCCACCTTTCGTGTATGATCTGCTGCAGCTGCAGCTCTGCAATCATTCATCGTCCATTCTTCTCTCCACCGCCTTGGATCTTCTGCTCGGCCATGATCGCCCACGTCGGAAGTGTCTGAGATTTGTGTCCCGTCTATTTGGTGTTTTTTTTTATTTTTTCCTTTTCTTTTCTTTTTCCTCCACCCCCCCATTTCTTTCCCTTTTGGCTTTTAACTTTCGCGCACCGATAATTTCTTTTTTGGTTTTGATTTATCTGCTCCCTCTTATTTCCTTGGTTCGGATTTCTATTTTTTGCATCCTCCACCGATTCTCCCTTGTCCGCCTCTCCATGTACCATCCCTTCCGTTTGACGAACCGTCTTATACATACTGCCTGTTCCGTCGCAGCTTCCTCTCAACATCTACCAACATCTTGACCACTCATCTCGTCTCTCACCTTTGTTTTTTTTTTTTTTATTTCATCATTTCTCATTCTCATGACTTGATGTTGATGACCTGAACGTTCTGCTCACTGCTCTTCTATTACCTCGATTTCCAGACATCGATTTGTTTATCGACACGCGTTGCACCCATTGGCTCTTGACGACACCCTCGACAACTTGCTACGACCTGTTACGACTCTCTACGAGCCTGATTTCTAGTTAGCCGCAGACGCACCTCGTCCGTACCCTTGACGTTCTCGACTATCGCTTGATTTGTTTATTTTATTTTTCTTTCTTCATTTTCAGCGAAAAGAATCCGAAGCCTTCGACGGTTGATGAGGGACTGCCACCTTGTCGCCTCCCGCTCCATTCTAACGACTTGAAACGAGACCCATGATTTCGTGCTTCTGATTTGGTTAAGCGATTGTTGTTGACCACACCGCAAGCGCTTGTTTTTCTGTTTCTGCTTGCACCGTTGAGCATACGACGATCAGATTACTCCAGAGCACCCGTGGATGTAGATTTTCTCCCAGGACACACTGTATAGTGACCCAGTTTGTGTCAGCAGAGAAAGAAGCCTTTTTACGGTTACGACGTTCCACGAGCTTGCTACGATTGCACACCCTTGCATATTTGCATTGCCTGTTGCAGCTATTTTTACATTTTCTCCCCCTGTTATTTACTGCACGTTAACGATATTTGCATTTGATCTCTCCGGTCGGAACTTCGACCGTGATTCTATTTCCTTGACTCCTTGATGAAAACGCCACAAAACTGCATAATTGCATGTTCATTTTGAAACCTCCGCTCAAAACCGATTAAAATTTCCTTTGTCCCGTTCGAGTACGTTGGGCATATCAAGTCCGACGTCGAACCGCCTTCCTCTGTTCGACTCTAGAAACCGTTTTTCCCGCCAACCGAAAAGCTGGAGCTACCGTCGATTTCACAGGTCCACACTCGAGGCCCTGTTGATATTCCTTGGTATAATCATCACGCGGCAGAGAGACCTCTGTTGTCTGGCGACAAGCTTCCGGCTCTAAGTTTACCAACGGCCTCGCAGCCACCGATCTCGGGCCAGTCCTACCGGACTAGCTACGAAGACGCGTCGGCTTCATCCAACAGCAGCAGTGCCCGGACGAGTTTATCAGGGACCGCGCCTGTCGTTACCGAAGCTAGAAGCCCGCCGCCGTCGTCTACCGACCTAACGACTGGTGGTCAGGGCAGGCTCTCGTTGGACTCGTCCGCCTCGCAAGAATACACCATCCCCCAGAACCCAGTGAGTGACAGTTACTATTCGAACCAGGCATCGATCGGCAGCATGAATCAAACCCAGCCATATTTGGATGTCCACTCTACGCATCTGTCGTCGGGACAGCCGTATGCATCTCACGCTGCGACGGCAGGAGGACTTGCTCACTACCCGCAGTACCATCAACAGCCTCCTGTGCTACAACCAGCGTCTACATATGGCCCAGCAAGCTCCTATTCTCAATATGGTTACCCCAATGGAGTGACATCTTCACAGTCAGCACCCCAGCCACCAACGACGTCGATGAGTAGCCAGGTTCCTGCTCAATTGTTGCCTCTACCAGGTAAGCATTTTGATTTTCTCCCACATGCATCTTGGCCCGGGGCTAGGATTGACCAATGTTTTGCAGCTGTTACAAACCATGCTGTAGCACCGCCAGGTTATGGCAATAGCACGGGCCAGCCTTTACAAGGATATGTGTACGATGCTACGGGGCAAATTGCACCCCCAGGTGCCAAACCTCGGGTGACCGCTACTCTGTGGGAAGATGAGGGGAGTCTCTGCTACCAGGTAGAGGCAAAGGGCGTCTGTGTCGCTCGAAGAGAAGGTATGCTGCCCTTGAGCGCTGAAGGGCGATTCCTGCAGGGTTAGCTCTCTGCTGACACTCAATTAGATAACCATATGATCAATGGAACAAAGTTGCTCAATGTCGCGGGCATGACCCGAGGACGTCGGGATGGTATTCTCAAGAGCGAAAAGGTCCGGCATGTTGTGAAGATTGGGCCGATGCACTTGAAGGGCGTGTGGTACGTTTTGCCTTGTCATCAGTTGTGTATTTATCTCCGCTAACCAAGATTCAGGATCCCATTTGAGCGGGCTTTGGAATTTGCGAACAAGGAGAAGATAACAGATCTGCTCTATCCGCTCTTCGTACACAATATTGGCGGCCTGTTGTACCATCCTACGAACCAGACACGGACAAATATGGTGGTTCAGGAATCCCAACAACGACGATTGGAAGGTCCGCAGCCAACACGGAGTTCCCAGGGCCCTCAGCCCCCTAGTTTGCACCACCACCACTCTCTACAAACCCCTGTTCCCTCTCACATGCCCCAGCCGCATACGATGGCGCCTCAACCTTCAGGCCGACCTGCACTTGACCGAGCTCATACGTTCCCCACACCACCCGCTAGCGCCTCCAGCTTGATGGGTATCACTAACCAGGGCAGCTCGTACGAGTGGAACCAAGGAATGAATTCAGGTGTTCCCAACACACAGCCACTGTCCATTGATACTACCCTGAGCAATGCCCGGTCCATGCCAACGACCCCGGCAACCACTCCTCCCGGGACCAATCTGCAGGGGATGCAGTCATTCCAGGGACAGTCAGGTTATGACAGCTCGAAACCTTATTACTCCGCAGCTCCCGCCTCTCATCCTCACTATGCACCCCAGCAGCCCTTGACACAGCAGGCCATGGCACCCTATGGCCATGCTCTGACGCAAAACACTTATCTCAAAAATGAGATGGGTCCACCTTCGGGACGAACCTCCAGCGGACAACCGGAGACTGAGAGCGCTGAGGTAAAGACAGACCGCTACGCGCAGAGCAACGGGCATGTTCCTGGCGCCTCCTCGGAGGCGGTTCCGACAGAGCACGAGTCGGAGTATGTGCAGCACGACAATACTGGTTACAATACCAGCAGAGGATCGTACACATACACCACCAACCCGTCTGTCGGCAGTCTCACCGGTGATCATTCGCAGCTTACCCCGGACATGACGGGATCCCCATCGCATCAAAACGGGTCCGGGCGAATGACCCCCCGTACAAGTGGCCCGGCTCCTTCACAGTGGCCTTCAGGATATAACACCCCTCCCCGACCGGCGGCTGCTAGCAGTTTGTACAACCTTGTCAGTGACACTCGGGGAACATCGGCCAATGGGACCACGCCCGACAGTTACTCCGTAGCGTCCAACCCGGCTCCCGGGTACTCGACCGGAATCAATGGGACTTTGGGATCTAATAAGCGCGGCCGCGAGGATGATGATGTGGATCGGATCGTTCGGCCCGACAGTCGAGGAGGAGACTACGAGAGCAAGCGCCGGAAGACTTTGACGGACGCCACTGTTGGTGGCCCTGTTGGAGGAGTTCATCTCGGGTTACAGCCCATGAAGGCTGGTGTGATGGCTGCTCGCCGTCGGTAATTCCTTCCACGGAAAATTCTCATGCAACCATAAAAAATTATCGAATCGGGTCGGATCGACTTGAAGAAAAAAAGCAAAAAGAGCAAGACAAAAAGGGATTGTTGAATTACTTTGACTTTTTCCTGGAGTGCATCACGGATTTTCTTTCTCATTTTCTTTCCCATTTTTCTTTTATTTAATAGAATACATTGGCACACCTCTGCGCATGCATATGTCGACGGATGAAAATTCATCCCGCTCGATGAATCCGCGCTGACGCGGCATATTTGGGATACTTTTCTTTTTCTCTACTTTTCTTTTTGTGGGTTAATTTCAAAGTTGCTCTCATGGTGAACGGATGTTAGACATGACTGGACGCATACCCGGCTCTACTAATGGAGGGGAGGTGTAGGAGGGAGGGATCGATCGTTATTACCATCTGGGTTGAGGGTGTTGACGGGCCATAAATGTTGTGTGGATGACAATGCAAAAGGGGGTAACGTTTTCTGGGTTGTCTTTTTCTTTTTCGTTTCCTGGTGCAGCGTTCGATCTCGCTTTACTTCGGTCGTCTCTCGCGGACGAGGGATGGCGTGCGTTTGGTGCTTTTGGTCGACTTGTGATTGTGCGATTGTTTGTGACCGGCTATATTTACGACCATGATGAGACGAATTTCCTTCTACGAGATTTTTTTATACTGTTGTGGTTTTGCTGTCTGCATGGGCTGTGGTCCTGGTAGTGTGGCATAAAAAAATGGGATCCTGCGTCTTGATATCACTTTTCGTCTCCCTTCTATCGTAGCCCGTAGCTCTGTCTGTAGTTCTGTAGTTCTGTAGTTCCGTAACTCCTCAATGGCCTGGATATGGGTGATATCCTGGGTAAGGTAAGTCGGGGTTGAGTCTTCAACTGGTGCCCAACGGAATGCTGGGGGGCGTAGGTACCCAGGCGGCTGTGTAGGGATGTGTACCTCTGTCGAATCGAAGAATAGAGGATGCAGGCTGCTGCAGAACAAGCCATCGCCGCTGCAAGAGTGAGGGCGTGGCAAGTGCAGGAAAGAAAAACCCGATCAAAAGCCGTGGAGGGGAAATGGACAATAGCCGCGCTCCAAACAGGCAATTATCCCCGCATCTGATGGAGAAACTTAGTCCGTGAGTACACCAGGCCTGCGATATAAAGGAACTCGATGCTTTGGCCCAATGGACTACACAGCGAGCCATTCATAAAGCACGAAACGCAAAGGGAAAAGATACGAAGGAAGCAAGATGGTGGTCACTTATGCTGCTGTTCTCAGCCTTCTGGCCCTCTGCTACTTTGTCCTCTGGCCGTTGGTTGACTACTTTCGCGACCCCAAAGGTGAGAGCGACAAATGACGAGAGTCCCCTTTTTGAACATGGGAAAGAATCGACAAGAAGATAAAAAGAAACTAATTATTGCATGGCTCTAAAGAACTCCGCCGATACCCCAATGCATCTCTCTTTTCCGGCATCTCCGCCATCCCCTTCATGCTGATGGCATCGCGCGGATTCCGCTCACAGGAACTGCAAGAACTCCACCGCAAACACCCAGTCCTGCGCACGGGACCTAACTCACTCTCGTACGGCGATGTGCGCGCTATCAAAGAAATCTATGGCCATAGCACCCGCTGCAACAAGGACCCCTCCTACCTTGTGACGGCAGGGTCGCACTTCCACCTCGCCGACGTGGTGGACCGCCCCGACCACGCCCGCAAACGCAAGGTGCTCTCCTCCGCCTACGCCCTCAAGAACCTTGAGACATGGGAGCACAAAGTCAGCGACAAGATCTCCCGGCTCGTCTCCCATTTCGACTGTGCCTGCACCAGCCCACCACCCCTAACCAGCCATGAAGAGAAGAGAGTCGACCCAGCCGATCTAACAATCGACCTCCGCGCCTGGACCAACTTTTTCACCCTCGACGCTATCGCAGACATCGGGCTGAGCGAGAAACTCGGCCTCCTGGACCAAGGCAGCGACCTCTGCATCGCCGAACGCAAGGACGGGTCCACCTACGAGACCTCCCTCCGCGACGCCCTCTACCCGACAGCCCGCAAGCAATCCCTCCTTCTCTGGAACTACGACTGGTACCCTCTGCTTAACCGCGTTGCAAACCTCGTCCCCTTCTTCGCACACATGCAAGACTCCGCCAACTGCTGGGAAGACATCGTGTGGCACCGGGCCATGCTGCGTCGGCGACGGTACGAGGCTGGCGAGAAACTAGACGACTTCTTCCACGCCTTGATGGAGGATAAGCAGGGCCATGCACACGCACTGGAATGGGGCGAGGTCGTGGCCGAAATCAATATTATGATGAACGCCGGGAGCGTCACGACCGCCATCGCCATCACGAATGTCATGTACCAACTCCTCAAGAACCCGAAGTGTCTAGCCCGACTACGCGAGGAGATCGATGCCGTTTTCGAGGATACAAACAGTGGCAACGCACTCACGGATGATGAAGATGACAATGGTCATGAGGAGGATAGCGAAATCATAGCCCCCTACGACAAAGTCAAACACCTCCCCTACCTCCGGGCTTGTCTCGATGAATCCCTCCGCATCTTCCCCCCCACCTCCCACGGTCTACCCCGCGAAACCCCGCCCGAGGGCACGCAGATCCTAGGCCAGTGGGTCCCCGGCCACACCTCCGTCAGTATCTCTGCGTTCGTGGCGCACCGCGACGAAGGCGTCTTCCCGCAGGCAGATCAATACAAACCAGAACGATGGTTAGGCGAAGAGGGAAAGTCACTCCAGCCCTATTTCGTGGCGTTTTCGGCGGGAGCTCGGTCGTGTATCGGAAGGAATATCTCGTATCTGGAGCAAACGAAAATCCTAGCTACATTGGTGAGACGGTACGATTTTGCGTTGCCGGATAGGGAGTGGGAGTTGAAGAGGTTGGAAACGATGAATTTGATTTTGGGCGGGATGCCAGTCAAAGTTTGGAAGAGGGATTTAGCAGCTTAGCTTTTTTTTTTTTTTTTTTTGGTTTTCCCTTACTTTCATCAGGCTACTATTTTTATTTTCTTTTTTTTTGGTCTCTAGTTTTTGCGCGTGCGGATGATGATGTTCAAGGATGAATGAATGTGAAGACGGGTAGAATTTCCTCTTTGTACCCCGCACTTTTCCCCGCACGGGGAATATTTCCCTTTCTATTTCCCATCCCTCTTGCATATAGAAACCCTAATTGAGCGCCGGGAAGGCAAGTGAATGTATGGAGATGTTTTGCTCGACGGGTCAAAAACCGATGAATTCCGATCTAAATATACACTATAAACCATTAGGGAGGGAAAGGAACGAAGAAAGAACGTATAAAGACCCTTCCCACCCAGGGCATGTCCAAACCAACACAAGAGGAGGTCGTACATCAGCAAGATGAGCGCCATACACCCCCTCCTCCAACCAAATACCACCGACTACATCGCCCTCACCCTCCTCTCCCTTGCTGGAGCCACATATCTCTCCCGGGGTATCCTTTGGGATCAACCCGACCCATACGCGTACCTTCTCTATGAGCGTCCCCAGCTCAAAAACTCTTCTTCCTCCACTTCCTCCACCACCGCCAATGCCCCATCAAGAAACGTCGCCCACAAACTCACAGAAACAAACTCTAACCTTGTCGTCTTCTTTGGCTCCCAATCTGGTACCGCTGAATCACTTGCCCACCGCCTCGCCCGTGAAATAACCCTCCGCTTTGGACAGGGGACCCTCACTGCTGACCTCTCCGACTATGACCCGGCCTCACTGGCTGAAATCCCCGAGGGCAAAGTTGCCGTCTTCATCCTTTCAACCTATGGAGAGAGCGATCCGAGTGACAACGCGGCGGAATTCTGGGATTGGTTGCATCCCACCACCAACACCTCTGCGTCGCCATCTCTAGAAAATGGGGCCACTAAATTGTTGTCGAACCTAAGATATGTGATTCTTGGCCTCGGGAACTCGAATTACAAATACTATAACCGTGTTGCCGATGTTGTTGCGGAACGATTGCAGAATCTTGGAGCGAATGCCTTCCTCCCCGTTGTGCGGGCTGATGATGCCCTCGGTTCGACGCAGGAGGATTTCATCACGTGGAAAGATGAGGCGCTGTTCCCCCTTTTCCGGGAAAGCTTGGGGTTTAGCCAGGTTGAGCTCGTGTATAGGCCTACGGTGACTGTGACAGAGCATCGTGACCCGGATGCGGAGAAGGCAATAATGAAGGGATTCTTCCCTGGGGCTTTAACATCATCGTCATCTCGGGGTGGCCCGGGGTCGACGGGATCGGTGGCAGTGCATGAGATCCCTGTTATGAAGACGCGACAGCTCTTTACGTCGGGATCGGGTCGGCATTGTTTGCATCTCGAGCTGGATCTGGGGGGTGTGCCGGATGTGGTGTACAAGACGGGAGATCATCTGGGTGTCTGGGCGTCGAATCCGGATGAGGAGGTTGAGCTGCTTCTTCGGGTGCTCGGGCGGGAGGCGGATGGGGATGACCCTATTTCGGTTTCTAGGGCTGGTGATCATCAACATCTGGATAATGATGGCGAGAAAAGTGATGGCGCACTGGAGACGTCGGTTATGACCATTCGGGCCCTCCTGCGGCATTATCTTGAAATCTCGGCACCGGTTCCGAGGGACACGTTGGCGACACTGGCTACCTTTGCGCCTACGTCAGCAGCGAAACAGTTCGTGATAGCTTTGGCTGAGAGTAAAGAGGCGTATGCAGAGCTGATGAGACGGAGATATGTGACTCTTGCTCGGTTGCTGGGGTATGCGTCTGAGTTCTCAACTGGATGCGGAGCGGAGGAGGGTGAAAAGGAAGAGGAGGGCAAAGTGTGGGCGGACATCCCGCTCTCGTATCTCGTTGAGACACTCCCTCTCATGCAGCCGCGATACTACTCCATATCTTCGAGCAGCGTGGTTTCCCCACGCAAGCCCTCCTTGACTGTACTGATCCTCTCCACACCCCTGGTGGAGGATGAGAACGTGAGCGTTCCCGGACTGGCGTCGACGTATCTCCTCTCACTTGATGCAGGAAGGGAGGCGACATCATCGACGCCTACGTACACGAATACTCTCCTGGGTCGAGGGGAGAGAGGAAGGAAGAAGGTGCTAGCTCACCTTTGTAGATCGAACTTCAAACTTCCTCGAGTAGCGAGTACACCGCTGATCCTTATCGCGGCCGGGACGGGGCTCGCTCCGCTGCGAGGCTTCCTGCAGGAACGGCGCCAGCTGCGGAAACTCGGGAAAGAAGTCGGGAACATGATCCTCTTCTTTGGATGTCGCTGCGCAGACGATGATTTTATATACCGCGAGGAGTTGGAAGAGATGCAGCGGTTCTTCGGGACTGAGAAGTTGAAGTTGGTGTTGGCGTATTCCAGGGACCCGAAGCTTGAAAAGAAGTACGTGCAAGACCGGGTAGTAGAAGAAAGAGAGGAAATAGCGGATTTATTGCTGAACCAGGGGGCTAACCTTTATATCTGTGGACGTACGGCGATGGCCAGGGAGGTGGAGAAACGTGTTGCAGCGTTCCTTACGCAGTTCAAAGACTGGGAGGGAGGGGAGAGAGGGGTGGAGGAGTGGGTAGGGGGGATGAAGAGGAGAAAGAAGTGGCAGGAGGATGTTTGGGGATAAGATTTGTGATTTATTCTTTTTCTTCTGTATGTTTCGTCTCTGGTCTAATGCAGGTCTATCTGATTTTGCTGTGCTATACGCTGTTTTGTTTGCTGTTGAATATCTTCTGCCAGACCCCGATCCATTGCTGTTGTTTATATGACAACGGACGCTGTGGATTACGGAATACCACCGCGAGGATCTCTCGGACTCGTCCGCTGAGCAGTTTCAGTGCGAGCATAGACTTCCAATCCCGGATGGAAAATCGCATGCGGTTTGCGTCGATGGATATAATACCGGAGTACATCTGTAAATCAGCGCATTAGTACCTCATCGAGCTCTAACCTGTAGTATAGGAGTAGATACCTTGTGCTCAACCTCTCCACAGAGCAGGGCGACGGCAAACTCATCCGCCGCACTTGTTTCAAATGCATTGTAGTTTCGATTTCGCCCCTGCATAATATGATAGTATGACACCCATTTCACCCCTGAATCGGCTCGCTTGTTTACTGACGTCGGATGTAGAGTCACCGCCTGGTTGTTCGCGACATTGCGCCAACCTTTGCCTTCGCGCGTAAGCAACTTGGGGTAGAAACTCCATGCGACAACCGAGTTGACAATCGCGTCGTTCGCACTGTTGACGTCATGCTCGTCGGGTATGGTAAAGAATTGTCGTTGGCGCGTGGACCGGGCACTATATTCATTAGACCTTTGTCCCATTTGCGCCGTCTGTTAATGAGTGACGTACCGGTTCAGTGCGGCCTTCTGCGCAGGATCTAAGCTGATCAGTCCTGCATCTGCGATGGATACGATTAACTGCAGCTTGATATCCTCAATGTTCAGCAGAGTCTGAGAACTGAGGAAGCTCTTCCGGCAGAACGCATACTCGTTCGCTCCGGCCATGCTTCGTGTGCGCTTCCAGGCGCAGTACGCGTTGTATACAGTCAGAAGGTCCGAGTCACCTACGACGCCATTAGCACTTAAAACGAAACTAAGATCAAGTTGTATGCACGCACCACGCCGAAATGATAGCCGCGCGAGGTCCTTCTGTGCATTCGACCCCATGGTATTCACAAATGGGGATTTGCTTGACAGAATCGCCGCAATACTAATTGCTGCATCCAGACATTTAAAGAACGCTCCGTGGATAATCAGCTTCCCTAGGAATACATCTAGCGGTAATTTCGCTAGTTGCATTCCGAGCGGAGTCAGACTCTCCGTGTTTGTCAGCGCCTTCACTTCTTTCAGCGAGTCGATCGCTCGCCGGATGTTCTTTGACGATGGTGGATCAAGTGCCTCTAGCAGTGTTGGCTCCACTTCGCCTAGCTTACAGATCTTGACCCGGAGCACGAGATCTTGTAAGGATAGACGAAGCATTTCGGGCGTTTGTTGTTCCGCGAGCTATTCTATTAACCATCCTATCCGTCATTCCAAATCAGAGGGGGGTTAAAAGACCTACCAGCTTATCATGTCGATACTTAGTGAAAAGATGAAAACAAATACCCCGTTGGACTCGTCCAGCTCGGCCTCGTCGTTGCTTCGCGTTCGCTCGAGAGATAAAGGCTTCGACGAGTCGTGACAATTGGCGTCGTTCGTCAAACCTACCACGATCAGCTTGCTTGTCAAAAGCATCCACTCCCCTAAGCTAGGGTTCTTACCGCATAGTCTTCTCCTTCCCGGCATCAATCACGGCCGTAATGTCAGGAATCGTGATTCCAGTCTCCGCAATATTCGTCGCAATCACAATCTTTCGCATTCCCTCGGGGGGGACAACGAATGCCTTTTCCTGATCCTCGCTGGCGATCGAAGAGTGAAGGGCATGCACGATCCACCCGCGCTGGAACGTCGGGTCCGAGAGGATCTCATCGTTGAGGCGACGGATCTCGGCCATACCCGGGAGAAACACCAGAATTGCTTTGCTGTAATACTCCATCTCCGGTGTAGTGGCAAGCGTTAATAATAGCCTCCGGATCAGCTGGTAATCAAGTCGATACTCGTCAAAGGTAAGGATCGTCTCCCGCGTTTGCTTTGAGTACCCATCCAGTGCCGCTGACAGGCCGCCTGCAGTATCACCTGGGTTTGTTTCCATCTCGTCGGTGTCTTCTTCAAACGTCCCATTCGACTCGTTTTCGGATAGTCGGTACTGTGTTAGCTCAACGGCATCTTCTAAATATTTCATTTCCACAGGGAAGGTTCGACCGGGAATATTCAGCACAGGAACACCACCGAGGTACGTTGAGAACCGTTGAGCTTCGAGCGTGGCCGACATCAGGATAAGCTTCAAGTCCGGCCGCTTCTGCATCAACCGCCGCAACACGATAAGAAGGAAGTCGCTGTCGATAGACCGTTCGTGTACTTCGTCCAGAACAACATGGGTGACATCTTGAAAATCATCTGGGCGCTCAAGCATTCGCACGACAACACCCGTCGTTCTGCAAAGGTAAGTTTAGCCTCGCTTAAAAGGTCTGGGGGAGAGGGTGCTAAGAGAGAATGAAAAAGGTGGAACGTACGCGAATACCAGCCTCGTGGATTGGCTGACCTTGCTTTCTAACCGGACTGCAAAGCCGATGAGAGATCGCGCTGTACCCACATCATTCTTGCTTTCCCCCAATTCTTCGCTCACACGGCGTGCAAGGGAGATGGCAGAGATTCGCCGAGGCTCCGTCACGTAGATCTTGCAAGGACGGCCCTGTAGCATTTCGTGTTCAAGAATGAATGATGGTATTTGCGTACTCTTACCACTTCCTGTCTCACTGCAAATGATCAAGGCCTGGTGCGTTTCCAGCGTACTGAGAATCTCGTTCTTAAACTCCCAGATTGGCAGGTTCTGTCGGCCTTGCGCCATGTATTGAAACGCAGGCGTGGACGACTTCTCCATCCACATCCGGGTCAAATGCTCATCCGGCCCAGAAACGTCCTTTGTGGTCCCTCTCGCGGGGGACTGAGGTTTGCTCGAAGCACCGTTCCTTCTCCTAAAGTTGTCCGAAAGAACAACGTCATCTTCGAACGCCGCATGATTATCCTGCACGAGGTGTTTCAGATCCTTGATGACTTGCTTGTCAGATTCATCTTCTTGTATCTTCTTCACATTTGCAAACTCGGTCCACAGCTCTCTCCACACGGCTGGAAGACGCAAGTAAGCCTTTCCTTCCTTGGAGTTCTGAGGGAAAAGAATGAAAAGCGCAAGAGTAGAGACGAAGGCTTCGGCTTGCTGCAACGTTGGCGTGGCTATCTTATCCATAGAGACAAATGTAGCGTACGAGCTATGTTTCAGAGTGATGTTCTCCAGGGCAAGCGGGAATGGGACTTCCTGCGGTTTAGACCACCTCACCTCAAGAGCCATTCGGTTCGAATGCGAGGAAGAGGAGGAGTTCTTGTAGGTAATTTTACATCCAGAATCCCTAAATGTACCACGTCTATCAGCTCTGCCGGGAAGGTGGACGTGGTGAGAAGAAAATTGAGGATAATTTTACATACCTCGCCTTGCACGCCTCTTCTAGTACTCGGCGAGGGCTAAGGCCAGACCATTTCCCAAAGTCGCGGAGGGTAATCGCGGCCTTATTCAATTCTTCTGTGATCACACCTAGCGCCAAGGTTCGCTCCTCCTCGGCCTGAAACATATCCCCCAAGAGATCACCTGCATCCAGGTCTTCGTGAGCTGGGGTTGGCGTGGCGGTTTCGGACTCCGGTTCTAGGCCCTTTTTGTCTAGCTGTTCTTTATCTACGTTTACCTCTGGAACACGGCGGAAAATAGCGGCCTCCTTGCGGAGTTCGTCTAGCTTCTCGCTCCAAAAGTACTCCGCCTCCTTGCGGTCAAAAAGTACATCGTTTTCGATATTAGTGATCTTGCGTTGAAGTTTGGTTACTTCGGGGTCATCCTGGCCTGAGCTCCCCATGGGTGCACGGCTTGACTTCTTGCCCTTCTTGGGCTTATCAAAAATCTCCGGCCGAAGATTATACAGCCGGGTTTGTAGGTCCAAAAACTTCGGGACTAGGGTGTCTGGGTCTAAAGAACTATCCGAATCATAAGGACTCGACTGGGGGGCAGGCTCCTTGACGATAGGTTTAGCCTTTTTCCATCCGCTATCAACGAGGCCCGACTTGGGAGTAGAGGGTTGCGATGACCCACGATCTGAGGCCCGTTAGCTCTTATAATCTCTGCCGTGCCGCGACGCCATGCATCAGTGGTTACCAGTAATCCACGAAACGTTTCTATCTGTATCATTGTGGAGTTGGGAGCTAGCCTGCGTATAGGAGGGGAGTTCGCTAGGGTTGCAATGCATCGCGAGCCAATCCAACGCTTCATCCAGATTGCACACTACTTCCCGGTTTGTCGTAGAAAAATTGCTAGAAAAGTAAAGGAGCACATGCTTCAAAGCCTCTTCGACCCTGTTAGCTGGGAACCCTAGCTTCAGTAACGTCTCCTTCAGCGTCCACAGCTTCAGGCACATTTCCTCCTCTGAGACAACCCGCTTCAGAGCTCCTGCTCCAGGGTCACGTCCGGGGGTGGGACCCCTGCCGTGCTCCTCCGCCTCTGCTATCCCCAATATCGATGTCACTACATCGGATGGGAGCCATTCCAGAAGATTTATAGCCACCGCTTGCTGCCGAAGGACTCTCCGTTCAGTCTCTAGCTTTGTGAACTGCCGCAGGGCATCACTCTTGCACTTGGCGGCGTATTTCTCCACCAGCAGCTGCAATTCGGCATCCTCTAGATGTCGTTCGAGCTCCTCCGGGGAGAGATGCTGCAGTGAGGACGCCTCACTGGCCTCTGCAACAGGTTGCTTCGGCTCGGCCGGGGTGGGACGCTCGCTCTCGGACACAGACTTGGAGTCGACCGTTGAGGCGGGGCCGGCAGAGTCGGTGTTCTTGGGCTTGGAGGGGACGGAGACAGTCGCGAAACCACGGGCTGGATTCGAAGCGGGTTTCTTCTTTTTCTTGCTATTTGGGGGCATAGTTAGCGAGGTGCGGGAATTTTGCGAGATGGCAAGAGGAGGGGGAAAGCACTGAGAACTGAGAGTGCTTGTGCTGTCAAAAGACTGGTCGTGGGAAGGCGGCGAGGAAGCTCTTCCCCACACAAAAACCCGCCGAAAACTTTTATATGACACCATCCCATCCACAGCCCGACATGACCCAGGCCTGAGATCATGGACGACTTTCCATGGGATCAGGTAAAATCGGGGGATCTGGAGAGCCTGCGCGTCGTTCTCTTCTCGAGTTCGACTGCTCTCAGGACTCGTGCTCTCCAGGACCTCCGCGAGAAAATCGGTACGCTGCCTCTTCCTCCTTCCGTCCCGCCCCTCCTTCGTGGGCCGACGGCTTGACTGACTGACAATTGTAACTCTCGACAGGGTCCGATCTTCCTCCCGAAACCCATCAGCCTCTCCTCGGTCTGCTTTTTGCTACTCTCCCTCGTTATATCGATCGGTCCTCCCGTAATGCGGTCCAACAATGCCTACGCTCGCTGCTGAAGCCCCCCGTTCCGACCGGCAACCTCAAATACCTCGCCCAGACATTGAAGGTAGAGGCCACAAAACCGGGCCTAGACCCGGCCTCTGCCTTGGTCCTGTTAGAGTGGTGCTCTGTCTTTTTGCAGATTTTGAAGAGTGACCCTGAGACTCCGCTCGCCGTGGTGTTGGAGATTGTTACGTTGGATGCACGGGCTCTAGAAACCTGCCTGGCCGCTCGCCCCAAACCCGCCGTGAAACAGTCCGCGTTGAGGGTCACTAGGCGTGCTCTCCGTGCTGTTTTTACATCGACGGCCTGGGGTGACGATGCTATTCGTCAGTCCGTCCAGCGGTTGACCAGCGATGCGACCGCCGGACAGAAGAATGCTCCCTTCCTCGGGGTCATCTCCGGCGTTTGTGCGCGCCTCGCGGGTAAGAAATCTGTTCTGGAGGAGGTTAAGAAGGCTATCATGGCGTTCTACGTCAAGGAATTGGTAGGATCCAAATCTGCATTGCCTCCCCACACTGCAGACGCCCTCTTCGACTTCTTCGCCGACTTCGTGACCTACGATGATATTACGACAGAGGTGGTGCCACCACTTGAAAAAGCCATGCTACGATCCCCGGAGGTGGTTTTTAGTGGACTTATTCCCTCCCTTTGCTCCTCGTTGCCGGAAGAGATCGATCTCTCTGAAGTGCTATCCTCCCGGCTGCTGAAGCACCTGTTGTCGAGCATGAAATCCAACAACCCTGCTATTAGACAAGGCGCCCTTGAGGCCTTTGAATCGCTTCTGTCCAAGTCCAAGATCGATAGCTGGCTGCTGAAGGTTGTCACTGAAGTGGTGGCTCCTTTGAAGACCCAGAAGATCACCAATCCCGAGCAGCGCGCCATCTATGCCCAGGCTCTCTCCGCCGTCTCGCCCTCAGCCGAGCTCTCAAAGGAAATTGTGCAGGGCTTCGTTTCCGTCTTCTCGCGCGAATCTAATGAGGCAGCTCTTGAACAGGAGATCAAGGCATTTGCCAAGCATCTGGCGTTCCTCCTCCAGTCAAAGGTTAAAGTGAGCGATGACGTCGTCAATGCCATCGTCAAAGGGTCCTCCGACAAGCGTATCCCTTTCCGGAAGCTGTGGCAGCTCAATGTCGGCGAAGCAGTTTGGCAAGCTGAATCCACAACCTTAGCAAGCCCTGAGGCTGAGTCTCTCGTCACCAAATTCCTCGCTAAGCTGAAGGAATTGTATAAGGAGGTCGCCTCCAACCCGCTACCCTCGGCGCAGAGTGGCTCCATATCAACCGCCTATGTCTTCTTTGCCCTCTCCGATCGCCTCTCGACCCTTGAAAGCTTCGACAAAGCGTCTTGGGAGGACACCGTCGCCCAGTCGATGGTGCTTCAACCCAAGCCGTCCTTCCTCTTGAACCCAAAGGCCTACACCAAATTAGCCTCTCAAGCGGAGATCCAGTGGGCCGTCCGGGCATTGGCAGCTGTTCCTTCCGTGTCCAAGTTCGCGGCTGCTGAAGAATCAGCCAAGGTTGCCTGGGCCCAGGCGTTTATATACACCATCACCGGCCCGGGGCTTCACACGAATTTCCGTGATGAATCTGCGCGTGCTTTGTCCGACGTGCACCAGAAGGACATTGGTACGATGGGCCGAATTTTCGTCGATGCATTATGGGCCTGGACACTTTCTTCCCGCGCCGGTGAGAAAGAATCAGCACCGGTTTCTGCAGGCCAGGGAAGTGAAAGATTCCTACACTTGGTTGCGAAAGCTATATGCCCTTCAGTCTCCATCTCCAACGAGAGCTCCGCGGATCTGAAAGCTCAGCTTATCGCGTTGCTGGTTCTTGCCCGGCCAGAGTTGATCCCCAATGTCTCTTGGATTGCTCTTTGCTTGCGAACAGGCACCGACCCCGGGGATCTTGTCCGCGAATTCCCCGACAAGTGTATGGAGCAATTGGTCCGCGTGCACGAGGTATATTATCCTTCTTCTCTTTCGCATCAAATTAATGATCAGATTACTGATTCAACTATTGCAGGACCCCGTCCAATCCCAGGTACCTCAAGTTGATGCTGCTGTATGGAGTGCAGCGGGCGACTTGGCTTTTGTGGCCCCAGACGCGATGGTTCCCCATTTGGTAAAACAGATCAAAGATGACCTGGACGCATCTCGCTCCTCTAAAGTTACCCCAACAGATGCGGCCATTGCTCGAACTCCAGAAGGGACCATGTTTGTTGATGTTCTGAGCACCAAGTCACGGCAGACCTTTGACAAGAACACGAAGGACTACGACACCCTCAAATGGGAAGAAGAGCTACGCAAGCAATTGGCCGAAAAGAAGGGAGAGAAGCCCAAGAAGCTCACCGCTGATGAACAGAGCAAGGTCAAAGCCCAACTGGCGAAGGAGGCCAAGATCCGTGCCGAGGTTTTACAAGAAGCTAAACGGATCGAGCGCGGCTGTGGAATTATCCAGGGTCTCGCAAGTGGACCAGCCGTGGACGCAGACGGTTGGATTAACCCCGCTGTGAGCTCCCTGCTGGCTCTAGCTCAAGCTGGAGTCGGTCTATTCGCGGGCGATGTCGTTTCCAAAGCATACGTAAAGTGTGCCGAGAAGCTGTCCTCGCGTCTTGGGCCGCTCCGAGCTTTTGTGGGTGTTTCAACGCTGCGGGCAATTGGCAACAGTTCGCTTCCCCCTGAGATGGAGGTGGAGCCACTTGGAAGTATGTTAATGAATGATTCCTAGCGGACGGCTATTAACTATTAACAGAACTCGTGACTCGAATCCTTTATCGATTGCGTTTTGCATCTGAGCAGCGTCCTCTCGATATTCCCTCCCTCGCCTATGTTCTTCCTTTGATTTTCTTGGTTCTCAACCGCAATGGTATTGAGGAGAAGGGAGAAGAGGAGGGAGAGCAGGTGCTGCTTGCCCTCGAAGTCTTGTCATTCCATTCAAGCTCATGTAAGACTTTACCGCCGATTAGCTCGTTTAATCATCCTTTCCAATTCTGACAACACTGGCGCTAGTTACCGATGATCGCCTCCCTCGAGTAGAGGTGCTAAATCACCTAGTTACAGCAATGCAGAGATACACTCAGCACTACAAGTTGATCAAGGATACGCTGTTTGACATCTGCAGGTGTATTGCACCAAATATCAGCAAAGATGAATTGGATGTTCTTTTGAGAGGCACTATCGTTTCGGACTCTTCGGTGCGATCGTCGATACTTCAAGTCATCGAAGCTGAAATTGACCTCACCGATCTCGACTTTTCTGAGCATATCTGGCTTGAGTGCCATGATAACGCTGAGGAAAACGCAGAGATTGCCGAGAATATCTGGGAAGAGAATGCTTTGGAAATTGAGGAGTCCTCATTCGCAAAAATCATTCCCTACCTTGAGTCCAAGGACTCTCAACTCCGGGGCGCTGCTGCTCGCGCGCTTGCCCATGCGGTTGAGTTCAACCCGTCCGTGTTTGGCAGTCTAATCTCGGAACTTGAGGCAAAATATGAGGCGGATGCAAGGCCCAAGGAACCGGAGAAAGATGCTTATGGAATGCCTAGGAAAATGGACTTAGCAGATCATTGGGAGTGCCGCAGCGGTATTGCCCTCGCTTTCGACGCCATGCAGAACTCCTTCGAAGGCGAGCAAATTGTTTCTTTCCTCCGATTCCTAATCGAGAGAGGCCCTCTTATCGACCGCAGTGCGGTGGTTAGAGGCCAGATGGCCGACAGCGGCAGGTCCGTCATTGCCGCCCGTGGTCAGCAAAAGGTGGAAGAGTTGATGAAACTCCTGGAGACCGCCCTCGAGAACTCGGACAAGGGAAGTGAGACATCTGATCTTCTCAATGAGGCGGTGGTCGTTCTGTACGGTTCCCTTGCACGCCATCTGAAAGCAGATGATCCCCGCTTGCAGACCGTCATCAAGAGGCTCCTTGCCACGCTCCCTACACCTTCTGAAACTGTTCAGTCTGCTGTTTCTGGGTGTCTTCCACCATTGGTCCGCCTTGCCGGCGCAAAGAGTGATCCTTATGTCCAAGAAATGCTCGATCAGCTTCTGCAGTCGAAGAAGTATGCTACACAACGCGGTGCGGCCTATGGCCTAGCTGGTATTGTTAAGGGTCGCGGCATTTCGACTCTGCGTGAATTCCAAGTCATGAGGCATCTCCGAGCGGCGAGTGACAACAAGAAGGAGCCCCATCAGAGGCAAGGGCCTTTGCTTGCCTACGAGCTTTTTGCAACGATCCTCGGCCGCACCTTTGAGCCATACGTCATTCAGGTTGTGCCTCAGCTTCTAGGAAGCTTTGGAGATCCCAATACCGATGTCCGCGACGCTTGTCTTGATACAGCTAAGGCTTGCTTTTCGAACCTCAGCTCTTACGGTGTCAAGAAGATTCTTCCTACCCTCCTTGACGGCCTGGATGATACACAGTGGCGCAGTCAAAAGGGTGCCTGTGATCTCCTCGGAGCCATGGCCTATCTTGACCCGCAGCAGCTCGCCGCAAGCCTGCCTGATATCATCCCTCCTCTTACCGTGGTACTTAATGACACCCACAAGGAAGTGCGCAACGCTGCCAATCGCAGTCTCCAGCGGTTCGGTGAAGTCATCAGCAATCCCGAAGTCAAATCTTTGGTTAGCGTGCTACTAAAGGCCCTCAGCGATCCCACCAAGTTTACAGATGAGGCTCTCGACGCTCTTATAAAGGTCTCCTTCGTCCATTACCTCGACGCTCCGTCACTGGCACTGGTCGTCCGTATCCTTGAACGTGGCCTTGGGGATCGGTCAGCGACCAAGCGCAAGTCTGCCCAAATTATCGGCAGCTTGGCTCACCTGACGGAGCGCAAGGACCTTATTTCCCACTTGCCCATCATTGTTTCTGGGTTGCAGCAAGCCATCATCGATCCGGTGCCTACCACCCGCGCAACAGCATCCAAGGCTCTCGGTTCGCTTATCGAAAAGCTCGGAGAGGATGCCCTGCCCGACCTCATTCCCAACCTTATGTCCACTCTCAAGTCGGATACCGGTGCAGGCGACAGACTGGGATCTGCTCAGGCCCTTTCGGAGGTTCTGGCAGGCTTGGGTACGACCAGGCTGGAGGAAACCCTGCCTACTATCTTACAGAACGTTTCCAGCTCGAAGTCAGCTGTCCGCGAAGGCTTTATGACTCTCTTTATCTTCCTTCCTGCTTGTTTTGGAAACAGCTTCGCGTCCTATCTTAGCAAGATTATTCCTCCTATTCTCGCAGGTTTGGCTGATGATGTTGAATCCATCCGTGAGACGTCTCTCCGTGCAGGTCGTCTGCTAGTCAAGAACTTCTCTTCGAAGGCTATCGACCTCCTTCTTCCCGAGCTGGAACGTGGTCTCGCGGACGACAGTTACCGCATCAGGTTGAGTTCCGTCGAGCTGGTTGGTGATCTTCTGTTCAGCATTACCGGTATCACTGCCAAGGCAGATGACGAAGAGGAAGTTGAAGAGGCTGCCCAGGCTGGACAGTCGTTGCTCGAAATTCTCGGAGAGGAGAGGAGAGACAAGGTTCTGTCTTCCTTGTTCATCTGCCGCTGCGATACTTCGGGTCTCGTCAAGAGCGCTGCGATGGCTGTTTGGAAGTCTCTGGTGGCTTCCCCTCGAACGCTCAAGGAGATGGTGCCCACTCTCTCACAGCTCATCATTCGCCGTCTCGGTTCTTCGAACATGGAGCAGAAGGTTATTGCAAGCAATGCCCTTGGGGACCTTATCAAAAAGGCTGGAGAATCCGTTCTCGCAACTCTGTTGCCATCCCTCGAGGACGGCCTTCAGACTTCGCCAGATGTAGACGTCAAACAGGGCATTTGCATTGCCCTCAAGGAAATTATTACCTCTTCCTCCCCCGAAGCCTTGGAGGATTATGAGAAGGTTCTCATCTCCACTGTCCGGGTGGCATTGGTTGATCATGATGAAGACGTCCGGGAGGCTGCTGCCGAAGCCTTCGACGCCCTACAGCAAATTCTGGGCAAGAAGGCCGTCGATCAAGTCCTGCCCCATCTCCTCCTCTTGTTGAGGAACGATGAAGATGCCGAGCAAGCATTGTCGGCGTTGTTGACGCTGCTCACAGAACAGACACGGGCCAACATCATCCTGCCTAACCTTATCCCGACTCTTCTTACATCTCCTATCTCGACTTTCAACGCGAGGGCGCTCGCATCCCTGGCGGAGGTTGCAGGCTCTGCAATGTCGCGCAGACTACCTACTATTCTGAATACGCTGATGGACAATATCCTCGGAGCTTCTGATGACGAGCAACGCGAAGAGTTGACTAGCGCTTTCGACACCATTCTGGTATCCATGGATGAATTCGACGGTCTCAACGTAATGATGAGCGTGATGATGACGCTGGTGAAACACGACGATCACCGCCGTCGCGCAAACGCCGCCACTCATTTGCAGAAGTTCTTTGCCAACGCTGATATTGACTTCTCCCGGTACCATCAAGACTTGATCCGCGTCTTGTTAATTTCCTTCGATGATTCAGATAAGGGAGTTGTCAAAGCATCATGGGGAGCTCTCAGTGGACTTACATCTCACTTGCGCAAGGAGGAGATGGAGGTTCTCGCCGTCCCCACCCGCCAAATCCTCAGGGGAGTCGGCGTGCCTGGAGCCAACCTGCCCGGCTTCAGTCTACCGAAGGGTATCACCGCTGTCCTGCCAATCTTCTTGCAGGGTCTTCTCAACGGCAGTGTCGATCAACGCACGCAATCTGCACTTGCAATTGCTGACCTCATTGACCGTACCGCTGCGGATTCTTTGAAACCGTTCGTGACACAAATCACCGGTCCACTCATCCGTGTCGTATCCGAACGTTCCGTTGATCTCAAATGTAGGTCTTGAGAGTTATTTCTCGTTATCAATTTGCGCCTAGAGCTAACAATACTCGCCAGGTGCCATCTTCTTTACTCTCAATAAACTTCTGCAGAAGATTCCCTTGGCCGTCAAGCCATTCCTACCGCAACTTCAAAGAACATTCGCTCGTGGTCTGGCAGACCAAACGAGCGAGACGCTGCGTAACAGGGCCGCCAAGGGTCTTGGAATCCTTATCACATTGACACCCAGGGTTGATCCGCTCATTGCAGGTACGCGAATGATTTAACTTCTTCTTGAAAAGTTCAACGATTGTGCTAATAATGTGTCTAGAGCTCATCACGGGAACCAAAACTGCCGACGTAGGTGTGCGAAACGCTATGATGAAGGCATTGCAAGAAGTGGTTAGCAAGGCCGGTGCGAATATGAGCGAGGCTTCGAAGAACTCTCTCCTTGCCTTAATCGACGATGACGCCAGCGACCAAACAGGTAAATCTTATTACAGGAGCTTCACGATATTGGCTGATCTCATATCTAACAATGTGTTACTAGATACTGTGGCTATTACAAATGCCCGATTACTCGGAGCCCTCGTAAAGGTTCTTCCTGCAGCTACAGCAGGGCCACTCATTAAGTATGCTCACTGCGCCAACCTTTTATGACTTCGCTAACATCCGATTAAAGGAGTCGCGTGCTCACGACGCATTTCACGCATGCCTCAGTTCTAGGTCTCAACGCCTTACTTGTCGAGTCGCCCTCCTCTTTGACCGAGAGCTGGGCAGCAGAGACCCAAAACCTGATCTGCCAAGGTGTCACGAACAAAGATGTGCGCATTCCCCCCTCATTTTCATGAATTCGTAGGACGTGATGCTAAACTACAGAAACCAAACAGCCTTTCGTTGCCGAGAACACCGTCCTAGCCGCTGGCAAGTACTTGCTGCTAGAGGAGCAGCATAGCTTCGAAACCAACAAAGCCATATTCGAGGCTCTAGCACCTTGTCTCCAACCCGGTACACCTTCCGACACCCGACGACTAGCCCTCGTCGTGATGCGGACGGTCAGTCGCCTCCACCCTGAATTGACACGCCCACATCTAGCTCTTCTCGCGCCTCCGATCTTCGCTGGTGTCCGTGATGTGATTATCCCCATCAAGCTAGCCGCCGAGGCAGCCTTCCTATCCATCTTCTCCGTTGTCGACCAGGAAGCATCCGTCTTCGATAAGTACATGGCTGGCCCAGGCGCTGAACTGGCACCCGGACCGAAGCGGAGCATGTCCGATTATTTCAAGCGAGTTGCGCTACGCCTTGCCAGCCAGGCACGAGAGCGCAAGGAGGCGGAAGGTGGCCAGGGCGGATTGGGGCTGTCCAATGACGAAGTAGAAGATGAGAAGGAACTGTGGAGTATCGGAAAGGTCGACTTGGAAGAAGGGTCATTTAGCGAAGACTAGTTATGTTTTCTTTTTCATTTTTTCTTCTTGTTCATCTGGTTTTTCTTTGCACCGTTCCGCATGAAGTTTATAGATGGGTTATACACCCTTCTGTTATGTCGGGGATTTGTCTATATCCAAGAAAAGCGCATATATTTGATTGCATTCTTCTTAAAATAAAGAAATAAAAAACATCCGAATATCTTCCGTAAAACCGAAAGTGATTAGCCGCTCAATATCTACAAGAACTTCAGGCCGCTTGTGCGGCCTTCTCATCTTTTCATAGCCCACAGCCCACAACCCATAACCCATAGTCCATAGTCCATGACCCGGAATACAACAGCGCCAGCGCTGCTACGGAACTCCGTCTATAAGCTACTATATGGAGATCAGAAGAAATCGATGAATTGTGATGGTATTCCTCAACGATTAGATACAAGTGTAAAAGGGGGAAAGGTTGCAGGCAGCTCCTCCAGTAGCAACAATTTGTGGTCGTATCCAGAAACCTGCCGATAACCCTCTTGGGTCAGAGTTGAGTATGACGGGTTTGTTTTCCAGCCTTGCATCGCTGTGACATCATCTGACCCAGTAAACCCACAGAAAGAACAATCATTCATCAGGTAAATTACTCTTTCATCTGTTAAAAGCTTGCTGACAAGTTTGCTTAAGTTTGAACGTGCCTACCTAGTATAATAGTGTGAGTTGGACTTGAGAGATTCCTTGCCACGCCTACCATAAGCGAAGGACGGGCCTTTCCTTGCAGGTGCTGCATTTGGAAAGCCCGAAGAGCGGGATATCTAGGTAGCTATAAGCTGGCAAAATTCTCCTGGGTTGTAAGAAATGTCATTCTCCATGCTTCGTTCATTGACAAGAGCTCACCATGGATGATAGTGAACAAGACCAACCGCTGACGCCCCCGCTGCAAGACCGAAACATTATGAGCAGCATCAGCCCGGTATCAGCCGCCAGTAGAGCATCTAGACAGTCTAACGAGTCGGCTGCTTTTTCCCAGTCCGCCGAAGATGCAGTGAGACGATTTGACGGTCCCGTCTGTTGGTTGTGTCAACGCCCAGAGCCACAGATCGCCCACGTAATTTCACAGGAAGATCGTCATGTATATTACATGCCTACACTACAATTTTGAGCTATAAATCAGTATGATCTTGCTAATATTTCATGTTTAACCTAGGCGAGGCTGTGGATGAAGAAGGGCCTGGTTACATTTAAATTGACTGATCATTTAAATGGAATTCCTCTATGCGCAGGGTGTCATGAGGAGTACGATAAGCATATCGACCCCGGGTTTTGGTTTACGCCGAAAGACCTGGAATACTTTATTGAATATGCACGGAACAAACCAAATGGTCGATTAGTGCCAACAGCTTCAGGGTACAAATCAGATCAGGTCAGTAAGGACTTAATTTCAGATAGAGCAACCAGCGGACTGTATCACTGTGTTTTTCTTTATAAGTTTCCTGGACCCTTGAATGCAGGTATACCTGCTTTAGAAGAAAAGACATGGTATTGGCACGGAGAGCCAATTGCATCAATTCACCGAGCCATGATGATTCTTGGAAGTGGCAGGATTGAACGTCTTGACAGAACAGCTCGTGAACAACTTCAAACGCTTCAAGACCTGTACTTCTGTGATAATGTCTGCGATATTGATGGGCCCTGCGGCGACCCTGATGTTGACGGAGGCATTGATATTGACGGATCACCAGCAGAAAATAAACGAAGGAGAACGAGAGATACATGCCCCTGATAACTCGCCCCAAAACTCAAACAAACGACGGCAAACAAGTCCCACCAGAGGCCAGAATCCTCCTCGATCTCCAGACGTACTGAACGCCTGGAACCTAGGGCCGGATCTAACTGCGCTGGATGTCATAGAACGATTCTCACCGACATCCTCCGGGAGCAGAAGACGGTTACTTGATCGGCAATGTTAACCGACAACATTCGCCAGCCGTGGCTTCTGTTCGAATACCCGATGGTTTCGGAGTCTTTGCTCAACCAATTTTCTCATTCAGTGGCCGGGGCCGGGATTAGGTACTACGTTAGCTAGGACCTGTACTGCATTCGCTAATAAATCCTCGCTTCCATGATTTTTCCATACCCTAGATGATTATTAGTTGTGGCAAAGACCGGTGCTCCGAACCACTCACCTCTAATCAAACTTCATACATGAGTAGATCATAATCACCTTAGACTTAGAAGTTAAATCTAAGTGCAGAGGTCCAACTGCTGAGAGCTATATGTTCGCTTAAATGACGCTAGAGCTTAGTGAGCGCCAGATTAGGAAGAATCGGCTCAATGTAAACAGGGTAAACGCGTCTAAACTATAACAAAACACAAAAAACACGCAAAAAGACCACAATGAACGCTCCAGCGAGTACCATCTTACAGGG
Organism: Aspergillus biplanus; assembly: GCA_027569045.1. Lineage (NCBI taxonomy): Eukaryota > Fungi > Ascomycota > Eurotiomycetes > Eurotiales > Aspergillaceae > Aspergillus > Aspergillus biplanus. Next base: position 339,233 of record JAPDEJ010000035.1, read on the forward strand.
GCGGCGAGCCGTTTTGGGAAAAATGAAGCCATACAGGAGCGCCAAGACGCGAGTACGGGAAGGAGGTACGCTAGGACTAAAACGGCAGCATCCGCTCGCTTGGATGCCAGAGTTTTAAGGCATGCAGACACGGCTGTCCGGAAGTGTTACGGAATCCCACAACAGCGACATTATACCAGTACATATCGAAGCAAAAAAAAATCGAACCCCGAGCTGCTGTGTCCTATACAAGTGTAGAAGGGGGAAAAGTTGCAGGAAAGTCCTGCTGCTCGTAACAACACTTTGAGCCAAAAAACCCCTTTTCCGCCTTTGACACGTGACTTTACTGCCCCGTGCCGTGTGCACGGACCATAGAAACCACACCGCCAAAACGGCAGAACATCATCTTGGTCGATATTCATGACGCTGTGGTCACGTGGTTTATTGTAAGCGAAAACAGCGAACCCTCCCGGAAGACTACAGTGCTCATCAAGAAGAAAAGGTATTGTTTATCACGGGTTAAAAAGAGACTTGTATTCCAATGGAGAGTTATTCTCGTAACGGTCAGCATTATTCCGCATTTCTGCGGTATTATTGTCATCATTCATCGATTCGTTCATACTCCCCGATCCAAACGGGGTACAAGCCCTAAAGTGGATTTCTCGCTTAGGGGCACAGTCGCTTAGCTAATCAACCGCCCATCTCAAACTCCTCAATTCTTGGGGAATTCTACCCGTTGACGAGTGCACCGAACATCATCCGCCAACGACCGTCGATACGCCGCCGTCAAGATGTGAGTTTCATCTCCCGAATCTGATTTTATCGCTCTACTGGAGGAAATATTGCTTCGCATGGTTTTTTTCGGGAGTTTCTCTTGATGTTCCCTGCTTTGGGAGGGGGCTGAAAAGATTCACACTCCCTGTCCTCGAAATGACGCCGGAAAAGAGAGCGGGAGAAAAAAAGAAACATCAAATGCTGACCCTGTCTCTTTTCTTTTCAACAGGGTCAACCTTCGCACCCAGAAGCGCCTCGCCGCCTCCGTGGTGGGCTGCGGCAAGCGCAAGATTTGGCTCGACCCCAGTGAGATGACCGAGATCTCCAACGCCAACTCCCGCCAGTCCATCCGCAAGCTCGTCAGCGATGGCCTCATCATCCGCAAGCCTGTCACCATGCACTCCCGCGCCCGTGCCCGTGAGCTCGCCGAAGCCCGCCGCATCGGCCGACACAGGGGTCTGGGTAAGCGTAAGGGTACCAAGGAGGCCCGTATGCCCTCTGGCCTCCTCTGGATGCGCCGCATGCGTGTTCTCCGTCGTCTCCTCGCCCGTTACCGTGCTGCCGGAAAGATCGATAAGCACCTTTACCACGAGCTCTACCACCTGAGCAAGGGTAACACCTTCAAGCACAAGCGCGGTCTCATTGAGCACGTAAGCTAATCCTTTTTACTTCTTTACCACCGACCCTTATCTGCGACATGACTTTTTCCCCTTCTCGCTCCCAGAACCAGTTACATGTGAACAGAGGAACTGACGTATTATTTTTCCCCAACCTACAGATCCAGAAGGCCAAGGCTGAGAGAAACCGTGAGCGTGTCCTCAAGGAAGAGATGGACGCCAAGCGTGCCAAGAACAAGGCTCTCCGCGAGCGACGACAGGAGCGTATCGAGGCCAAGCGCAACGCTCTCATCGGCGATGCTCAGGAGTAAATCCTTTCCTCAACATCTTCTCATTATTCCCAACCTTATTTTCCTTCTGTGACGAATTTCGGCGGGTGCGGAGGTTTTTGACAATTTGAAGGGGCGGGGAAACGGGGTTTGAAAAAATCGATTCAGCCAGGAAGCTTTTATATCTTAAACATGGTTTCTCTTTTTTTTCCTTTATCCTCTACCATTCCTAAACGATGGATTGATTATACTCCATCCGGGATAAAATACTTAAGCTCTCCCGCATACACACACTCAACCCCCTATACACCAAACACCCTGGAACTGGCGTCTTGAGGGGAGGAAGAAACAGGGTTTGGGAAGAGAGAAGAAAGAGAGGGGCGGAACTGGATATAACGAAATCAAAAAACGAAGAAAAATGGGACCAAAAAAGGAATTTTCACAAAATATTGAACAAATATTTTAAACCCAGATCAATGAATGGTATGGCGCTTTTTGTGTGTATGACGAAACTCGGATTCGATTTGTTTGTTTTTTTTTTTTTTTTCTACTATCTTGTTTCCTCTCTCTTTTCCTTCTCTCTGCTTCCTATACTCCCTTCCCCTTTCCTCCGGTATAATTTCAATCAGCCCCGAGTCCCGTCTGCTTCCCCGGAATCTAAGGTCGTAACCTGCCTATTTGATAAAATAAAGTGTCGGTCCCCCAGTATGGCAGTAGTATCATGCCTAGTTCTAGAAGTTAGGACCCTCTCTTCTCTCCCACATTCAGCCTCAGAAGTATCGGGGAAATCGGTCTCCAATAACATACCCCGATAATACCAGACAGTGAAGTCCCTAGGGTTAATTTACTAGCTTCGTGAATAAAGAGCAGGGGTTCCCACAAAAAGAGGAATGTTTTTTGAGATCATACACAATATACCTAACGCCAATCAGTTTTCATGGTTGAAGAGTATATAAAATGGGGTTTTGGCCGAGTACTGTGAATAATTTCGAGCAAGAGAGAGAATACTAAAATTTGAAATATATCATATGCCTATATAATCGGTCACTAGATCGCTGGTTGTGTTATTTTTGAATCAATTTTGGTCTGTGTGGGCGGAATATATATTTGGGCAATTTCTTGGATCTGGAGTGGCATTTGTATGATCTGTGAAGGAATTACTAGGCATTAGGCGGAGCAATTGAAAATTTAGTTACAGGACCCTGTTGCTTCAAACATGTTGGCTTGGAAGGATTATCTAACGTGAATGGCATCGACGAGTAAAACACTGTGGGCTATTTAATTTGGTAGGGAATTGGCAAAATCTGAAATATATACTATTTGGATTTATATGGTCGACCCACGTCTACACCTTCCCCAATACCCTCGACTGAGTCTATCAACATATGAAATATATAAAATATATAGATGAATGGTGATCGTCCCGGGGTGCTGTTACTATACATATATCATACAAGACACACAGCACGTAACCGGGGCACACCATATGACAAGAAAAGTATTATGCGCAACCATCCTCTGTGCACTCGCACAGGCGTTTTTTTTCTGCGCCTGGAACCGTCAAGATTCATAATCACATATCCTCATATTATCGAATTATAAAAGTGGGACAACGCCATGAGCCCATCCTTGGCGTCAAGGCGGTGCTATGCAATTAGTGTTCCCTTGTCGGGATCGTATATGCATGTAAGACGCTATAATAGCGCGATTGGAATGGTACCTGAGCTTCGCCTGGAGACGGGAAACTGAGGCACATCCAAGTCAAATGGATCACTGCGTGTGCTGTCTCTCGTTGCTGCCCCTCTTGGTACCGATGGCTCCATGTTTGGAGGCATGGGGAAGGGAAAGCTGCCTCTTGGTAGACTGCTACCAGTACTGCTTCTCCCGGGCAGGATGATGGTACTGCCTAGGCTGTGCTCGCTGCCGTGGATAGACCCACTCTCAGCAGAGTGAACAGATTCGGGTCGCTTGACATTGTAGTGAAAGGGGAATAGGATGGGAGCCTGTGCTTGCTGCGAGGTCTCAGGCTGCCCTGGTAAACGACTTCCTTCCTGTCCATTACTGGGATTGGCAAGAGAATGGCGAATCATTATGGGTACAATAGAGCTTTCCGTTCCATGTGAGACTTCTGCAGAGTCAGAGAAAGGGTTTGAGTGACGCGGGGACACTTGATCGCGATACGGTTCTTGATTCGTATTATTGGCCCCCCCTTGGATGAAATTGTAGATGGAGCGTGCGGGAGAAGCATTCGAAAGAAATGACATGCCAGATTGGTATTCTTGACGAAAGCTTGCCGTGGAATCAGCTGATGCACGGCCATCCCGCAATAGCCTTTCACTGCCACCAAAACTCCAGGTCCCGGCCGACCTTCGCTGGGGGCGCCGGCGGCGACGGCGGTAGCAGAAGAAGAGGAGGAAGCAGATCAAGAAAACAAGAGCGATGAAGCCCAGTCCGCCAAAAAGGCTACCTAAAATTGCACCCAGTGAAGACCCAGGGCCACCATCTCCAAAATCATCTGTTGGCAAGGGCGGAGAGGTAACAGTTGGCACTGCCGTTGAAGACTCTGTGACTAGGGTGGTCCGGGTTACTGGGCCCGCACTATTTGATAAACTGATTGAAATCCCCGGAGAGTATGACTGTGATGTTTCGTGCCCATGGCTTGTTGAAGATCCCGGGTTTGAAGTTGGAGTGGTAGTTGTCGAAGAAGATGTGTCAGTGGGAGGCTCTGTACTAGAGGTGGAGGGCTCAGTGGGTAAGGTTTCTTGAAGTGATGTGGGCTCTGGATTTGAGGCGGATGTCTGAGACGTCGTAGATGGCTGTAATGATGCTGAGGCATCCGATATGGTTGCCCTTGGCTGTCGTAAAACCTTTGTGCACCTTAAGCCCTGGTAGAAGATGATTTCAGGACTCGACATGGCAATGTCACCAAGCCCGCAGGCTCAATGGGCTCGACGAACACTCTTCTAGGTCAAGCGGGGGAAGAGTGTAGCTTAAAATGCACTGCATGAAGGGGGGGAGAGGAATGGCAAGAATTAAATAATCCAAAAGCCGTTCCGGACACGGCACGTAGATAGGGCGATGACGTTGAGCAGCAGACGGCAATCACGATCGACGAAGAAAGAAGGGAGAGAATGAGCTAGAGGGAGGAAGGTGGACGATCAAGGAAAAACAGTTGCACACATATTCCAGATGCCTTGCTTTTGTCCCCTGTTAATCCGGAGAATAATATTGGACATGCCCTTGACAGTACGTGTGTGCGGGTATATGGGAGTGCGCCTCTGGGAGGCGTTCGCCCGAGTCTTTCCCTCCGCTTCAGGAAAGGATAGGGAAAGCACAGAGCGTGCTGATATTATTTTAATCACACCGGGCAGGGTTTTCAGCCAAGTTAATATATTAAGACCCGAGCCAGAGGGGTTGGGGGAGAACGATCGAATAAATAAAAGCACCACGCGGCGCCATTTTTCTTGAGTTTTTTATTTAAATTCCAGTAAGGCAAAAGCAGGCGAATAAACGGCGCAAAACTGCCGACACTAAGGCTGGACGAATGTATGGGGAAATCAGGAAGCGCTCGATGTGGAGGCGAACTGGCCAAAAAGGTCCCCTCAGTGAGAGCAAAGTTCACGCAGGGGTTCCAGGCTCCATCCTGGCCCAAAGTATGTATTCGTCGGGAGAAAGGATGAAACGCATTCCATCAAGGACATCCAATGAATCTACTGACCGGTGCAATATTATCCGGGATAGTGAGCCTGGTCGGTGTTAGCCGAGTGCATTGAGGGGAAAGTTGGGGAGCAGAGGCCCTTTCCTCGCCTCTAAGCGAGCAGGGGTTGATATTAGTATGGAGCATCGGTTAGTGACACCAACACCACATCAACAATCATCAGAAGAGAGGTGAGACTGAGAAGATGACAATGCATTTGGAGAGGATTAATTGAGTCTGATGCCACGACAATGGAGGAGCGACGATGGGAGAGTGGGATGAAGACAAGCAGCGACAAGAGAAAGCAAGGTCAAGACGATGCGGAAGCCATGTGAGGGAAACCAACATCCAAACACGCTCAGGGTTTCCGAATCAGGCAGTGGCCGGAGTGGGGAAGAGTGTCATGTGCACTAAAGCGGACTAGCGCAAACTCAAATAGGGCAATGATATCATGTGTTTGCTGACTCAGACATGGTCCGGCCCGACCATCCGCTTTGGGAAAGGCTTCATCTCCTGGCTGACAGTGCCTGATATTGCAATTCATTCAGCCACCGAACTGGATATTGGCCGTGGGTAATTGTAGAGCGCTCTAAAGGATTTTGGGGTCACTCTTGATTCTGCCAAGTAGTTGCCTTTTTTTTTCTTATTATTTTAACTTTCTTTCTTTTCTTTTTTACCCCCATTGTGCTGAGTGAACTTCGGTTGCTGGTTGCTTGGGACATGCATCCTCAAGGATGAAGATCGTCAGAAGGCACGAAGAAGTCAAACAGCCACCCGAGAATTGTGAGACACGGAGAACACGTCCCTGCTTGGGGAAAATAGAGCGAATAATGGGAGGGAATACTCCATTGCCAACTCCACTCCGAACAGCATGGGTGAAGTGATCCAGGTAAGCTGGGATTACTCTTCTTGCCTTCAATAGCCGATTTGATGCCTGGGGTGCAGTCTGGTAGGAGCAAGTGCCTCCGAAATTACAATTCTTCTGATTTGTTCTTTTTTATTATTGCAGTTCCTCTCCTCCGTGTTATTATATCATTCTTGATTCTTTCTTATGCCAATCGAGAATGGACCCTCGAGTTGTCGGTTCTGGGGCCGAGCCATTGACGAATCATCCGAATACTATTCGTCGCCACTCCTGCAAGAAAATTGCCAACCAGCGAAGAATTCCAGAGTAAATAAGGGCAAACTCCCGCCCAATATAACACAATAATATACATTGGCTGCATCGGTACTGCCTCCATTGCATCTGGTTGTGAATCAGGAATGTCAGCGAGAATTGTTTCTTTCATGCTGGTAATAAAAGACTCTCCCCACCCACATGCACTAAGGATGAGCTAATCGCACAGACAGTCCTGCCCAGCAAAAGCAGCTCAACTCACACTCTCCAAGTCCTGTTGGAGGAGTGCCTGTTGGGGTGGTTACTGAGGTTAAGCCTGCGGTCCTTCCCACTGTCCTTGCTCCTCACACGTTGTTTTCCCCTCCTTTCCCTTCTCCTCCCACGTTTCCTCCATCCATCCTTTCCCTTTTGGACGAACCTCCTCCCCAACTCACCAATTATTCTGGGAACAGAGTTTGGCTTGGAGTTGGCTTCATCCATGAGACTAAATCTCGTATCCGTGCCACAACCTTACTCCTACTTTGCAACGGAGCTTCGCTACTAGTGCTGTTCTTCTGCGTCTCCTCCTCCGTTCCCCTCCTCGTCCTCCTCTTTTGACCCCCCCTCACCACCGCCACCAAATCTCCCCAGAGCCACACGAAAATAAAAAAAAAGCAAAAAGAAAAGGAAAAAAGCTGTCGCTCACTCAGCCTAATTAATAATTCCAGGAAAGGAAATTAGATCAGCATACGATTTTTCACTCTGGGGTTCTGATTTGGTCGTCCCCATTCCACCACTGCTTCACCCTCTCCGGGAAATCCTCCTGCGCTGGCTCCGCTACCAGACTGGATCCTTTCCTTGATGATTAAAGTAGAGAATTATTATTGCTACTATTATTTTCCATCGTGAAGAAAGTCAATTAGACAGGGAAAGAGGGAAAGAGAGACCCTGGATCATGTTTGGGTGGTGTAGTTCAGTGGGTAAGGCTATTATTTCCCTTCCTCCTTTCCCTCTGATTATTCCGTCACGGCAGCCCTACTTGGCTTCATGTTTTCTCTTCCTGCGACCCCCACTCTCTCCCTCTCTTCTTCGCGTCGATTCGGTTGCCACCCCGATGTTATTCACCTGCATAGTCCTGGTTCCAACCCTGGTTCATCTGATTAATGATCTACGTTCCCATGATTCTTTTGCGTGTCCCCCTCCTTGACACTAGGTCACCCGAGATCCGAATGATCCAGAATCCCCTCTCTGAATAGCCACCACTCACTCTTCCTTGCATCCATTTGCAAAGAAAAAGAGGAGGAAATATGATTAATTCACTTTAATTCTCTGGCCCTAAAGCAGGAATTTAGCAATACATATCCATTTTCAATCCCTTCATAGTCCAATGGCATCTTCTCGTTTAAGCCTGGCCCAGAAGATCCTATGCAATCATATCACAAAGGGCAGCAATCACTGGCAACACATTTCACACATACACTACATTGACCCACAAACAGAGGCAAACGGCGAGAGAATGACACGACAAGGCACCGAAAAAAGGGCTAACCGTTGAAAACACAAAATGCAGGTCTCCCTTCTATGGGCTCAGACCCAGACAAAGAGCGCAGCCCACCTCCCGCTCCAACGCCTCTGGATTTCCCTGTATACCGGCTACCTGATGTCCCCGAGACTGCCAGCGAATCCTCCTTGCGGGGTATGCATGGCGTACTAGCCTCCATCAGACGCCCGCAGGATATCACCCCACACAAATTCAAAGATCTCAACCTGAAAGTGGAGTCGGGTGTTTCTGCTGCCGATATCGTCTTGCATGATGGAGCAACGTCCGCTCCTCCCTTGCCATGGGAGGTGAGCTCGTCTGACCCCTCGGTGGGACAGCAGCAGCCGGTATCTGGAGATGATGGTGGCAGGAGTGATCCGGTCTTCATGGGCAATGGAAACGCGTACCCAACCAAGGAAAAGTTCGAGGCGTTGCAGGCTGAGTTGCTGTACGAGAATGATGATGCGTTTAGGGAGATATCTCGACTTCCGCCCCGTCCGGGTAAACAGAGGATCCGGGTGAGTCAGGCGAGGAAGTTCTGGACGGGGTTGGAACGTATGTCTCAGTACTGGGACTGTAGTATGGATGAGTACTTCGAGCGCCCCAAGACCCCTGAGCCGGCCCGCGCGCCGGTAGAGGGGGGAAGCGGGGATAAAATGCAGACTGACCATGATAACGCTAATGCGCATGGTCAGCTGGCTGCCACCCCCATGGACGTTGACAATCAGCCTGTCTCCGCTGCCGTTGGGGACAGTACAGAAGCCGCCTCTACAGCGGACGGGAAACACGAACCAGAAGCCCAGGCCCAAGCCCAAGAAACGGTCGAAAAATACCGAGGCCGACGCATCGCAACCGGACGCGATATGCCCGATGACCTCCGCGAGGAAACCATCCGGGCCCTAACCGAAATGGCCGCCTGGCCGTTCGGGTGCCAGGCCTCGCTCCCCATCGTTCCACCCCGACTCGCCGTCGGCAGCCTCCTTTTCCCGGTACGACAAACATTCGAAGCCGCCCGCTCCCCCAAGGACCGGGCACTGGCGCGGAACGGACTTCTGGAGGGCCCCGTCTTCGTTGCCCAATGCCGTAGCGAGACCTCGTTCCGCGGGCCCGATGATATACCCGGCTTTGGGATCGGGGAGACGTGCGATGTCGTCCGCGAAGTCGGGTCGATGCTTCTAACGGCCCAGGAGAGGGCTCGCGAGGGGACGACGGAGGTCCGGCCGGGGGAAGGGAAATGGTGGACCAGCGTGGCACGGTGGGGAGGCGCTCCCAACGATGCTATAGGTGATAGCAGCAAAGTCAGCAATGGGGAAGAGAAGCAGCAGCCAGGAGGGGGAACGAGTGCTGGGGGGGATCGGAAACGCTCCAAACATGACCACCCCTTACTCTCATCGCGTCGACCGGGAGGCTCACGTAAGATGACCAACAGCGAGAAGTGGAAGATTGTGCAACCGGGTCCCAGTTTGTGGGATAGACGATTGCGGTACCAGCAGATTGGGAAGTGCAAAGATAGTCCGTTTGACGATGTAGGTCCTTCCTCCTTATGCTTGATTAGATACTGACTGTCCAGATTTATATGTTATCCTCCATCAACCACCACCTTGCCATCCTCCATCTCCGGGTCCATCGCCGGTACCTCGAGGTGCTTACAACGGGTACGAGTAGTTTCCCGCCTGATTCGGATCCAGATCACCCATGGCACGTCCTGGAGCTGCGGCGGACGAGGTGGTATGATCTGTTCGATGCGCAGGACCGGCTCGAGGTGTTCCGGGGGATTTGGACATTATTCCATTTTCTTTTGCGGCGCATGTAGTAGGCCAGCGAACTTGTATGTTCTGGTTTCTATATACAAGTACAGATCTAATTGCATTGTTTTTAATCCAATAGAACGATAGAAACTGCACTTGGGATGCTTTTAAGATAGACTCGTCAATGTTATCAAACCCTACATTTAGAGAGAGCGCGTTGTATGCCGGAAGTAAGGCTACATATTCCACCTATCTATTCCCCCTAGAAGGTATCTACTACATATCATGACTACTCCACCAGAGAGGGAGGCGTAGGTACCCGCACCGATCCCATGTAGCCCAGCTGCATAGAACAACCTTCTTCATCTTCTTTTTCTTCTTCCTCATCTCAGACCCAGTAGACAGTGGAGATCGGGGGGGAGACGTTGGATACCTATCCTCCTCACTCTCCTTACCCCCTCTCCTATTCTTTCGTATTTATGTACCACCTACTTCCCCCTTATCCAGAATCGAATCGGTCGAGGAAGTAAAAAACCGTCGTGTTGTATGCATATCCCTGTAAATGTAAAATAGCCCAATCATAATATTCAACAGGACCTTTGCTTTGTTTTCCCTCAGTAAGTTATCCAGTATCCAGTATCTATCAACACTTTGTTTCAATGTGGAGTAGGTTAGTAGTATGTAGTTAAAAAACCCCAACTTTGATCCCCTCCCTAATAGTAAACTTTGTAGTGGATATAGTACATAGATTATGTACAGAACCCAAAGAAGGAAAGGATGGAAGAGGGAAAAAAAAAAAGTCAGGAAATTAAATAAATCCAGAGGGACGAGAATCTAACCTGTCCTACAATCTAACGTTCAGGGCACGGGAAGATCTAAGATCGAAGCAGTGTGATAGGTGGATCGCTTCGATCGCATGTTTACAAATTTGAGGGAGCGGAAATCATTTCATATAAATAATACTTTTTTAAACTTTCAGCTTTTCTTCATGTGGCAGGACAGGAGAATGGGTTTGTTGTGGCTTGGGATGTTCGTTGCAGGATGGAGCCGAGTGAGGTGTCATGTTGTTTTGGGCTTGGTGGGAACAAGGTACGAATGGTGGAGGGGTTTGTTCCGGGTTCCCCCCTTGCCCCGTGGAGGAAGTTCCTGTCTTTCTTTTTTCTTTTTTTCCTTTACTTTTTTACTTTTTTGATAGAGGTGTGTTTATGGGTCTTTTTTGCTGGATCTAGGTTTTGTAGATGTTTCTAGGGTCTGCTGCTCATTTGTTTATCTGGATTGCGACGGGAAGTTTAACAGATCACTAGGTGCGCTTGGTTTTATTTTCTGGTTTTCTGGTTTTGGTTTTTCGTGTTGTGGTTTGTGTATATACATGTATGGATGGACGTATACTATCTGCGACGGTTTAAGTGGATGTAATCTATGTGTATGTTTAATATGTATGCTGGATGGAAAGTCAGAGATTATGACTCTTTGAACTGATCTTGTGGGCGAGTTTCATCCTTTTTTATGACATGTGCTTATCTGCAGCGCTCTGAGGATTCGCCACGCTTGTCTTTCTTCAAGAGGGGAATTGCTGCTAAACTAAACATGCTGTCCCGCACAAGAGGAATGGAAAATATTTCCATATGACGCTTACATTCGAACATGTGAGATAGGGGACTCGATTCTGTGTCCAATGGATGTACAGGTAGTAGGTCAAGGTCCATTTTTCGCTTTTTCTTTCTTTCGAAACATGTATGCACATCACCAGGAACCACGTAGACACTGCCACCCATTGATCAGACATCGATACTCGGAACACGTCGACCAAATGTCAATGTACGGCATCATCGACATAGAGCTTTCAAGAATCAACAGCAGGCAAAAAGGCCGGGCAACCAGTGTCCTTCCTATTCGAGAATAAACCCTATCAGCTGTCACTCTGTCACTCTGTCACTCTGCCTATCACTGTCACCCTCGCTGTCACTCCAACTTAACCCATGGTATTGGGAACACAAGGGGCCCACCCTCTCCAGGTCAATCATGTCTATCCTGATTAAGCCATTTCCAACCCCCCCTGTCCATACAAATGGATCTCCCTATAGGTACCCCCTAGATGTGCTTACGGCCCTCTACCAAAACGAACCTTTGGAATCGGTGATGGTGGGGGATTAAGAAGGAGGATAACTTAAAAAAAACGAGAAGACCGAGGGAGAAGCTCAAAAGGGAAGGGCAAAAGATCGAAAAAAAAAAAAAGAGCGAGCCAGTCATCAAAGGGGACAGAAAAGAGTGAGGCTCTGATCGTCCCTCTCTCGGCTATGTCCGTGCGGGGAAAGAAGATTGCAGATGAAATTGTCAACATTCAAAAGTCCGGAGGGATATCTTCTCCAGATCATTATGAGTGGCTAATGTTAAAAATAGAGGGGGATGTCGCCTCACTATTTACTGTTCTATAATAAACCACTGAGCAAGAAAAAGAAACAAGAGAGGCCCTGCTGACGAGGAGGCCAGAGAAGCGAAGACCCTTCTAGGTCGACTATTGCCGATCGAAGACACATGGTTGCTGATCAGGGGAAGCGGAAGACATCGTAGCATAGGGGGGGTACTTTTGTTCTGGAGTGACGATCCAAGTCTGAACTGAGTAAACGGTGGGATTCATGCTGGTTGGTTGGGCTTGGCCCTCAATCTTGATTTTTGAATTATCGATACTGGGGGACTCACGGCTCTTGATCCTAAAATGGCTCGACAATGTCTGTTCAACTCTGACCAATTCTAAATATGCCATGGTAGAGGATTCTTCCTCTCCCCCACGGCACTCCCCTCCCCATACAAGAAAGAACGAGGGAAAACTATCTCCACTACCTTCGGACCACGGTCCAAGAATGGCATCCGCCAATGCTAATCGCATTTCGAGTTGAACAACCCGAATTTGGTGGGAAGGGTTAGTCAACGGAGGGGCACAAAGGACCTCGCAAAGGTAGCTGAAACGGGCAGTTTGAAATTATCGAGATAAAGGGAACCAAAACAAAGAGATGCAAATAATTCATTAATTCCAAACGCTCCCACGGCAAAGCCCAATAGCGTGTCATATCCGATGCACCAATTTCAAATCCAACCCGATTGATATCTCGATGGATCAGCTCCTCCATATTCCAGACTCTGACTGGATATCCGAGCATACAGGTACGCGTACTGTACGAAAAATAGTAGGACAAACGTCTCCTGTCAAATCCCAGCCGTCAAATGGCCTCTGACCTGCGTGAGAAGAGATTAATAGACCGGACGAGTGCTGATCGAATATGAACTTGGTTTAGTTCTCTTTTCCCTAGTGGATAATACTATCCAGCTCTGACCACCCTTTCTGAACGTTCTTGACTCGTTGGGGGGCCGTGCTCGATCCCTCTTGTCACTCACTGGCTGTCAACCTTCGGTCGTTGACCGAACTTCCTCATTGGTTGTATTAAAGCCAACGAACTTATCCGTGGTTGAGGTTGCCTGCTTTCGAACCTCATTGGATCTCCTTCCACCCCATCTCACGATCAATTGTACTACCCACCAGGCAAATTTTTGGGTTCTGAGAAAGGCCAGCCCCAAAAAGACTCACTGCGCGGCGTCAACGCACATCACTACATGATGAGCTGTACCGGAATACAGAATATGCCTATGATGTACGGAGTACCAAACTATTCGATTCAGGACCGGTACTAAGGGGGCGCTATCCCGATATCTTTCCACCGAAACTATAGAGTAATATCCCGTGTCGCGGCTAACATCGGGAATTCAATGCTGAATTTTAGGTTCATGCATTTTTCTATGTCCTCGCTCTACTCCAAACCAAATATGGGGTAATCCGTGCACATATACCGTCGCAACCTCCACTCCGATCTTGGGGTGCATACAAAAGCATCCGAAACCTGTCAGAGGTTTCGACGTCGGTCAAGGCGTTAGCTCACCTACGGGGTATCGCAATTTCTTTCTCCGGAAGTGGAGAGCTAAGCCTCCCAAGTTACTCCGTCGAGTAGCTTCTTCCAAGCGTGATTCCAAATGCTTAAGCAACGTGTGAAGATCTTGAGCTAAATCTGGGGACATTAGGAATATCAATGTGTCAATCATTGGGGGCTAGTTCACGGAAAACCAGAGTATCGGGTCGGAGTTGCCAAGTTGATTGGCAAAGTCTCCTACCTCTCGCAATGAACCTCGCTCGGGATTAGATGTCCCCTATATTCCACTGCCCTGGGCGCCACCTGAACCCGGTTTTTGTTTGCCATGATAATTCTCCGGTTGGTCTTTGGGACAGTCACGAGCTGTGTGCTGCAAATTCCACTTAGCCAGAACTGAAACCGGCTTCAAGACAGGATTATTTTTCTAGTCTAGTATTGATGAGGTAACTGCTGCAGCAGGCCAGAGTGGCGGGTTAGGGGCCATCAGCAACAGATCAAGATCCATGGTTCGTGTTAATACGTAGCTTCACTGGTGGCTTGGATGATGGTGGGGGGATGCTGAAGATGGGCAAGAGGTAACGTTCATCCGACAGTGGACACGAGATCCGGCGATCTCGATGCAAGGGCCGGCGCTCGCTCCCCTGAACCTCTAATATAGACAACGTCAAGGGCAACCCCTGCGCGTCTGAGGAGCAACGCTTTGTGTATGGATATCCACTGCGGATGGTGATGAAACAGATGTGCCACTCAGCTTCAGGACTTGGATACGGTATACCTGGAGAGACGTTAGCCCAGTTGTGGCAGGACCTTGGGGGTTGATGTAACAATGGCGTTCAAATAACATATAGTCGCGGCCCAAGCTGCAAGGAACCAGGATAGTGCAAGGCAGCGGCGCACGTTTACATTGAGGACGCTGAAGAATCAATACCGAAAACAATAATAAAAACAAAATAAAGATCGATTTCTTCCATTAAAACGAGAGTTCAGATGGTGTTGAGCCTTGTCTGGGAGGCATGAAGCTGGGCTTGTGCTACATCGAGCTGAAGAAGAGTTTAAAAAAAGGGTCAAGTTGGAAGCATGCTGGAGAGGACGGATGCCAAGCCCTCTGGATAGGAAAGTGTGGCTGACAGTCAACGACCAACCACTTTGCCTTACGCAGATGTCATCACCCAGATAGGCGAGAGCGAAGGAAATCAGCGCCGGACTTGCTCGGCCTGAGTTTGGGCCGTGTGGTGGCTGCAGGCGTTCCAGACCATTGGAAATGTGATAGGTCGACATGGAAGGACAACGCCCACGGAAAAAGTATCCATCGGAGTTGCGCCCACACTCTCGAGTGGATTTCCACCATCCAATGGCATGCGAATCTGGGGAAATCATGTCCTTCAAGATGCTGCAAGAGAATCAGGGCTCTGGATACAATCATCTCGATCGTGATTACATTGTTGGTCTCGAATGTGTTGTCATGACCGGATCGTGGTGGAAAGAATAAACCTCGCATGACCAACGGCAACAATACATTCGGAGACACGTCTTACCGCATACATATGCTGTTTCGTATGCAAAGAATAATGACGAGTTCACCCAGTTCATTTATCAGAGGATCAATAATAATATCAACCAAGCTCTGAGCAAGCAGCCATAGCAAGTCCATTGAAAGACGGGTGGTGGTTGAGCATTGGACACAAAGCAACCCGCCCAGGAGTCTGTGCGCTCAAGCTTCTTGAAAATAATTGGTTCTTGTGTGATGAGAATGAGGGAAAAATGGGGGCAATTCCAGAAAGAGGATTCATGATAAATAATAAACAACAATAATAGAAACATTGTGCACCCCATCTTCAATCCCCAGCCAAAAAGGAAACCCATTCGAAATTCTTTGCGTCCACGTTGCCCACGCCGCCCTCCACCTCCTGTCCGTTCCAAATCGAATACGTTTCCTTGATGGAACTCGGAAGGGCATTTCGAAGGCCGACAGAAAAGCAAAGAAGAGACCAGAAGTCACTAATTCCATCGAGTTAGGTCATATGCACGCCGCAACTCAACACCTGCAGGAGGTGAGAAATCGTCTGGGTCATTTCCACCAATCGAGAGTGTTGGACCACCGTTGTGATCCAGGACCCCGGAATCTGAGCTCATGCTGGAAATATCTATCACTTTTTTAATCCATGGTTATTCTGCCCCAGGCCCTTTCCAGGGAGTTGACAGAGGCTATTTTCTGCATCACGTCCATCTTCATCATACCTATCGAGTGAAGCCAAATAATGGGAATCATGGGATGCATCTTAGCTTCGGGTCGTCTGAGGGACAATACATGTAGTACAGACTTTCATCCAAAAACTAAATGCAGAATTCTCCACATGTAGACCACAAGATCGGCTGCGATCTGTTCCTGGATTGCTTTCCTTCTCGATGCTCGCAGCGACACAGTACTCCTTATGCATCTCTCAAATATCCCCGTTGATGATCGGTCATTCGCGAGCAAGTTGGCAAAAAGATTTAATATTTCAAGCCGGTTTCTGCCAGGGCAGCAGGGAGTGTTTGTATGAGAGGCATAACATACTTGGGAGATCCTCAAATCATAGCGATCAGGGAAAGGCACCACCACGTGGTTATCACGTTGGTCGATATTGTGGAGTTATTTCAAGTAATGTGATTTTTCCTATTGATAATAAGGTATCATTAGTTCAAGCAATTCTTTATTTGGACTGATTTCCGGCCGTAATCCCCCCAAACTCACTTGGAATGCTTTTTGGAACAACCAGTGAATAAACATTCAGTGGCGCATGAAAATCTTAATGCATGAGAGGGACCTTGACAGGGAACTTGAGGAAATAAGGATAACATTGTCCTGCAAGCCAGCCATGAATAAGAATTCTTCATTCAGCTGTGAGGAACTCCCATCCCTCAAGGTTGCAAGTTGAGGGGGCAGAAGGGAGGCTGGGCATGCAAGAAATAATAACACTAGCCAATAGTATCTCTAATCTAGTCCTTCCGTTTGGATTCCAAATTTTGGGGATTATGTACCACGACTCTAGCCTCAGGTACTCTCTAACCCTCAATTAGCACGGAGTTTTTGCTACTTCCGACCTCTCCTCAAGAGACAAACGGCAAGCCCCCCTTCCCCCCCCTTTGCGGCTCGCCACGGAAGAAAGGCGCCACTTTATGGTATGCCAAAATCTGGTGTTCGGAATGCAGTGAAACACAAGATCCACCGAGCAATTACATTTCTTCCTTCATATTGAGATTAACAAAGACGGTACTGTGGAGGAGTAGGAGTGTTGGACACGATTACACTGAAGAGTACTCGTACATTCCGCTTAGTCCCATCATGCGACATTGTGTCATGTAAATAACCCCATACTCCTTTCTAAGGAAATGCCCCCTCCACACATTTAACCCCCGCCCCAGATGATTTCGTCATGGCTATCACAAGTCACCCCAAAAGGCTTCTGCATTTTGAAGAACGTGAATCAAATGTATTGACAATGAACGTCCTACTAGTCGACTTAGGGCACCGAGGAAAGAGAGAGAGTCTCCCAACCCCCTTTCACCAATAGCACCCCAAGGATCTCCCAGCCTCACTTTGACATCTCCAATGAAATTATGACCCGCCCTGAACCACCCCATTGGCGTCACTGGACGGGCTGAACCGCTGTCAGACATTGAGAAGCAAAACCAAGAAAGAAAAGAAAAAAGGAAATAATAGAAAAAGAAAAAAAAAGGGAAACCCCGTTCTAACCGGCTTCCCAACTTGAGAAGCTTGCAAGTTGCAAGCCCCATGGAGTAATCGATTCCAGGAACGATGGGTTTAATCGTCGTTCCTCTATTGATTCCTTTAAGGCAGGTCCAGCGGATCGCGAATTTTGGGGGGGGATAAAACTTCCAAGTTTTCAGTTTGTCTCCTTGTTCAATGTTCCTGCCCCCACTCATGGGTCATGCGTGTGGTAATGGTGAGATCATCAGATATTTGCCAATACTCACTACTTCCTTAGTGACGAAACTACTTATTTACTAACTATAAGGGAATTAACAGATGCAACTTTACTTTACTTACCTTAGTCATGGAGAGTTAGTGAGGTGACTATTTGAGAAAGCATCAAGAGGCTGAGGAAGGGGGCGGTAAAGTGTAAACCCAAGGTAAATAACAAAGAACATGACACATAGGGCTCTGTAATAATTACAAGACATGGAGGAGTTCGGAGTGATCTTCATTTCATCATCTGAGGGAAAAGACGATCCCCTCTGAATCTGGGAATGGGCGACGGCCTGGTGACAATGGACAAGATGGAGGTTCATTCTCATTTGACGATCGATCATGAAGCTCGGTCGCAAGTCGCATGGAAAACCGTGAGCCGGGCTACGCCTGGAGATTGCTGAATCCCGGAGGCAGAGAGTGATGATGGACATGAAAAAAAGCATTCCCTCCTATACTACGAGTACTAGTAGTACTTCGTACTTCGTAGTCGGACTGAGTACCGGTGCTGCAAAGAAAAACAGGAACAGCCCGAGGTACTGTCATTATTGTGTACAACTCGGGTATGGGTGTAAGTTTTCGGCCAGCGCTTAGCTTTTATCTGATGCTCTGGTTCGTATCCTTGCTCCTGGTTGATGGTGCTGGGTAATCCTTTGCGTTCCAAAGGTGTTTGGTTGGCTATTTGATTGATGTGTCTGTTTACATACTCCCTGCGGGTAGCTTGGTTTGATTACGGAGGACTCCGGTTCTGTACACAGAGAGAGAGATTAAAGGTGGCTGAGAGGCTTCTCGAAGAAAGCCAAAAAGGGAAAACAAAGTCTTAAACCTTGAAAGTTGAAGATCATGTGTTCCGTAATTTGTTTTATTATACTTACTTCGTGTTGAAGGACGAATTTTAAGGAGTCCGTAATTCGACCGACGACAAAACAGGGAGTAAAAGTATTTTTCTGGGTTAAACTCGCAAAGCAGGCGTTTGAAGATAATCATCTGCAATTCCCGTCGAATAATCTCTTCATATTATTATCGATACGATCCCCGTAGGACGAACTATCTTGATTAATACGAGATATGTCCTTCTTTTCTTTTTCTTCCCCCTCTCTTTCTCCTTCTGGAGACGGTAACACACTCACTCCCTGTCTCCGCTCCCGAGGCAAACACATTTCCTTCATTTCGAAGGAAATAAAGTTCTTATTGGGAGATTATATGGAGTTAATTGTTGCCATTCATGTAGTACGGCTTTTGACGCATCCGCACGGAATACTGTACAAGGCTATCCCTTGCTTTGAGCATGATCATAGGACGGGTGGAAATATCGAGAGGTTGAAATGATGATGGAACACCAATGGATCAACCTTGCAGAATCTTGATCCAGGGGAGATGAGCCAAGTGCGCAGGAATGGGCAAATCTGCAGATATTCAGGCTGCATGGGTCCAGTGAGACTCCTGGTGAGCCCCTCCAGGACAATCATCAATGGCTTGCTTCCTCAGACGATGATAGGCTGGGTCAACCGCAGCTTTTCGCCCGCTAGTTAAAAAAAGGAGAAGCCATGCTACCAACCGCTGGGCGGTACCAGGTGAACGGGATCAAGAAAAAGTTTAAAACTGTAGATCAATCAGGGAGAGGGGAGAAAGGAATATTAGGTCGTTCTTGGGTTTGGGGTTTGGGAGACACTTAATTGGCGGCGATGGACCCAGTGTTTCACGATTCAGTTCATCAATAATAATGGTTGAAACTACTCACGATACCTGTCCAATGAACCACCACGGTCCTTGGTAATTTGTTGCGTCCAATCGAGTATTCCCTCCAGATCTCAAGATCCTTCCATGCTTTGTAGAATCGAACGCGGATTGGCGACAAGGAACTTGGAAGGAGCTGAGCTGTTGGGGTGCTTGAGAGTGGCAAGATTGAATTCATCGGAATCCCGGACACTTGGTAGAACGATGATCCTCCAAGACAGGCCATCAACCGCCCCTCCTTTTCTCCGAAGCCGAGATAACCCCCAGGCAGAATTTTAGGATGATTACACGGATTCACCCTTGTCTTCGAGGAAGTGTTTATACCCCACTCATGGCCCTGATTCTCAGATTTTTTCCAGAATACTGCGGCAGACTGGGGCATGAATCATGATGTGTAAGAATAAAGGAACTTAACGGAGTTAATTTGAAATAATAGTAGTGATGAATCAGTTCTGTTTTTTTTTTGGCCGCCAAGCGAAGGTTTTTCCTTTCCCGATCCTCGGGTTTTAATTTCAGGTGGGGTTGGAAGATTTTGAAATTCGCGCTATCCTCTTTCTGCGGAAGACTTGAGATTGGAAAGTGTTGGTTTTGTCTGGAGCTTGTATCACGTTGGACAAGTGACCAACATTTTTTCAAGTGAGGGATGTTAGGGGACCCAAGGTGGCAAAAGACTTCGAGGGCGGGAGAGCAACAGGATTTGGAATTGCTCCATATGGGGAACTCTAGAGAGTATGTACGGAGTGCATACTCCGTACCTACCTCCCATCAACATGATGTGCTGGTGCGTGGTGGGACGCGGTGGGACACTCTTTCCCCAGCAGTTAGAACTACTGTCTGTTGTTCTCCGGATGTAATCCGGGTGATCGAACTCAACTCCAAAGGAAAAAAGGGAGAAAAAAACACAGGTGGGCAGCAGCACCAAGTATCTACCCGAGATTCTTCCCGTAACTTACCACCATTTTCGATTTGACCAACCGTGGTTGGAACCGGCAGTCCCTGGAGAGTCAGAAGAGACTCAGACCCAGTACCAGTAGTGTCGATACGGGGGTGCAGTGAACCAGGGAACAGCTGGCATTTTGCTTTTGGGCTGCGGAGAAGCGGTTGGTGTGGTATGGGTGGTCCCGCTCGATGTACGCATGACGGTTCTTAGTAATCTGACTGGAAAATTGGCGCTGCTGGGAGTGGAATCTCTGGTGCCCTTTCACTTCTTCAGACACTCACGCTAGTCCAGGATTGGTGGCCTGCTTGAATAATGATAATTGATGATGGTGATTCAAGATTGTGATGTTTATTCTTCCTGTTGCGTGTGGGGATGTAAAGAATAAATTTGGAGTCCGGTGTGGAGGGATTGCTGACCCCGTCCCTCCTCTCCGATCAACGAGTATGCGACACCATCGTTCTTTGTGGAATTGAATCTCCCGACACGTCCTTCACAGGGACAGCAAGCTGGCCGATTATGCATGTACGTATTCTGCTGGGGAAGCAAGCCATGACCCTTGATTCCAACGACCAAGTGACGCCCCCGAGAAAAGGCTGAGAATAATTCTCACCGTCTTGTGTGGTTTACGTGGGGCAGCTGCTCAGGACCCCCTCTTGAGTCGCGTCATTCATGCATAAATTCCTCTTTCTGACTTGCTTCAAACTCTGAGTAAATCTTCCTTTTTGTTTTGGGTTCCGGCAGCTCTCCTTCTACAATAGTATTATTGTGGTTATTATTATAGTGATTATTATTAGGATGATTTTTTGAAGGGGAAAAAAATTGGTTTTATATTATTGATTTCTGATCATTTGTGGGCAATTTACTCTTGATTACCCATGCTCTCCATTCTGTGTATGTATATATCATCAACGTAGCCCGTGATACCGCTCATGATTGGGAAGCCCCCCTTGCCAGTAGATAATTAATTATGCTGGGTCGCTGCTCAGAATATGGGTACCCAAGAATCAATGGCTAAAATTCTCGAGGCCATCGGCCATGAGTCGCAGGCGTTTGTAGAGTATGTAAACTTCGGTGCTACTCTCTAGTTCAATCAACGGACAATCCTCCCAACGGCTGCTCTTCTCCCTTCTATTCTTCCTCTTGCCGCCCTTCGACTTTTCCATCCCTCATTTCCCTCTCGGCGACATCTATATTTCCCTCGATTTTCTCGAAAACCCGATACAAGCGCCGAGGAGGTTATGAGATTTGCAGTATCTACATATACTCCTTTTTAATCAAGAACCGTGCTAGATTACCTTCTATCTGTCTCGTATTCAAACCTATCTATCAACCTCCCAGCCCACCTGGCAAATTACCCCTCGGGAGTTTGGGCACCGACCATTCCTTGATCACTTCACGACTGGGAAGTCTGGAGAAATATCGGTCAGCAGCCAAGCAGCACTGTTTGGGTCATCTCATGATTTATGCTTTTCGAGTGATATCAAACGAGGTTGAGATTGATAGCGGGCTCCCCGAAGGATTGGAGTTGAAGAGCTCTTGCCAACCACAGTGCCTGGTTTGTCTTCTTTCCTTTTTCTCCCTTCCTGACTCTTTTTTTTTTTTTGCGGTTCTCGTCCTAGCTCGTCCCACAACTCCAGTTGCGGCTCCACTTGTTTTTATTCTTTTTGTGTTTGGTCTTGCGATTATTTTACTTTATTTAGTCTTGTTTACGTCAGAAACAAAAGCCAAACCAGAATCCAATATCTACAATATGAGACAGGCGGGCAGACGAGGAAGAAAAAGCGATTATTCCCTGCTAATTTCTTTTCTTGAAAATTAAAAAAAAGATTCATGGGAAGGGGCAAAAATCTTCAAGTTGGAAAAGAGAACACCAGAAAAAAAAAAAAAAAAGAACAACCGGAAAAACCGATCTGTCAATTTCGGTGGCTTGGGGTTTGATTCCCGCACAACCAGCATCCTGGTTCAGTTGCAAGACCCAGTCTGTCAAGGAGGCGTGTTCGAAAAGAAAATAAAACAAAATAAAACAAAAGAAGGTAGAAAAAAAGGAAAAAAAGGATTTTTTCAATGAAAAAAAAATAAAAGGGGACAGAAATGAAATGGAGCAGAGGGACATATAGGGAAAGCAAAAAGAAAAAAGAGAGAGAGCTGCTTTGGAAAGATGATTGTCGTTGTCACTCCCTACCAATATTTTTCTTGCTCTCATTGAAAGGATTTGCCAAAGTCATCACTGCTAACTATCATTCCCACTGCTCTCAAGGGCGAATCCTTCTGCCAGATGGGAAAAGAGGGGCAACCGGAAATCAACACACCCTCAACCAAGGAATAATATCGGATTCTGCTGGTAAGTCAGATCATTTGTTTGATAACTGACACCTACTATTACAATAAATATTATTGTCCTCTCCAGGAAGAGTATACCACTTCTGGAACCTGGGCTTATTTTTCACCAGAGTCACTGCTGCTCGGTCCCCGGCTGATTGATGATTCTTTGACCTGAGAGCAAGAAACCGTCCTCTTACGATCGATCCGGCCATCTATCTTCCTTTGAGTTGGATTCATCTCTACCACCTACTAGCCCCTATTTTCTCTTTGAACAGGAATAATTCCTTCGATTTCCCTGACGCGCTCAATCTACTTTTTGCACCAAGGACCCGACAGCTTGGCTTCGCTAGGTATCTCCCGACTGATCGGAAAACAAAAAGTAGAGCCAAACGTTGGTGTAATTTATTTATTCTTTGGGCAAGTCCAGTGTATGTATGATTATTTCATGATCATCGTTAATGTTTTTACCCAATCCTGTCCGATAACTGACACCTTCCCACCCCTGTCCTTGGACCTGGGCCCGTGCTGAGATGTGGTTGCTTGTTATTACTTGATTCTGCCCTCTGATGATATTTTTTGATGTTTGTGTTTGGGCCCTTCTATTATTATTTTCTGCAGGCTTTTGTTTTATTTTTCTTTTCTTTTTCCTCTACTTTTTCCAACCTCATCTTTTGATTTTTTCTTTTTCTGACCTCCAAACCCCTCTCTCACTTTATTTTTGGCACTAAGAGTCTTTAGGTGTGCAACTACTCCAGGAACCCATCCTCTTACGGCGTATTGTATCAAAAGTATCGAACTTACCATACTGCCATCCTTACTTTACCTTACAGCTCAGAACCAGGGTGTGCCCACTCTCCACTCCATTGATTGATACTTTTTAGTGTCTGTGTGGATCGCGAGCAGGTTGCTTTCCCCTCCGATTTTACCACTAAATCCCTGAGCACCCTGGCCCTCTGAAGGTATTTGCTCTGTTCTTGTTTCTTTATTATCCCACCCTAATAATACCCTTACCACCGCCCTGGGTGGAAATTTGGCCCTATTTTATTTTGACATTCTCTCCTGCTGTCATCGCAATTGTTGCACCTCCCGTCGCGCCTGGCTCGGCTTCCTTCTCCAGCTGCTTTTCTCTCTCTTCTCTTCTCGGTTGGTGGGTAGCCCCGACTGGAGCCTCATCTCTCTACCTTTCGCTCTACCTAGTACTACGGCGGTCCGTCCTGTTTTGTCCGCTCACCTCCAGCACGGGTCGGACCCTCACACCCCCTCTTCGTGCGACCTTCGAACGTGAAGCATAATAGAGTTCTGGTGGAAGCAAGGAAACTTGGAGTCCGACTCTGATTTTATTTTTCTTCTTATCGCTGGAAGGGATAAAAATAAGAAAGCGACCGCAGCCGTATCAATTGAATGCACCTTTCCCCGCCTCGAGAGCCGCCAGCTAATTGCCTGTTTGGGAACCCACGCTTTCCCGTCTACCTGATTTCTTCTATTGACTCCATTTATCGTGTCTGTTAATGGGGCATCGCCATGTGCTCATAAGCAAATGACTATCACATTAAACCAGCCGTCTGCAGATTTACGCCGATCGGGAATTTCTGGCCGCGCCTACGAACCCACGATGATGGAAATCGTCGCAACAGACGACAAGTCCAAAGCGCTCCCTCCCTACTCCGGCCCTACACCTCCGATGCATCGCATACCACATTCGGATGGACCGCATGGCCTTCCAGGTGGCCCCGGGTTATATGATCAGTCATGGCGCCCATATCCTTCTCCGATTGATAGCCACCCTCCGGAGCAACGTCGAACTTCCAACGCCCCTCAGCCGCCTTTACCCTCACACGCGTACTCGGCCATGCAAACCCGAGAGCTGCCGCAGCTTCCTCCGGATGGCCCATATGGTCGACCCGGTGGCCTCCCTGGCCCAACCCACGCTCCCTCCGAACCTCCGCCGCCGCATCCAAGCTTCCACTCAATGAACGGAGCTCCGCATGAGCCCACCCCGCATTCTGCACCACCAGATTATAGGCCTCGAATGTCATTTCCTCCCCAAGAATCACACAGCAATGGAGACCCCCCGCCTCCTCCACCCTCACTCCCACCATCCCAGTATCCCACAACTGTTCCACCGCCAATTTCACAAACACCCGCTCCTTATGACACAAGCTATTATCAAAATCCGGCCTTTGGTATACGCCAGCGAAAGGCTGCCCGAGCTCAACAGGTAAACTTATGCTATCCTGGTTCGGATTTAAATACCTGGAACGGATTTGCTGACTTGAGTTTTTTTTTTTTTTTTTTGTGTAAAAAAGGCTTGCGATCAGTGCCGAGCAAGAAAGGCAAAGTGTGATGAAGGGCGGCCCGCATGCAGCCACTGCAAAGAGAATAATTTAATATGTGTTTATAAAGAAGTGCCCCCGCACAAGTTAGTGGTTTCCTACAGTCAAGCCAAACTATCACTGACAACAGCTATAGGCAAGAAAAAGCTACTCAGCTTCTTTTAGATCGCATGCAGCAGCTTGAAGACCGACTTGAGGATCGACTATCTCAATTCCAGGCAATTCAAGTGGAGCAATCCTTACTGCTTGGTCGATTGACTACGGAATTTAAACTGAAGGATGGGGTTGCAATTGACGGTGATGAATTACAGAAACAGTCAGGATATACTTTTACAAAGCCGGCTGCTATAGAAACAGCTCAAGAGTCTAAGACCAAGGAAACGGCTGCTGTAGGCGGCCAGAATCCGAATGCTCTTGAACAACTTCTTCAGGCTGGAGAAGATGGGGAGCTTTCAATCCCTGTTGAACATACAACAGCAGCTCATAAATTGCTTGGGTGGCCTGTGATCCAGGATCTTCTTGGCCCTTATGAATACGACGAGGATTACGTGATGAAGCTTGAAGAGGATCGAGGTTTGCTCTGTGTGTATGGCCGTGGGGAGGAAGATGACACCTCTGAAGTCAATCCCGCCCAGACCCCAACCATGAATTCTAACTGGAATGAGAGATATTCTCAAAGCACTTCACCAGGAGCCCCTTGGAATATTGGAGCCGGTGTGAATGGTAACACTGAAAAACTTGAAGTTCGGGGTATCAACGACGCTAGAATGATGTGCATAGATGGCGAGACTGTCCGGGCTTATTTCTGCTCATATATGGAGCACATTCACAGACTCCATCCATTTCTCGACCCAGTGGACACAGAGGCCAAAATTAACATGTTCATCAGCCAGTATTGTCCAGGGGGGTCTTCGCCCTCGGCACCAATGTTAAACCGTACCAACTCAATGGATATGCAACGGGGCGCAAAGCGAAAACGTTCGTGTGAGATGCTACAGGCAAACATTCAATCCCCAACGGGGATAAAGTCTGAGCATACAGGACCTAGGGAGGTTGAGCGGACGATTGGTAATGCTATCATTCTCCTGATCCTGGCTCTTGGTCGTGTTTGCCAGGTTCGTATGAAAGCCATTCGTGGACCCGCCACAGATAAACCAGTTGACTTTAGAAATCAATACATTCCTCGACCTGCAACCAAGGTTGTTAAATCTCCAGGTGGAACTGAGACAACTGTCCCGCAACAGAACAGTTTTTATTCATCACACCAGAGCCAGTCCTTATCATCACCTTCGGTGGTGGATGCGCAAGGAGATGATAAACGTTTAAGAAATATTGACACTGTTCCCGGGTTGGTGTATTATGGATATGCTACTGATATAATGGGAAATCTTCAAGGGGCGAATAAGTTGCCGCATGTTCATGCTGCCTTGCTAGCAGGATTATATGCGGGTCAACTAGCACATCCATTCCAGAGCCACGGATGGATATTTCAGGCTGCAAGAGCTTGTCAGGTACTTGTGCGAGCGTAAGTGATTCTTGCTGGCTTTATTATTTCTTTCTTATTTGTGGTTAATGCTTACTTTGGATATGCAGCAAACGCTATGATAAGCTGGATGACGGAAATGTTAAGGACCTTTATAATTTCGCCTATTGGACATGCCTGCAATTGGAAAGGTTTGTTATTGCTACTACATTATTTTGCATAATTTCCGAAACTGGGACGTCCTAATACTTTTCCATAGTGATATACTAGCAGAGCTTGATCTTCCTGCAAGCGGCATATCCCGCTCCGAAGCACGTATTCAGCTACCTAAAGGACGATTCACTCTTACTCTACCAAATGATATATCCGCTCCTAGCACAATGATGATGTTCTTCTATTCAGCCCAGATACACTTGCGGAAAGTCCTAAATCGCGTCCATACTGATCTATATAAGATTGAAAGTAAGGCTTTCGCCCATTAGCTCTCACAGGCACTTACTAATCCTATGTTCAGGGGACGGCCAGACCAAGTGGTGGACATCTAACGTGCAAGAGATCCTGAGTATGAATTTAGATTTATGGAGACACAGTCTTCCCGAAGTAATGCGATGGAAAGATAATGATCCTCCATCAAGTGACATCAATGTCGCTCGCATGAGAGCTAAGTACTACGGTGCACGGTATATTATTCATCGACCTCTTCTCTATCACGCCATACACATCGCGTCTGGTATAGATCCAGTTCCGCCCAAACAATCCACTGGATCGAATGCCGCGGCAGGTATGTCTGGCTCAAAATCTCAACAGGTGTCTCCTTCATTACCCCACAGCCAGCGTGCGCCAAATATGATGCGCATGTCAAGCGACATTGGGACTCCCAGTCGTCGCCCTACACTCCCCATGGTCGCCTATCGTGACTTGCCCGGCAAGATGCGAAGAGCCTGTAAGGTGTGCATTGACTCAGCGATCCTGAGCACGGATGCATTTGACGGGATTCAAGGCCGTCCAGTAGTGACTAATATCTTTGGAACTGCACATGCGTATGTTTTAATTCATCCAAATTTAGAGGTGAAATCCCTGCTAACATTTTCTATTTGATAGACAATTTGGAAACATGTTGGTGCTGTCCACCACCTACACCTCGCCACTGTCCGAACTTGTGGACCGCAATGACCTTGAACGGCTCCTTAAAAGGACAATTACATTTCTGCTTCAAAGCCAACATATCTCTCCAAGTTTGAGAGCGGACGCGAAAATTCTCACTCAAATATATGAGAAAATCTTTGGGGAACCAGTTAGAAGCTTCTCCTCTCATTCATAGCGCTACAATCCTGGTCTGAAAACCGAGATTTTGGGGGATTTTCACATTTTATGATTCATTTGGGAGTTTTTTTTTTCTTTTTCAGTTCATTCGTTTTGTTTAGGGAATGCTTTCGTTTTGTTACAGGGAAAAGAAAAACCCTCGCGAAGGGATAGCGAAGGGTATTCGATAATACCTTTTTGATGCCTTGTCAGGCGTGGGTCTCCTATTTTATCGATTACATCTACATCACGGGCTTGCATGGTGGCTCATTGGTTTCTCACTCATTTCGTTCGAATCGCCTGCATATGTGGTTCTCGTGTCATCGAATTTCGTGTGCATTTAAGAGGGCAAGGGTGGCTTTCTGAGAGGTTTATCTGTTTGGTGTTTTTTCCTGTGCTTTATCACTGTTTTTTGTGGTGGTCAAGGCTTCTTGGAGTTAGGTAGGATGGTATTAACTGTACCTTGCTCTCAGCTCGGGATTGGCGTGGGAGGAATTATGATGGTTTTGCCCTTATTCTTTTTTCTCGTTCTCCTTTACTTTTTTTGTTGCATTTTCGAGGACTGAGGCGGAAATGCGATTTCTAGGGATGGTTTACTCTTGGGGAGTTGCCATGACTAGGCTCATTTGGGCGAGACGGCGAGGACTACTTAGCTATTTGATGAAGCATTCTTAGGGCCTGTTTCTTTGGGGCTTCCAAGTTCGCTCACCGTCGGCCTGAATTGGGCTGGAGTTTTTTTGGGCTTGGTTTTTGATATCCAGAGTAGTATACAAATGCAGATATACGAGCCATTTTTGGGCATATTCACGCTATTTCCCTGACTATTCTCTCCTGAGGCAGTCCTCCGTCGCTAACTAACGAAGTGCTCCGTTGTTTGCCAAGCAACCGCGGTCCGCCAATCCTCGCTCAGCTGGCTCTCAAGACGAATGTGACTGGGCTTTTTTTTTGTTCTTTTCCCTCTCTTTGGCTGCTGCTCCGTTGCCAACCTCGGCTGCCCATGATCCAATGCTTCCCCCCGCATTTTCCTGACTCGTCGTGTGTCGAAGAACAGTCCGAGACTCCAGACACCCCTGTCGTCAAGCTTATTATTGTAGTCTATCCACTCTGGAAAAGGGGGGCTCGTGGTCGCTGTCTTTCTTATGAGGACGACGCCCGACCGTCATTTCACGACGAAGTTGTTCAACTCTGGTCGACTTCAGTTCGTTCCCCTGAGACTATATTGAACTGGAAAAGATGCCGTCCCAAACCCCCTGGTTCTCCCGCGAAGGTATGTTTCCCCCCCAACGACGACGCAATATTGGCTGGCTCTTATCTCATGCGCTTTTACTTGACTCTTTAATTCGTAATTTTTTTTTAACTGATCGCGTGCAGGGTTCACTGCCGATGTCGTGGGGAAGATCCTCCAACGAACCGTTCTCTGTCCCTACAAGACCGTCCCGCTGCTCCTACTCGCCCACTACACCACCAAAGGCAAAGAGAGCGCATTGTCGTACCCCAAGGCGTTCCAAGCGCTGAAGGTCCTGGCGTCTCTCGCCGTCCTTCGCCGTGTAAACGCCTACCTCAACCGCCGTGCCCTGAACAACGGCGTGTCCGACCAATACAACTGGAACCGCGAGGTCGTCGTGCTCACCGGCGGAAGCAATGGGATCGGACGACAGGTCGCCCTTCTCCTCGGAAACCGGGGCATCAAGGTCGCCATCCTCGATATCGCAGCCCCGACAGGCGCCCTGCCCTCCACTGTCCGCTTCCACAAATGCGACATCACCTCCCCGGCTGCCATCGCCGAGGTCGCGGCCAACATCCGCACCACCATGGGCGAACCCACCATCCTGATCAACAACGCCGGTATCTGCAGCAGCAGAACCATCCTGGGGAGCACTGACGCCCAGACCCGCCTCCAGTTCGAGGTCAACACCCTCGCCCACTACCACCTGGCGCGCGAGTTCCTGCCCGCCATGGTCAAGCGCAACCACGGCATGGTCGTCACGGTCGCCTCGCAGGCCGGCTACACCGTCACCCCCAACATGGTCGATTACTCGGCTACCAAGGCGGCAGCCATCGCGTTCCATGAGGGTCTCGCGGCCGAGTTGGTGACCCGGTACAGCGCCCCCCGCGTGCGCACGGTGCTCCTCACCCAGGGATTCGCTAAGACGGCCCTCATCGATAAGTTGACTCCAGAGGATACCTGGTTGAACCCGCTGTTGCATCCGGAGACGGTGGCCGAGAAGTTGGTTGAGCAGGTCCTCACAGGCTCCAGTGGTCATGTTATTGTTCCCGGTTCGACGGGCTGGATGGCGAAGACGCTTCGGGGCTACCCTCCTTGGTTCCAGCATCATATTCGGGTGAGTTTGGAGCGGTTGATGCGTGCGGATTAGGCCTTTGGGTTTACTTTTTATTCTATTATATCTATTTATCTACCTAGCTACATATCTCTCCATGACAATACCCACAGTTTCCTTCGGTTGTACATCCTTTTTTCTTTTTTTCATTTATTTATTCATTTTGATATTTCGTCCCTTGAGTTAGTTTGAGCGTAACTGTAAGGGGGGTTTATATAGGGTGCTCTCTTTGATAGCAAATACAACAAGACTGTCTACATTCATATTTTTTTTTTTTTTTCCATCTAAGTAAGTCCTTCATCATGGTTTGCATCTTCAGCTGGCCACTCTCGACGCCACAATGATCCGAAGGTCCTTGGAGCAGCAGGCAGATTGACCAGTCACAGCAGCCAAACGACCAGCCTCGTTGATTCCGGCACGTGCGTCCCGGCATCCCCACCGCCCAGCCTCACCGCGACTTTTCCCTCGTTTCTGAGTTCTCTCCTCTTCTTCAGGCTTCAAGTCGCTCCAGCAGCTGCATTCCTCGTTCCTCATTCCTCGTGTCCTTTTTTATCTCCGACCACGCGATCCATCTCATTTTTCATCTCCCCTCCCCCGCATTCCACACCCCGTTTCTCTTTCTTTCAGGTTTCCATCTGTCTTGAGGATTGTATTTTGTTTTTGAATCTCGGAAGCGCCCTCGTTTATCGCCCCATCCTGGCTTAGGGCGCTAGATCGCCCTAGCGGCCGATTGTCTGGAGCAACCAAACTGTGACCACAAAAGAACCACGGTTCAGCTCCGTTGTTTACTATTATCCTCACAACAACAACTATTCCCCCCCCCTCCCTCAAACCATCCATCCCCCTGTCTTATTATATCTAATATTGTGTGCGATAACGACTATTACTTTTAATTATTGATTTGTAGCTGAAAATTCTGGGAATTCCGCCCTTCGCATCTTCAATCGCCCCTTCCGAATTTTCCAGCCACCCGAAAAGCAAACAAACCCAACCAACCCCACATGATTGCCTGAGTGCGATAGAGCTCGCATTGCTCTTTGCCCATCATGTTCAAGGCCCTCATGGGCGGGGGCCGCTCCTCCTCTGATGCTCGCTCTTCCTCCAGCTCGAAAAGTGGTAGCCGTCGCAAAACGAGCTCCAAGGCTTCTTCGACCGTAAGCCGCAAGTCCTCACGGGGTGACGACCGTGACCGTGGACTGGGCGATCTGTCAGCCTACCCTTCACAGAGCAGTCGCAGCGGCAAGCGCTATGCATCAAGCGCCGCGGGCGATTCCGTGGCCTCGAGTTATGCGACCGCAGAACCGGGCATCCTTGGCGAACCCGATCGTGTCATTATCGAGCGCACCCCGAAGCGCAAAGACTCAGATTACGATGAACGGGAGGATCAGTACTCGAGAAATAGAGAGACAAGTGGATTGAGTCGAAGCAGGAGCGCGCGCGATCATTCCCCGAGTCGAGAGCGAGATGATTCCCGAGATCGAGATAGCCGCCGACGGGAGCGGCAACGAACTCAGTCGGGGGACTCCTACGGTACAATGCCACCCAGCTCTGGTAGCGAATACGGTGCAATCCCCGTGACCTCAGAACCTCCCCAGGTTCCATTCCCGACCACCTCAGGCCCGGATCCACAGAATGCGCCCACCGCCTACGACCCGCACGTTCAGCAGCAGTTCCCAGGGCAATTTCCAACCTCCTTTGCCAAACCTTATCGCCCGCCAAACCCCGCTGGGGAAGCAGCCGATTACTACGGCGACCAGGGTCAGTCTGTGGCACAGCAGCCTGGTGTACGACCCAAGCCTCCACTTGTGATCCCGAACAGCCATGCACATTTAATGCCAGCCTCTCCGTCTGCGAATCCACCCCCCGAGCCCAGTAGTGTAGGACAGCTCGGTGCTGCGGCTTCGTATTATGATGATGACAATGATGCTGGACCGGGGATCCACAGCACTGAACAGCCGCTTTCCAGTCCGGCCTCCAAACCACCAAAACCATCCAAACCGTCCGCTCAGTCGGCTGGAATTTTGGGAGCGACTGCCGCAGCCACGGCGTACGGAATCGGAGCTGGTTCTTCGGACCCTACCCCCTCGGAGCATGTTTCTTCAGCGCCCCCCGCAGCCTATGCTCCGCTTTCCCACCCAAGCCCTCCCAAACCTTCACATTCACATGGTGTGGGCGCCGCAGTCGGTGTCGCAGCGGCGGGGGCAGCGGCAGGTTATATGCTTGGCCACGGCCATCATTCATCGTCAAGCGTTGACCATACGTCGCAGTACACCATGCAGAACCCTGATGAAATCTCCGAAATCGGGATCGGACATCCGGGCCCATCCATGTACAACACTTCCCCAGGAAATCCAGATCAATATGCTGCAGGAGTGATGGCAGGAGTAGGTGCGGTAGGTGCAGTTGGATATGCTGCAAGCCCTCTACACCCACATCATGCCGCTCTCTATCATGGTGCTCCTTTCCCTTCTGGAGCGTTGGGTTTCCAGCAACGGCAGCGCGGCCCGTTGGATAAATTTATTGAGTTCTGGCGCGATACCGAGGGTGTGGGGATGTTCGAAGACTACACTGAAACCATTGGTATTTGTAAGTATTGTTTTGAGCCCGGAACCACCTCGCGAGATGCTCCTAGAACCCACCACTACAAACTTCGACGTCGCTCTTCAGATCGTATCACCAGTGGATCCAGGGTCGACAAAGCAAACCGCTATGCCTCATCCGAGGATGAGAGTCGACGCCGCAAATCCTCACAAAAATCCTGGCTACCTGGACTTCTTGGTGGATATGCAGTGAAGTCTCTATTCGATAACAAGGACTTTGATGATACATACAGTGTCCAGTCTGGCCGCGTCGTGAGCGCATCCCATGATAGTGAAAGCACATCGGCCTCTGGAAGAAGGAGTCAGACTTCCCGCGGCGTTTATAAATCGACTCGTCGTGCTGGTTCTAGAGACCGT
Source organism: Aspergillus biplanus (assembly GCA_027569045.1). Classification (NCBI taxonomy): domain Eukaryota; kingdom Fungi; phylum Ascomycota; class Eurotiomycetes; order Eurotiales; family Aspergillaceae; genus Aspergillus; species Aspergillus biplanus. The sequence continues at coordinate 372,256 of JAPDEJ010000035.1, forward strand.
AGCCATCGCAATGCCTACTCAGACCCACAAGCCGGCAGATATGAGGATGCCCGGGTACGAACCCGTTCCCGCTCCCGCTCCCGCTCGCGATCGTCCTCCAGATCGAAGGGCCATGGCCTTCGTGACGCTGCACTAGGGGCAGCTGTAGGTACGGCAGCGATGTCGCTCGCGAAATCCCGTCATCGGGATAGTAGCCGAAGTCGTTCGCCGCGCAAGTCGAGAAGAAAATCGTCGTCATCTGATTCTTCTTCCTTTGTTGATATCTCCAGAAACAACCGACGTTCTGTCGGTGGATTCACCTCTTTCTTCACCGCAACGTCAGAGAATCGAAGGAAGCAACATACTCCTCGGCGGCGAAAGAGCATCTTTTCATTCAACAACTCCTCTTCCTCATCCCTCGATAATGATCTCGCATTTGGGAATGGGTTTACGAAGAACCTCCCACGCAAACTCAAGAAGCGGAGCCCGAAGAGGGACAAGCCTGACATCGACGCACGACTCCTCGAGCTGGGAGCAACAGCAACAGCACTTGCTGCTGCTTCCCCACACAGAACCCGGCGCACAGGCGAGATCTTGGTTGGCCATGGCTCTCGATCTGGTCGATCCGATTATACCTCGTCTGCCGTCGATGAAGACGGTTGGGAGGACTTGGACTCTGGAGACTCTAGCGCCAGTTCCGCCCTTGCATTTGGAGGAGGTGGTAGATTTGGGGGTGACGGCTCAAGCCCATCAGACTCAGGCTCCGGCTGGGGCTGGGGCTGGGCAAGCAAAAGTGGAAAGAAGAAAAAGAAGAAGAAGGATAAGAAGAAGAGACGATCGAGCTCACCTGATAATCGCTTCCCTACCGGCGCTGCTGTGGCTGCCGGAGCCATTGGCGCGGCCGCACTTGCCTATCATCACAGGGACCACAAGTCATCTAGCCACGATGCTGAAAGTAGTGTTGGAAGCCTTCAGCAGGTGGCTGCGGTGCCCACTAGTGATCCCTCCAGATTCGATGCTATGACGGTGTCATCATTCCCGCCAGCACAGCCCCCATTGGTCCGACCGGGATCTATCCCTCTTCAGCAGCCGCAGCCTGTTACACCCGTCTCTCAGGCACTCTACACTACCCAAGGAGCGTCCATCCATTCGTATTCCGCACCCCCAGCCCCTGCAGCTTTCGTGAGCCCATTCGAGTCCTACGAGCCTCAGTTACCGAATATAGCGAGTCATAATTGGAACCCACCGACTTCCGACCATCGCGAGTACCACGATCGCGATATATCGCACAGAGATATTGGTCCCCATCGACGCAGCGATTCCTCCCCTGTCTTCCCCACCGAGCCCCTGGAGGGCTCGACAATGTCTACCCTGAAACGACGCTCGACGACTAAAGACCAACCATCTGTGCAGTTTGACTTGACCCAAGAGCAGGCGGACAAGGAACGACGCGCAGACCGCCGAGAGAGAAAAAGGCAGGATGCTGAGCGCGAAAGTCAAATCCAGCTTATCGACAGGGAGGAGGAATTCGAGCAGCGCGATGCTCGATACGGCTCAAGACAGTACAAGGAACGATCGTACGAGAGTCGTAGAGCCGAAGAAGACGAGTTGAAAAAGGATAAAAGCTCGTCGTGGTCTCCTGCTGCTGTTGCCGCCGTGGGTGCTGTTGGTGCCATTGGCGCAGCTACGGTTCTTTCTAAAAACGCTCCAAGTGACATTACATCTGAAACCAGTGAAAGAAGTTCTAGCGAACGCCGACAAAAACGTCGCGCAGAAAGACGCCGTGCCACTGAGCCCCTGCCCTCAGTCTCTAGCATCCCAGACACTGAGCATGACAGAGATGAGATAGAGGATCATCCATCCCCTAAATCTCACGAGCTAGAGCATATCAAAACATCTGCTTTCCGAGGCGTTGGCAGTAAAAAATCGGTGTATGATGATTACGCAGAGTTCTTTTACCCTCAGAAGCTTCGTCATAGCCCAGACTCGAGCAGTCGACGAGAAAAGCCTTCAATGCCCACAATTATCGAAAGGGAGCCTGCAACTGAAACGCCGCCTTCCACTGAAGAGCCACGGCCGAAATTTAACACTTTACCGTGGCCCGTACCAGAGTTGAGAATTATCGAGCCGACGCCGCCTCATAGTGCCTCTGGTTCTGTAAGAGACGCATCCTCCCCAATTCAGTCGCCAACAGAGGAGGTGCCCGAGGAAGATGAGAAGGTTGAACGACCAACAGGCTCTCGAGTCTCTTGGGGAGAGCATTCAATGCACGAGTACGAGGTTCCATCTACTTCTTCTGAGCATGATTCCATCGACATGGAACAGCGAGAAAGGGATCATGTATTTGAAGAAGCCACCCGAGATGCCCCAGGTTACTCCTATGTCACACCATCTGCAAGTGGACCCGATGTCTTCGGTGATGATATTGAGTTCGCTGCTACCGTGGCTGCTGCGACCCAAGCAGCAGGTTTTGATCCTTCCTTGGTAACCGATGACCCAACTTACCATACGCGAACCTCACCACCTGGATCCGAAATTCGTGATCGATCTGTCTCGCCCAAGTCTCAGGGTCAATCGCACTCTGAGGTGCCGCATCCGTTTGTGGAGGAAGAAATCGAACCTCCTAAATCCGCGGCAGGGAAATTCTTCAGTGATCGCCCGATCTTCGCTGACCCTGAACCCACCACGCTTAAAGATCAAGATGAAGGAATTTTCGATTCTCAATTCCCATCGTCAGTCTCCGAACGAGTACTCGAGCAGCTTGATGAGCGACAAGAACCCACTATCACCGATAGCTACAAGGCAAGCTCGAGATCTGTCGGTGGCCAGCGCGACGTGACCACCCATGACCAACAAGAGGAATCTGAATCCCCCGGGGAGGAACTATTTTCCATGCCTGGTGGATTCGAGTCAGATGAGTCCCAGAAAAGGTCTAAACGACGAAGCACCTCCCCACCATCGTTGGAACCGGTTTCGCGATCGATTATCTCCGAGCCTCTTGTTGAAGAACCCCGATCTCCAGAAACCTCGAGAGAGAGCATCGTTGATCTCGATATCAACGAGACACCCGAAGATGGTGCCATTGAAGAGAAAAAGAAGAAGAAGCGGCGAAAGAGGCGCTCGAAGGGTGACAATGAAGCTCTGGATGACTCTGCCTCAATTGCATCCTCCGTTGCCACAACATCATCCACCAGCGACAAACGTAAAAGCACCGATGAGAAGGACAAGGAGAAAAGAATTGGTGGGTTTTTCGGCAGCATATTTGGGTCCAGGGTGTCTGAGCCGGTAGAGAGCAAGAAATCATCATCCACTGAGAAGCTTCCGACTCGTGATGTGCAGTCGGAGATTGGAACACGGACCTCTGAAGGGTCTAAGCACCGTCGCAAAAGCTCACGACACCGCAGCTCAAGCCGTGGTGATCCTTCAGATAATGACTCACGACCGTATGACCATGGCTTTATGGGGCAAGAAGACAGTTTCACTGCGGATAAAGAGAATATTAACGTTGAGAGTTATAAGAACAGCAGGCAACGAAGGGAAGAAAAACGGAGGCAAAAATATGGGGAAACGGATGAGTTAGGAAAAGCGGCGGAGTACGAGAAGGTATAGTTCTTAGCTTTTTTCCATCGTTCTGTAAACTTGTGTGATATTACCCTGACTATTCCCATATTCATTGATGTTATGATTGCAAATATATGGTTCATGTGCTGAGTGCTTCTTCTTCTCTCCCATGTATAGGATCAACGAACGTCTCAAGACAGCGACAGGGATCTGTCTTTTTTAGCCGAGCGCCCCGAAATGCCAAGAAAGCTGGTCGACGATGATTATAATGATGGTGCTTCGGGGCGTGCATCTTCAACAGATGACGAGACCAGAGGCCTAGGACTTGGTTTCCAGGGCCGGCGACCTAGGAGTCATTCAACCTCTCCACCAGTGTCAGGGAAGATTGTCGAGCCAATCCTCAGATCTCATGCAAGGTCGGTATCACCAGATAGGGCTTTGGGCCAGGGTGACTACGACGATCTTGGATCTCGACGCTCCTCTGTGCTACGATCCACCGAATCTCCCACTGCAGTGCCACTGCATTTCCGTCGTCCCCCTACATCACCAAGCACGCAACGCTCACCTTCTACTAGTTCACCCCCCGCCCCGTCTCCTAGCTCCCCGAGCTCTCCGACCCATGGTAGGTCTCGACGGCCAAACTCTACTGAGTTCAGAAGCTCTCGCGAAATTCGGCCCCTCTGGCTCGTAGAGCGCCACGGCTCGAGCAAGATTGAGGCCCAGGAGGATGACGTTCTGCCTTCCCTTCCCTCGAGTAAGCCATCATCGGCCAGTGCCTCCGTAGAGGACCTTACGGCTCTCCCGGATGAGAATATATGGGAAACCCGAGAATTTAGCCCTCTCACCCACGGCACTCGAGGAGTCGACGATTTTGACACGAGGGAGTTCGACCCGAGTTATACCCAATACGATGTTCTGGGTTCGCAACAAGGAACTCCCACTCGAGCTACCTTTAGCCAGGGCTACATGCATGTCCCTCATCAATCCAGAAAAGCGCAGCTTGGCTATGAGTTCCATTCCCCATCTGAGCTGCTTCAAGATCCGAGTACATATGCTGAACTCCCACCTTCCCCAACTATGGGTGCACTTCCTTCTGTTGAGGGTTCCGCGGTTGGAATGAAAGACGATGAGAGCATGGAGCGCGATCTGGAAAGTTTACCCCCTCTTCCGGCCTCTCGTCCCTCCACACCCAAGGACAAATTAATCAGCGCTTCTGATGCCGAGGAGACGACCCCTACTCAGGCGAGAGCAGAGCCAGTTGTCAACATCCCCGGCCTCTTTAATGGTCCTGGTTACGCTGGAGTTGTTGATGCCGCTGTTGCTGCTGCTGTTTCTCCAACTGCAAACGCCCCATCTGGCCTTCCTTACCCTAAACTGGAGATGCCTATTGACTTTCACAACGATACCGCTGATGATGAAACCGCCAGAACGGTCGTTGGTGACGAGGTGGCCGATTTAGCCGACGTTACACCTGTAATCCAGACGGAGACTGACAAGCCATCTTCCGCTCTGGAGCCACAAGTCCCTGGTGACTTCGCCGCTGTTGTCAATGCTGCTGTTGCCAGGCATACAGAACCTGCGATAGAAGAACCAATGATTCCTAATTTGCCGGTTTCTACGATGGCGGATGGGCCGGAGGGCGACGCAGAGCCAACTGTACGCGAGGCTCAAGCAACAGATGCCCCAATTCTGGAGGTTCTACTAGAAGAACCCAAAGCAACCGATACGCTAGGGATGACGGGGCTTGCGAAACCCGACGTTGAAACTCCTATCACCCTGGCCGGCCCGGCAACAGAAGACTTTGGAAAGGAAGAGGCCGAGCCCGTTGGCTCAAAATCATTGGATGAAACCCCAACTCAAGTTCCCGAGACTAGAGACGAAACTCTCGAACATCAGCCAGAAGAGCCTAGTGCTGCGGTGCCTACGTCAAGTTCCTCGAAAAAGAATAAGAAGAAGAAGAAGAAGAAGGGCAAGAGTGTGGACCTAGCTGAGGCTAGCGAACCGTCTGTCCCTGAGCCCCTTCCTTCAGCTTCAAAAGAGGATGAGAGAGCAGAAGATCCTGTATCTACCGAGCCAGCTCCTACTTTGGAAGAGGTGCCCGCTGTCGGTCAAGCTCCCCCTGAAACAGCCCCTGTCCTGGAAGAGACTCTAGTAACTGAGGAGACTCCCATCCCAGAAGACGCCCCCGTAACTCAGGATACCCCATTGCTTGAGGACCCCTCTATCTCTGAGAGATCTCTTGCACCCGAGGAGGACCCCGCTATCGAGACACTTTCCGCATTGCGTGAGGCTTCTGTACCTGAACAAGCAGATATGCTTTGCCGTTCTCTCGTGCTCGAAGAAGAACCCCAGCCAGAAGCACCCGGGATAGAGAACACACAGCTGGCCCCTGAATCCGGTAAAGAGGTCGAATCTCAACTTACACGACCTGAAGAACGTAAGGAGCCTGGTGACGATGTGGGTCTCTCCAAAAAGGCAAAGAAAAAGAAGAAGAAAAAGAGCAAAACAGCCGCTGAAGGCCAGACTACCGGAGAGCCTTCTGATGAGGGGACTGGAAAATCTTTGGCTGATATTGTTGCTGAAATGACAGAAAAGGTCGAGGAGCCCAGGGAGCCGACGGGGACCACTGTGGAACTAGTGGAACCAGTGATAGAACCTAATTTGTCTGCAGAAATAGAGGCAAAAACACCCGAAGAGCAGATTTCCTTAAATCTCGATGAAAATACACCACTCGATGTACCCGTACAGATCGCAGGGGTACCCGAGGGCTCCGCAGAACCCACTTTGACGTCCCGTGATGTTTCTTCAGAGGAAGTTTTCGAGCCTCCTACGGAGATTCATGAGAAGGGTGAAAACGAGGAACCAGTTCCTCAGCACGCAGACCAGGTACCAGAACCCACTATCGAGGCGGTAGCAGCCCAGGAGAAGAATGCACAAGCACTTGGGGAGACTACAGTAGATGATGAGGAAGACGTTTTCCTTCCAGCACAGGAGACACAGGAAATACCGGTGGATGATTGGGAAATTATCCAATCAATGCCACCCCAGGAAGACGCTGTCCCTGCCCACCAAGAGAAACCTGAACCTGTTGACATTGCTCCTGACCTCGATACCGACAAGCAAACGAAGGAGCCGCAAGCGGAGCCTCTGGCAGAGGCTCAATCCGACGAGAAACCCAAGGAACTGCTCTCAGAGGAGGCCATCGTACCTGAACCTGAACAAACGGATGACACCGCGCATGCTGAGCCCTACGAGCCCCCAAGTCAGATTGAAGCATTACCCGACTCTACGGAATCGAACGAAGCGACCGACACCGCGGCCCGAGATGCGGAAGTGCCACTTACGCGTAAAGCAAGTAAGAAGAAGGCAAAGAAGAACAAGCGCAAGAACACCACAGAGTTTGTACCAGAGGCAGAATCAGCGGATGCTCAAGAACCTGAGAAGTCAAATGAAGATGCGCAGGCCCCCGAGACCCAGCGTATATTGGCTGAGGAAGAAACCGCGCAAGAAGAGCAGCAAATTATTCCTGCGGATAAGGAGGAACTTCTTACCGGCGCTCAGGAGGGTGAGAGTGCACCTACAGAATCTTTTGTTGATGCGACAAGCCATTCTCAAGAGATTGATTCGGCGGCAAGTATTGAAAGAGATGCCCCGGAGAAATTCCAAGAGGACCTACCAGATAAACATGACCTTCAGCTTCCCGAAACAAGCGGTGAGGGGTTAGCTGTTGATGAGGGTCGAGTGCAACAGGATGCAAGTCCCACGGAGGAGCCTACAGGCATTGACGCCGTTGAATCTATTTCTGAAAAAACAGAAAATGAACCCAGTTTAAATGTGGAGAACGTCGAGACCAATGACAACGAACCACATGTGTCGGAGGAGCCAACAATTGATCGTGTGTCTGAGCCCGAAGCGGGGGAAAATACACCGACAAGCAAGAAGAGCAAGAAAAAGAAAAAGAAGAAACAGTCAATTTCCGCAACTCTAGATGAAAGCTCAGCAGCCGTCCAAGACCCCCCACCTGCAGATGTTCCTGACACGGAAGCTCCTGCCGTTTCTGAAGAAGCTCAACCAAGTTTAGAGCAGGAACCGGCAGCCGACATGCCTCCTGAGAAGCAGGAACCTCCCGAAGCCACTGAGGAAACAGATCAGCAGGCTAGTCCGGAACCTGCTCCCCCAGTCACTGCAGCCCAGAAGAAAAAGGCCAAGAAAGACAGGAAGAAGAAACGACAATCCATGGCACTAGATGAGACCCCGGATTCCGAGCCTGCAGCAGAGCTAGTCACCACTGATTTACCAACTGAAGGTGATTCACACCCCGTCGATGACGAACCATCTGCTGCTCGGGGGCCTGAAGTAGCCCAACCCGTGGTAGCAGAGGAGCCGGAACCCACTGAAACATCTATCCCGGAGCAGGTTGATGTGCATGCTCCAGAGTTGGAGAAAGAGGAGAATGCTACTCCCCTGGAATCCGAGCCGCAGGATCAGGAGAAGCCGGTTGATATTGAGGTTCCAGAAAAGCAGGAGCCTCCTATCAGTACTGAAGAACCGGCTATACCTACCGCTGTTGTCTCTGTTGATGAGGAGCCAGCTCCAACAGACCTGGAACCCGCACAAGAAGATAATCAAGGTGTGGTTCCCAAATTAGAAGCTACTCCTAACATCGAAAACCAGCCTGAGTCAATCGCCGGAACCCCCCAGCACGCTGAGGAGGAGGAGAAAGCCCTCGAAATTATTCCTGCAGATAATGAGGCCATCGCGGGTGAATTGCAGGATATAGGGGATCAAAATGAACCGAAAACACCTGTGGATGCCGAAACAGCCCAAGAAAGTCAACTCGAAGACTTCGATAAAGTTGAACCAAAAGAGGATCCGCAAGAGTTGACGGTCGATGAGTCTCCAGCGGTCGTAGATTCTATCACAGAAATGCCGGAACAGGAAGAGGTACGGTCTACACTTTCGAAGAAAGACAAGAAAAAGAAAAAGAAGAAGCGCCAGTCTGTTTCCGTGGAAGAGGACCGGTCTACAGCAGCGACAGAGGAAGTTTCCCCAGAGTTGCCGACCGAAACCATAGTTAAGCAAACTTCTACCGCCCCGCCAAGTTTAGCTGAAGATGTACCAAAAGAAGCGGATCATGAAGGTACAGAACCAGTAAAGGATGAGGATGGACCTTCTACAGTTGAGCCTCTACAGCAGCAGGGCCAAGGAGATAACATGCCAGCCGCTACCGAGGTCACTAGCGAGGCTCAAACTCTAGAGGATGAGCAACCTGCTTCTGCCAATGATCAAGATACCTCTGAGCACATCGCCGAGGCAAGCTCAAAAGAGGTGGTTGACTCCAAAGTCGACGACCCCCCTTCTACTTCCGCACCGACTGCTATGACCGACCTAACAAGCGTTCCCGTTACTGAAAACTTGCAACTGGAGTCTCAAGAACAGGAGGATCTAGGATCCCAACCCCAAGAGGAAGCTCAGGCTCCATCATCAAAGAAAAAGGAAAGGAAGAAAAAGAAGAAGAAGAGCCAGTCAATTTCTTTAGAGGATAATCAGCCTTCTCCTGCCAAGGAGGACTCTTCTACTGAGCCGTCTATTGAGCCTGCCGTTGAGCATGTCCCTTCTGAGAACGATGTTTCACTTGACACATCAAGTGGGGTTGAGCCTGCTGAGCCTTCGGCCCCGGAAGACTCTGTTCCAGAACCTAAGGAGCCTGAGATCGAAGAGCCACAGCCAGCGGAGGAAGTACAGACTACAGTCTCCAAGAAGAAAGCTAAGAAGGACAAGAAAAAGCGCAAGTCGGTATCATTCGTGACTGAAGAGCCGCTGGCTGAATTAACTGAGCCCACTGAAACCCCGGCTGAAGCTTCTGCTGAGCCTGCTACCGAGCCTACAACTACCGAGGAAATTACTGGTGAATCAGGCGAGGCACTGACAGAACCGGAGAACGTTACCAAAGACCCCGACGAGCAAACCCGTGAGCAACCAGTCCATGAAGATACGACTGGTACGGAAACCGATATCCTGAGAGACACTCAACCCACGTCGAACACGGCCGAGGGCTCTCAGTTAGATTTCGAGCCTACTGAATTACACACGACTCGTGAGTCAGAAAATGACGGGCAAGATATTTCTGCTGGACTGGCTGAGCCTGTCACCGAAACGCCAGGAGAGGTTACAGAAAAGCCCGATGACCAAATTGTTTGTCAGGAATTATCTGAACAGGAGCTTAAGTTGGAGGATGATAGTCCGGACCGGGTTGAAGCTTTACTTACGGGGCAGGAGATCGAGACGAAGGAGGAAGCAGAGAAGGAAGCGGAAATCATCGAACCTGAAGTCCCGTCAGAAGCCACTGCTGCTGAGCCTTCTCCTTCTGTGGAGCCCGAAGCATCAGCTGCAAATGACGATACGGAGCCGGAATCCAAAGCCAAGTCGAAGAGGGATAAGAAGAAGAAGAAGAAACAAAAGACGCTGGAAGAGTCTTCCATTGCTACTCCTGAGGCCCCCGAAAGCAAACCGCCAACAGAATCGGAGCAAGACATTAGCACTGTACCAGTCGAGGAGACAGAGCCCGAAAATGCCGCCGACGTACCCGAAAAGCAAGAAGACGATGTACCCAAATCGTCAAAGGCTGCTAAAAGAAAGGCAAAGAAAGACAAGAAACGCCAATCCAAAAACATGGATATGGAGCAAGACGCCTTGATTACCGAGGACCCGGCAGACAAGCCCTCTGAAGAAACACCTCAGGAGCCGTCAACTCCGGCGGAACCAGTCGATATCCCAGAGAAACTTCTAGAGGCAAGCGGAACGCAAGCGGGCGTCGAGCCAGAGTTCTCGAAAGCATCCATTGAGACGGCAACCCAACCTGCTGAAGATGACGGTAAAGAAAATCAGTCCCACGACACCGACGTGCACGGCGGCAACGATAAAAGTTTGACTTGGACTGATGACAGGGTATCTTCGCAGGTAGAGCAACAACCAGAAATGTCTTCCACCTATCTCCCCCCACCCGAGCTTGAGGGCCCCCAGACCGAACCGGAGCTCGTCTCAGTGCAAGCAGACACGGCTGCAGATATTGATGCCGGTGCGGTAGGAGAATCCGAAGCCGTACCTACCGACCAATTTGATATATCTGCCGATGCATTGAAGGGCCAAGGTGATACAAAAATGGCCACCGAATTTTTCGAAGAACAATATCCAGCTGAGACCACATCAGTTGCCGGCCAATATTTAGGTGAGCCCGGAAGTGAGCGAGAATTAGTGGAACTAGAAGTTGGCGGGCAAATGGTAGAGGCTACGGAAGTAGAAGCGATTGACAAAACACCTCAAGACAAGGGTTCCGATATCAATAACGAGGTGTCACTGGCTGAGACAGAAAGAGCAGAGTCTGTTGCCGAGAAAACCGAGGAAATGGCCACTAACGTTCCTGTTGAAGCAGCTGTCGTTGAAACACAGGAGGCAGGGTCCAGTCAAGAGAAAGCGGAGCCCACTATGCCTTCAAGGAAGTTGAGCAAAAAGCAGAAAAAGAAGCAGCGCCAGGCAGAGAAGGCCGCCGCAGTGCAGGAACAAACCACTGAAGACAAAGAGGCATCTCCGATTCCAACTACCTTGGACGAGCAGCCAAGTGAACCTGTCACTGCAATTCTCGACGAAGAGGTAACACGAGAGGCAGAAGAAGCTACCGAAACGCCAACTTTTGAGCCTGAACCCGCTATTACTAGCGAAGGTGTTACGGCCGCCGTGGAAGCATCGGAAATCCTCGCTGAACAAGTAGAGAAGGATGAGGCCGATATAACCTCTGATCCTACCCCTGTTGCCGAAGCAACTCAAGAAGATACCGTCAAAGAGATTGCTGCTGCCCCCGAACCTTTTGGGCCAGAGATACCAGCTACGGCTCAAGAGGAACCCAGGGAATTCGAGCCGGTCGCCACTAAAAAGAAAAATAAAAAGAGGAAAGGCTCAGTACAGCCAAACCCAACTGAGCCCGATCCGGAGAGCGAGGCGCCAGCGGCGATGCCTAAGAGGGATCTACAAGAGGACGACGACAAAGCTCTAGAGGATGCCCAAACACCGGTGACGGCCCCTGAGCAGGTTAGCGAGGCCATACCACAGAGCGACAAGGAAATGGTTATAAATGATCCTACCGGTGAAGAGAAAGATAATGCACTGCCTGTCGTGCATGATGAGCAGATATTCAAAGGAGAAATCTTGAGCCGTAAAGAATCTAAAAAGAAGAAGAAAAAGGCCAAAAAGCAGGCCAAGGAGCAACTAGACGATCCGCTGACTCCCTTTACGGGTGAAGATACAGCTGAGGAAGCTGCTGCTGATCTCAAAAAACCAGAAACAACGGAGTCTATCGCTCCACCTATGGTTGAGTCCAGTGCCGCTTTGGAGGGAGAAGATTTGGAGAGTCAGCACCCCCAGGAAGTGCCGGCTGAGAGAAGTGCATCGTTGGAACCAGCCACGTCCTCGCCAAGAACACAAAAGGAAGCTGATGCACCATCCATTGAGGCTGCCTTCGAGACCAAAGAGCAACCAACCGAAACCGCCAAGGAAGAAGTTGCTCTGGAGAGACAGGTTGAAGGGGACCAACAGATGCCTACCGAAGTCGCCCTGACGGAGGAGGACAAGGAAATATCCGAAGCACCTGTTGCACGGCCCGAAGATGAACAGCCCTTCTCCAGAAAACTATCGAAAAAGGAGAAAAAGAAAGCCAAGAAGAAGGCTGCATCTGAAGCCGCCGAGGCGGAGTCCGTCCCTCCTGAGCCTGTCCAGGAGGAAGTTTCGGTACCTCAATCAGTTACGGATGACCTAACGACCGGAGCCGCCGCGGAACCTGAAGAGCCCAGTCCTGCTCTTGCCAGGAACCTCTCCAAGAAGGAGAAGAGAAAAAAGCGCAAGGAGGTCAGGAGCCTAGAATCCGAGGAGCCCGAGGACGAACAGGTTAGGGGGCGGGGTGCCATCGGTGCATCCAGAGAACTTAGTCGTGAGAGGTCTCAGGTGCAAGAAGAAGAGCCCCAGGACATAAGCTCAGAACGGTTTGCGCAGGATGATAACGGCTGGCCTGCGATAGATTGGGAGAAAGGTAAGATCGATGCCATTGAGCAGTCTTCCGAATCATCCCTTGAAGCTCATGCGGCCCCTTTTGAACCAGAAATCCCAGAATATCACGAATCCGCCGTCCCCGAAGCTCTTCTGCACAAGCAAGACAAATCGCGTAACTCGAAAGAGACGGGTGATCAAGATATTGCGACCCAGGAGGTGCCTGAAGGATCTCAGGTCCCTCTTGAGACATCCGTTGAACATATCGAACCAGCTGTGCACGACGTGGAAAGCACCATGCCCGAGAAGCGCAGGACAGAAGATGCCGACGTACTGTCCCATAAGCATAGCAAAGTTTCGAACATTTTCCCCAACCTAGAACGGGGGTCATTCCGGCGACCTGTTCTGAGCCAGATATCACAGCCGGTAAAAGATGGGGCTGAGGAAGAGACCATGGACCAGGAAGCGAATCGCGATAGCGCGATCCAGGTCTTGGAGGCGCCCATCGCAATCACCGAAGCCAGGGACAGCGGGTATATCCCCAGTCCCTTCCTAGCGCAGAATGACAGCATATTCGGGGAACAATTGGCATTTACTGCAACACAAGATCTACCAGTGGAACCTACGAAACCGGATATTACGCCGACAATGGCCGCGGATGACCCCTTTGTCAGCGTCACACCGTATCAGGCTTTCGAAAAACCGCGTGAGAGGTCTATTTTTATGGAGACTCGAGCAAAAGAAGACATCCCGGACACTACACGAGGCCTTACTGACCGCTACGAGATACCTCTTGAAGCACCAATGCCCGAGCCCGAGCAGCCATCTCCATCTAGGCAGCGCGTGGATGAACGAGACGTAGAACCTGAAACACCCTGTGAGCTCCGTCGGTCGCAGTCCGTTCATGGGCGACACAGCCAATCACCACCTAGACACTGGACGTTAGAGGACGAGCAGGGCTCCCGACAAATTGGCGGCGACCGAGACGCGAGGTCTCCCCCACGCAGCCCGCTCCACCCCATCGCAGAGCAAGACCCAGCGGCCAGCGGATCAGGCAGTATGGCTCGCGAGCATGGGACCCCCCGGTTGGAAATGAAGCCGGAGCATATTCTCCCACGTCCTCAAACACCGGTCAGGAAATTTACTGAGACTGCGTTGGGCCGCAGAGCATGGCCTACCTCCGACGAGGATCGAACTCCCGATCAAACAGACGATGACCGCGAGGGAGGAGTGAGGAAACGCAGTCCGCAGACCCGATCGCCAGAGAGGGGATGGACAGCAGAGATGTTCAAGACGCCCGAGAGAAACAAGCCAATTCTGCGACCGAGCAGCGCGGGCAGCACGAAGAGCACCACGTCACTGCGACACCTCACTCGCAGCACCAGCGGGGATTTACGGGCAGCAGCCGCCGGCGTCGCAGCAGCGACCGTCACCACAGCAGCCATAGGAGCAATCGGAGCATTAGGAGCAGCAGGCGCCAACCAGGCGCTAGAGGGCGAGCACCAATCAGAGGCGTCCACACCCCAGCCTCCTCGTTCCCCCACCGACCTCGACGTCGAGAAGATCGCTTCGTCCTCCTCCTACGACCCCGTCACCGACAAGGGCAAACGCCCCCTACGCAGCATGACGGACGTCTATGTAAGTAGCTAGTTGTACAATTATTTAAGTGTTTAGTTTTTGAGTTTATTGGATTTTTTTTTTCGTGATTATTCCTGCCGTCGCTCACCGTGGCTGATGTGTTTGTTTATTTATTAGGAGGGCTGGGGAGAGACTCCAAGCTCGCCCCGATCGCCGAGCCGGCCGCCCAGTGTCCGCCACCGTCGAAGTATGCAACATCTTCAAGAGCTCGAGTTCCGTCTCGACCAGCTCATCTCTGAGAACCGTGACCTCGCTGCCTCCCGCGATGCCGCGGAAAACAAGTTACGCAACGCCAGCCTCGCTCGTCGGAAGAGCGATCAGGTCCTCAATACGCGCGATGCCGACCTCCGCGACCGAGAAGCGGAGCTCGAGCAACTCAAGAACTCTGTGGAATGGTTCCAGAAAGAAGTAGCCCGCCTAAACGAGGAAAATACCGGGCTGACGACCACCAACTCCACTCTCATTGCCGCCCATGCCCACGAGCTTTTAACCACACGGGAGACCTCCACACGGGAGCTCGACGAACTACGGTCCCAGAACCAGAAGCTATCCGGCGACTTGCAGGACAAGATCAGACTGGAAATCGAGACGGCATTGACGCAGAAAAATTCCGAACTGCGTCGGCTTCGGGAGGAGTTGGAGAGCGCACGAGACAAGGTGAAAGAGCTCCAACAGCAAATCACTGCCTCGCTGAATGACAATGTCGTCGCCTTCCGGGATGAGGATTACTTCGATGCTGCCTGTCAGAAACTGTGTGGCCATGTGCAACAGTGGATCCTACGTTTCTCGAAGCATTCCGATCATCGCCGCTGCCGCAAGCTTATCGAGCTCCAAGACGACAAGATCGCCGACCGGTTCGACAACGCCATTCTCGATGGTTCGGACACCGACGCTTACCTTGCGGACCGTGTCCGTCGACGCGACGTGTTCATGTCGGTTGTGATGACCATGGTGTGGGAGTTCATCTTTACCCGCTACCTCTTCGGCATGGACCGCGAGCAACGCCAGAAACTCAAGTCCCTAGAGAAACAGCTGGTGGAGGTTGGTCCTCGCAACGCGATCCACCGGTGGCGAGCCACTACGCTGAGCCTCCTTGCCAAACGACCGGCATTCACCAAGCAACGGGAGAGCGATACTGAGGCGGTCGCCTTGGAAATATTTGAAACCCTTTCACGCCTTCTCCCACCCCCAAGCCACGTCGAAACGCAGCTCCTTGAGTCCTTGCGCAAAATCCTCCGAGTTGCTGTCAACCTCTCTATTGAAATGCGCACGCAGCTCGCAGAATACATCATGCTGCCTCCCTTGCAACCTGAATACGACACGAACGGGGATCTCTCACGCCGAGTCTTCTTCAACGCATCCCTCATGAATGAACGCAGCGGTGAGACCACTTCTAACGACGAGCTAGAGTCCCAGCAGGCGGTCGTCCGAGTGGTTCTCTTCCCTCTTGTCGTCAAAAAGGGCAACGACTCGGGTGACGGCGACGAGGAAGTTGTGGTCTGCCCGGCCCAGGTCCTTATCGCACGACCTGGCAAAGACAAGAGGCTTTCCCGGATGACCAGTGGCGATCGTATGTCGATCGACGCCAGCAAGTCTGTCCACAGCATCGCCCCGTCCTCGATCATGGACATGAGCAATGTGATTTGAGGCGTCACACTCTAATCACTGCAAATTTTCCAATGATCTTGACGGGTTAAAAAAAACTCAACCCCAAAAAATTAAAGGAAAAGGGGAAAAAAGAGATATTTCTTTGTTGTTTATCTTTTGGAATTATAGTTCCTGGGCGTCAATCAAGGAACCTGCAGTTCCCCAAGGGTAATGGATTAATCGGAGGGTCTTTTGGTGTTTTTCTGTTCTTGTTGTCTTTTTATTCTATCTGATGTCTTACGATAATTCTGACGTCTACACTTAGAACTGATGATGTGACGGCCCCTTTTTGTGTATTCTCTTTCCTTTTTTTTTGACATACGATGATGTACATACCTATGACTGATGGTCTTTTTACAATCAACATATTCATTTTACTACCTTCCCAGTAACCCTTCTGATATTCATTACATGAATCGTGGTTGGTTGTCGAATAGCCGAATCAACGTGACAGAACGCAGCTCCTCGGCTTCATCTCTCCGCCTGCGGGGAAACCGCCATCCCCATCCAAGCTTCACCTCTGACCTCGGCCACCGTCAGCCACACGAACAAGCAAGCTAACCTAGCAATTAAAGCCATTGTCATCTCCTCACCATGGCCCCCTCATCAATTCTATTCCTCACCACCAGAATCACCAAACCAGACCTTAAAAGACACATAAAAGAGTGCTCAGAGTGACAAGATGACCTTCAAATCCCCACCCCCCCAATCCTCCATCTTCGACCTCTCCTTCCCCCTCCCCGGCATCCTCCTCGTCACCATCAACCGCGAGAAGCGCATGAACGCCGTCCCCACCCAGGGCCACAAAGACGGTTTCGCAATCTGGAACTGGTTCGACGACGAGCCCTCGCTCCGTGTCGGTATCATCACAGGGAAAGGCTCCAAGGTGTTTTCGGCTGGTGCAGATCTGCTCGAACAAAGAGATATAAGGAAGACGAACGATGCTGCTAAGAAGGATGCGTCTTCTCAATCTACATCCCGTGAACCCATGCCCGGGGGCTTTGCGGGGATCAGTCAGCGGAGGGGGAAGAAGCCGGTGATTGCGGCTGTGAATGGGTTGGCGTTGGGGGGTGGATTTGAGATTTGTTTGAATTGGTAGGTACCCTTTCTTCTTGCTTTACTTTACTTTACTTTTCCTGGGAAGGACGTATGTTAATATTTTGTCGGGGGGGGGGGGGGAATAGTGATATGGTCGTCGCTTCACCCAAAGCTGAATTCTCTCTCCCGGAGGTCCAACGCGGTCTGTATGCTGGTGCCGGCGGCTTAGCCCGTATCATCCGAACGTGCGGTATGCAGGTGGGCAGTGAGCTTGCGTTGACGGGGCGACGGGTTCCGGCTGCCGAGGCGAAGAAGCTGAATCTGGTGAATGTTGTCTCGGAGACGCCAGAGAAGGTGCTGGAGGATGCGCTGAAGCTGGCGAGTCAGGTAGCGTCGTTGTCACCGGATGGGATTATTGTGTCGCGGTTTGGGTTGAGGGAGGCCTGGGAGACGGGGAGTGTGGAGCAGGCGAGTCGGTTGACGGCGGAGCTTTATGGGAGGCCGTTGATGCAGGGGGAGAATTTAAAGATTGGGTTGGAGGCGTTTGCGAAGAAGCAGATGCCTGTTTGGGTAGACTCGAAGCTTTAGATCTACCTTTTGGTCTGTTCTATTCGAGGTTGTGGAAGTAGCTAGTCTGAAAGATTGAGTTATTATTGGATTTAGTGGAAATTGTATATGGATCTGATTATCTTCGTCTACGGATATCTGGCTATTGGGGGTGAACTAGATCTTAGATGCGTTGTTAAATGTAAAAAAGTTGCGTCCACGTTCTTTGTCACATGTCACCCATCCCTGTCTGCCGATCTGTTCCACCGTCTGACTGCAGAGAGCCTTGACCGTAGACTCCTCTTCAACGTTCGCGATGAAACGGTGCCCGGAGGCTTGCAAGCGGCCCACAACGAATCCCAAAATGGGCGAGCCATCGCGGCCAAACTGGGTCGTGTATGTCTAGAAGTATATTCTTGGTCAGAACGCTGACATATTCCCCAAGAAAGTGATAGTGAATACGCACCTCGATGACTGCCGCCCCCTCGGCCTTATTCTCGATAACCGGGTGCTCCTCATCCAGGTGGGAAGGAAGAGGGTTCCACATTGGATAGTCTGCTTTGTCTGCGCGCGGTTCGGTAGACAGACAGACGGTATGGTGGTAAGAGAGCACTCCGCCGTTGGCAAGGACCAACCCATACCGACCTTTGCGGGCTCGAAGCTGCCGGACCATTTCGGTGAGAGCATGCATGGAATAGTTATTTCCTGCTCCGCCAAATGAAGTTAGCCCCCCAAGCACAGTGATAGGCTTGGGGCTGTTGACGCGCGGGAGATCAAGGTGGTGGCATGCGAGCTTTGGGACGATCGGGAAGCATGAGTAGAAATCGAATAGGTCAATGTCTTCTTTGCGGAGATTGGACGCCGCGAGCGCTGCATCTAGAGATTGAGACAAACTTCGGCTCTGGTGGAAATTCGGTCGCTCCCAAACTGGTTATAATTTTATTTAGCGGTCTTTCGTTCGCACTATATCTGCCTCTACGGACAGTTGAAGGGAGGCAGGCTTACATCGGCTGCTGTCGGCTGTGCCAGCGCCACCTAAAGGGTATATCCACTTGGACTCGGGGATCCCGAGCTCCCTGGCAAAGGCCGTGGATGTTACGATACAAGCAGCCGCCAAGTTGACGGTGTTGAATGCGTTCATCAAGAGGGGGTCTGGAAAATATTGTGAGTAAGGAAGCACTCTACCAAGCAGTATAGGGAACAAGGATGCTGACATGGCTGGCAGATCATCCGATTGCGTTTCGTCACCGTTCCAATAGATTCAGCCGTCTCCGGCTCCTTGCCGTGGTTCCAGGAGTAAGGCGTTTTCGATGCAACCTGCGCAAACTCGGCATAGAGGTCGGCTGACTCTTGGTGGTTTTCCACAGGCTTCTGTTGAAGCTTCGCGCGAAACCCTGCCTCATACAGAGGGTATACTTGGATCGGTGCTCCAATGTAATGTGAAGTTCCCAAATCTGTACGGATGTTTGTAAATCAAGTTTTCAAGAGAACCTAGGTCATAGATTTTTCCATACCCTGCGGTTTTTTCCTATCCCAAACTGAGCTGGTATCCTCCAGCTTGGTCCAGTGGGGAGGAGGGAATTTTTTCGCAGCTTTGAAAGACTCCACTGTTATTCATTTCAAAGCGTTAGGAACCATGTATACATGGCGCAGGGATAAAAGAGGAAAAACGGCCAGGGGACGAACATGAGGCCAATGCTTCTCCTCCGGTGACTATTGCCACTTTGCTTTTCCTGAAGGCAACTCGTCGGGCTGCTTCATCGAATAGCTGGCCTGGGGCATTGCCTCCATGATCACTCTCGTGCGTATGGATAGCACCAGGAAGGCCCAGCCTCCTAGCAAGAAGCTCCGGGGTATTGGGGTACGGCCATGTCCAATTTGCCACAACCGATATACTCTCAATGGCCGATTGGAGTTTGGTGGTGGCTTCAGGAGCCAGAGATGTATCTTGGATAGCGGCCCCAATTGCCCGGAGCATAAGCGTCAATGGCTCCGATGCATCGTCTCTTCCTTTAGCAGACCGATCATTGATATCGGCCACGCCAACCACAATTGGGATCTCAGGAGGAGTCAACATTTTGAAAAAGGTCTCTCGTTATCTGATAGAACCGCGAGTCCGATAGGTCGGGGGATGCTTGCTTTTAGCCGAACCCATGTGCTGGCTTATGTATTTTCATCGGTAACGTCATCTTGCCGAGGGAGAACAGCTCTTCAATTAATATCCAAGTAAGACTAGTTATTGCGGAGTTGAATAAACGTGTACTGGCCCCGAGTGATTGGCCGTGGAACCGAATGGGTATTCGGAATTGGCTGCCTGGAGCCTCGGGAAATCCACTCCCCTTGCGGGGAAAGATGGCTAAGCTCGTGTACGCAGCTACACCTGTTAAACGGGATGAACCGCACCGTCGGTGTGAGTAAGGAGGGAAAATGAAAGTGCTTTTGGTCCAATATATTTGTTTGGGATAATCCGTGTTCAGTGTCCTTTCGTCTCTTTTGATTAAACGTAGATCCAAAATCACAATGGCTGCTCACAGTACGTCACTTACTACCCATGCCACACTAACCATGCCCTAACTTTAAGCGCATCATTAGAGCAAATCCGCACCAACGTTACGGACCTTCTGGGTGTCCGCCATCCAGTGTTGCTGGCTGGAATGTTTGGAGTCGCATCCCCACGACTAGCAGCAGCTGTGACCAATGGCGGAGGCTTGGGAGTAATCGGAGGAGTTCAATACACCCCAGACCGTCTTCGCGAAGCTCTTGTAGAACTCAAGAGCCATCTTGTGGACAAAAATTCCCCCTTTGGGGTTGATCTTCTCCTCCCCAAAGTGGGAGGCAGTGCTCGGAAAACGAAGTACGCTTTTTCTTACCCAGCGTCTCACTTCCTTCCCCCTTCCGCTTCCGAAACGAACCTCTTCTTACCATCACAGCTATGATTACACCCACGGAAACCTCAAAGAGCTTGTCGAGATCATCATTGAGAGTGGAGCCAAATTGTTCGTTTGCGCCGTCGGGATTCCCCCTAAGTGGGCAGTCGACCGTCTCCACCAGGGAGGAGTTCTATACATGAACATGATCGGACACCCAAAACATGCTCTGAAGGCTGCCGAAATCGGCGCAGATCTCATCTGCGCTCAGGGAGGCGAAGGAGGTGGACATACCGGTGATATTCCCACAGTCATTCTGATCCCCGCGGTCTCGGAAGTGCTCAAGGGAAAAATCAGCCCATTTACTGGTCGCCCGGTGGCTCTTGTAGCGGCAGGCGGTCTCTTCAATGGGCAATCGCTAGCAGCAGCCCTCATGATGGGTGCGGGTGCGGTGTGGATTGGAACCCGATTCATTCTGTCAGAGGAATCCGGTGCTTCGAAAGTGCATCAGCGGGCACTGGCCGAGGCTGGATTCGATGATATCATCCGCACAACAATCTTCAGCGGTCGTCCACTAAATACTCGATCCTCGCCTTATATCAAGCGCTGGGAGGGGGAGCGCAAGCAAGAGCTGCTGGAACTACAGTCCAAGGGTATCATCCCCATTGTTCACGACCTCGACACGAAGAAGGATGATGAGGAGGTGCTGGAAAACGCACACCCTGTTCTCATGGGCAAAGTGGCTGGGATGGTACGTGAGCTGCTACCGGCAGCGAAGATCATTGAAAACATGGTTGATGAAGCCGGAACATTGATGGAAACTGGTGGTCATATGGTTTCGAAGCTGTAATATTTGGTGGTTGAGGATGGTGAGTAAAACCTTCAGGATGAATAGAAAGCTCTAAGCTTGACCTAGTACGTACAGTAACATTAGAGGTTGGGATTGTTTGGCAAATGTATAATTTGGTACTAGAGAAACCGTTCTTTTGGTGTTTCTCCCAGCACAATCACCTGATCCAAACCAACTGTGCCTGCGCATCATTAACAAATCTAAGTTAAGGTATATTATTTATAGATTATGAACGATATATCGTTATTTAACGCCCATGATGGTGATTCCGACCGGAGAAATAAATCATTGCATGGGGTCATCTAACTTGGTTCTCACGGTATGCTATGCTTAGATCGCGTTCATCTCACTGAAATTACCTCATTTTGAATGGCCTATATCAGAAGATGAAGCTGTAGGCCGCAAATGCCTATCATGAACAAAAACGGGAGAGTCCCGGCTTTTCTATTACTATCACTGCGCAAGAATGTGGCCTAACTTACTCACGTCACTACTACCACCGAATAAATGGCAGAAAATATCGCTGTGGCCGAAAGGGCACGAATCAACGCTTGAATGACGCGCAGTAAGAAAGCCCATACGGATATACCGACTTGATGTTCGGCCTCAGCGCCACCCTGACAGGCCAGATGATTAAGGGGGCGGGAGATGAACCTTCAACACACTCAACCTAAACCCTCAAAACCGGGGCCAACACTGTCGAAGAATTGGGCATCTCACTCCATGAAGCAGAACGAGCAATACCTGATAGTTAGGCGGAATGTCATCCCCGTCGCCAGGCACGACGGGAAAAACAATGACGATTTGGCGGTTTTGTGAGCTAGGCTAAGCCAGATTCGGACCACTAGACGAGAGTGCTGATCTGCATCGAGAATTTATGCAACAACATGGCTTTTGTCATTGACGATCCCTTTAAAAGAAGAGGGAAAGAATAGAGAAATAAGGAGGGAAAGCGAACGAATAGGATTCGCTCTTCAAGAGAATTTTCCGGACAAAAAAGGCCCTCTCTCTATCAGACATGCCACCCAAAGATGCTCTTACCTTCCCAGAGACGGAGCAACCATTCCTCGAGCCATACCTTCCACATCATGACAAGGAAGAAGCAATGGCGGACCTGGGTCTTCCGGTCACAACCCTCACTTTTGCAACTTCGCTAGACTCATCTCTGGCCCTCTCGCCTGGCGCCCGCACAATCCTCTCGGGTCCTCAATCCAAAGCCATGACACACTACCTGCGCTCTCGTCATGATGCAATCCTGATTGGGGTGGGAACGGCGGTCGCAGACGACCCCGGCCTGAACTGTCGATTAGAGGGAGTAGGAGGCTACGGCGGCCAGGATCTTCAGGGCCAACCGCGACCGATCGTAGTTGATCCTAGTGACCGATGGGGATTCAATGAGCAGTCGAAAATTCTCATTCTCGCCAGGGAAGGTCGGGGTCGCGCTCCCTACGTAATCACGGGCCCCCAAAACCCACCCGCTGAGAAGAAGGAGCTTTTGGAGAAGTATGGCGGGAAATATATCTCTGTGGACTTTCTTGCGAGTAGCGAAGGCCAGAAGTTCGATTGGAGTGCCGTTTTACGGAGGCTGAGAAAGGAAGGTCTTACAAGTGTGATGATCGAAGGAGGAGGATCGATCATCAATTCTCTCCTCGAACCTTCGTCCCACTCTCTTATCAACACCGTCATCATCACCATCGCCCCTACATGGCTTGGACAAGGCGGTGTGGTGGTCTCACCGAAGCGACGATTTGATGAGAGTGGTACAGTTGTAGCGGTATCGCGCCTCACCAGTGTTCAATGGCATCCATTCGGAGAAGATGTTGTTCTTTGTGGAAGGATCAAGTGCTAAAATCCCCATGTTTATAGATTCTGGATATTTTTCTTTTTGCAGAAAGTGTAATTTGCTCTACATAGACTGAGTAGTGAGCCTGTGCAGAAGCAGCCCAGCTCAACTCCCTTTCCCCTCCCCTGGGTCGGGCTGTGGAAATGTGTGTAAAAATAGACCCATTATTAACACCCTCCATGTTGTGAATGTGATACCATCATACCACTGCAATTTCTACTCGCCCTTCACCTTTTTCCTGCTTTGAAAAGGTACAATTTCTTGAACATAAAATTCGTGATATTTTTGTGTGGCTCTGATATTATCTGAAAGGATGAGATCGTTGGTTCGAGTCTAAGTAAAATAAACCATGGAATCCTGGTCGTGCTAGTGAGAGCAGAGCATCATCATACAGACGCCATACAGCCTGATTACACTCCCCACTAAACACTAAACGGCTTCTGATCAGTGGGGCTCGGTGGGTCTGGAATTGGGATTGCCATTTAAAAGTCGACACAATAAATAACAGTGTTTCAGAACTTACAGATCGATACCGGGATTTGCCTGCTAATAATGCTGTTTGAGGTATTAGGATGGAAACAAATACATCTTCCTCCCTCCCAGATCACATGATAGGGTGCGCCTCCATCGACCCTCCTGGCTCATCAGCCGTCAGGGACTCTCTCTGCCTTTCCGACTGCCTTGATCTCCCTCTTCTCCAACGAGTATTGTGCGGGCTTTTCTCACCCAATAATCCACGTCCATTCGCTGCATCCTAGCCTTGGCTCACGTCTGACGAGACTTTTCGATGAAGCCGAACCCTTGCTGTCCAAGGCGCCTCATGTTCCACCGCATCCTACCTGTTGCGCCCTCTCCCACTGCCTTCCCTCACCCGGAGCCTCGATGAGCTGTCCCTGGCCATGCGAAAGCTTGCTTACGCTAGACGATTCACACGACTACACGGGGCTTAACCTTACATATCATTTGACTTTGATTGAGCATACTACGAAGCTTTGGTGAACTGTTTGCCTGTGGTTTGCTGCTTAGGTTGATAAGGGGAAGACTCACACTCCTATTCGTCAGCTAATAATACCCTTGTCGGAGGTACCTACTTGTACCTACTTGACGTATTTTCCTTGACAGCCACGATGCCTCGTCCACCGTCTACGTCACATCAGACGGCACTGGCCACCAGCAGGCCGCTCACAAGCAATGACCGCCGTATCAACTCGCCTGCAGGAACAGCCCATGGTTCGGTTATTTACGAATCACCAGCCCCAGAGGCAAGGCAGGACACCGACACTAGCAGCAAGCTGAAAACCAATAACTCTTCCGCCAAACGGAAGAAGAACCGACATCGCAAGCGCCGTAATCGTCGACAGTCGTTTCTCAATCCAGAAGAACCTCGTCCTGAAGCGCCTTCCACCGTTCCGGAGACCGAGAGCATGGATGCCATGGCAGGGGATCGGGCCAGGCCTCGCGCTTCGATGCCCTTTTATAAACTAGGTGGAGACCTGAGCAGTACGAGTTTGGAGAGTGAAGCTTTGCTGGACCATCGGTATGTTAGATGCCCATGGCTACCAGCATGTAAAAGGCTTCCCATAATTAACATGGCCTAGAAATCAACCCATGATGCAGCCACGTAGAGAAAGTCGACTTGCACAATCGTTCCGACCCGGCTCCCTGTCAACTACCTTTCAACGACCCACCGATTCGATTTCTCGTAACCTTCCATCTCGAGGGCAGGGACCTTACGCAGAGGACAGTGATCGGGAGGATGTGGATGACCGGACACCATTAATGCGGCCATCCTCTAGTAACGCTGCCAATGCACCTCGATATGGCGCTGACTCCAAGTCCAGCCCATATTCCTTCCGGCAACGCCAGCAATCGACTCATTCAGATTCATCCCGATGCTCGCCCCGCCATGATATCAACAATCCGCCCTCGATGCCCACTTCTCCGAATCTACGACCAGATATGGGTTATGATAATGCAGTCGTGACAGGGACCGAATTTGATTTAGCCCTTGCTAAGTCCTTGGACAACCGATTGGAGGCCGCTCGGGCGCACGATATGGTGATCGACATGGAGGGAGGTATTCAAAACCGCAGACAGTCCCACGACTCTTCCCCAGCCTCTCCGCAATTTTCTACGCATGAAGGGCTCCTACGACGTCGAACCTTCCCAGTAGAGGAGGATGTTTGCTTTCCAAGAGAGGATGTTTCAGAGGTTGCTGAGGGAGATGGCCCCAGATTGTCTCGGGGGAGTGAACGGCGAAGGCGCCGGACCAGGGAGTGGCCCGACCTGTCAGTTTTGGAGGACTGGAGCCGCGAGGAAAAAGAGGAGAGGACAGGCGTATACCGGACGAAGAAAATCAGTGAGCCCATGTTTGTTCAGGGTCGTCTTCGACCACAGTACCGGCTTTGGCGGCGCGAGGAAGACGAAGCCCCCTACCGGTTCACTTACTTCAACGAAGAGTTTCAAAGCACTATCCATGCCCAAACAATTTCTGAACTTGTCCAACCCGGAAGTAGCTTCCGTGAGCTATTTATTCCCGATCCTCCGGAGATGGAGGTGTCTTCGGACGAGGAGGACGACATAGAGACAGACCACCGTCCCAGCGAGGACACCACGAACAACTTTCGAGGATCAAACGGTGGTTTGGCAACTGGATACAGAATGACACCATCGAGTGATCATGATCCGCATTCTTCCGCGGAGCAGAAACCCCCGCTTCGCACATCTATCATTAGTGAAGCCGTTTCAGAAGCACGAGGAGAAACGGCTCCGGGACCGGGGCCAAATACCCCAAAGTCCAAGCGCTATGGACCCAGGCCGACATTTTGGCTCGACATTCTTTGTCCTACCGATACAGAGATGCGGGTCATCGCAAAGGCCTTTAGTATTCATGCCCTGACCGCCGAGGATATCATGATGCAGGAGGCTCGGGAGAAGGTTGAGTTGTTCCGGAATTACTACTTCGTAAATTACCGGACGTTTGAGCAGGACCCCAACAATGAGAACTACCTGCAACCAGTAAACATGTATGTGGTTGTGTTCCGAGACGGCGTGCTGTCCTTCCACTTTTCACAGACACCACACCCAGCGAACGTACGCCGGCGCATCCGACAATTGATGGATTATTTGATATTGAGCTCGGATTGGATATCGTATGCTCTCATCGATGATATCACTGACGTCTTTGGGCCTCTGATCCAATCTATTGAGGATGAAGTCGACGAGATCGACGAGATGATAATGCAAATGCATTCCCATGAACGTGGCACGAGTCCTAGTGGTAAGGAAGAGGAGGATGAAGCTGACCCTGGGCCCGGTGAGATGTTGCGGAGGGTGGGCGTGTGCCGCAAGAAAGTGATGGGAATGTACCGACTCTTGAGCAACAAGGCAGATGTCGTCAAGGGTTTTGCGAAGCGGTGCAATGAACATTGGGAGGTTGCGCCCAAGTCAGAGATCGGACTCTACCTGGGGGATATTCAAGACCACATCATGACGATGACTAGTAGCTTGACCTATTACGAAACGTATGTTGGCTCTCACCCGGGATATCTATTATGCCATCGTCGTTGGTTTTTTTCTCCATTGTACTAACGCCCTGTGTTTTCGTTCCAGACTTCTGTCGCGTGCGCACACCAACTATCTAGCGCAGATCAACATCCTTATGAATGAGCGGCAGGAACAAACGGCGGATGTGCTGGGAAGGCTCACTGTCCTCGGAACGATCGTCCTCCCACTCAACATCATTTGTGGTATGTGGGGAATGAATGTTAAGGTGCCAGGTCAAGAAGTGGACAGCCTGTGGTGGTTCTGGTCAAGTATGAGTCTACTTTACTTCTCCCCCTCTACACTAAAAAGAAGGGATAGCTAATGGAACTTGCAACACAGTCGTTGGTGGGTTATTCCTATTCGCATTTGCGGCGTTCCTCATTGCGAAACGGGTGTATAAAATTGTATAGGTCGGGTTGGGCACATACGGGGATCGCGTTGGGACTCAATAATGCGAACGCGAATCCTTCTACATCCTCCCCGGTTCGTGATCAGCTCTTTGCTGTTACTACTTCTTTTCTTTCCCCTCTCTTTCTCTTTTATTTTGTTTTTTTATTACCCCCCTTTAAAGTATTCTTGGAAAGGCCTTTTTCGGTATGTGGTACTATAGACGGGTCCTATATATACAAGGTTGGGAAGACGCTCTGGAACACGCAGAGCTGGCGTTTGTTTGGTTGATAAAACCTTGGGTTTATGATATTTGATTGGGTACTAGGCAATTTGGTGTATATACCCGAAATCAGAACCAAAATATCAGAAAATATCCTAATAATCCACTACTAGTTTGCAGGCGAAGACTTTCCTTCTTCCCCTTCGTAAAAACCTGTTTATCCGAGCCTGTGGATGAAGTCATTATGACTGTGCGGGATGTACTGACGTGACTGCCCTTACAGGTGGCGTACACAATAAGAGCTGGTAATATTACCGTAAGGGTGTCACGGCAGCGTATGGGTGGGAGTGTCACTGTTTGGGCTTCTCAACAGCTGCATCCTTGAGCCTGAATAATATTAAATGAATCCTTGGCCCGAATAATAAGCAGAACCAGGATTGGAATTAACATAAAACAAAATACTATCATACAATATACCGTACAATATTATTATTCTTATTATTATCAATTTATTATTCTCGCCAACTTGATCACCAAAGCTGGTACTCTGATCCTGACTAAGGCACATCTGGGCCTTGTTTCGGATGTCGTCCTCTCCTCCGTCATCCTCCCTTCCTCTTCTCCGGCATCAGGCTAACTCCCGTTCTTCCAGAATCATCGTCTGATTCTTTCCAGCGGTCAACGGGTCCCTCTACTCCTCTCCTCCCCTTCCCCCGCGACCTGTGGGCTCTCTTGACTTGCGTGCGCCCCCCAGATTCCGGGTACCCAGTGCTCCCACGCTAGGCCCGTTCCCTCTCTCGACGTGGGCTGCTATCATTGGGTCTCAAACCTCGCCTCCCCTGGATGGATGATTGATGGATCCGCTGTCATCCTTGAGAAAGAAGAGCCATAGGCACTGGTGCAAAGAATCGATTCTTACGTGTTGTGGAAGACCAAGAGAATCAGTCCACCTCTACCAACCATCCCTCTTCCCCCAACAACCACCCAAAGTGCAGGCCGGGCGTTTTCCTCGGATCGACGGTGGCCTCCGCGAGCTAACGGGCTCGGAGCTTGTTCTAGACATTTTAACACCACATCACTTCACCGTCTTCTGATCGCGTTATGTGCCATGCTGCATCTGCCACTTTGGCTTCGGTCCGCCTAACTGTTCTGTCCTGCTATTCCACCGTTTTTTCCCTCACTTTGTGAATTATTCGAGCTATTAGCCCACCTGCAGACGACGGCCCTTCCTCCTTCCCCCCGCCTCTCCTACTCCGGTAGTGACTTGCCCCCTTTGGTATTTACTATTCTCCATCCCATCAGCATGTGGCCGTCGTCTATTCGTCTGCCTACTCTCTTCGTTGTGTAACGTGTTTTGTACAACCCAAGGTCGTTATTATTGTCATCAGAACGCATCTACTTTCCTAGCTCTGACCGGCGTCGAGCCCAGAGTAACAATCCCCTGACACTTGGTACCCTTTTTGTTTTCCTTGTCGACTATTATTGTCTACTTCCGGACCCGTTTTACCGCCCTTTCCCGCTCCTGTTTTCTTTTTCCCAATTTTTTTCTCTGAACCTTGTTTCTTTTTGGCAGCTTTTCCCCTTCGAGACCTTTTTTTATTTTTTTTTTGTCCTGCACACCGGTTCCCTCTCGGATCCCCCTGACTTCTCAAGCTCTTGTCAGCACACTCTGACTCGACAGAGATCATGGCTGCGGATTCCGAGAGGTCGCCCTACCCTAACGGTACTTCTGGTGGATCCAGAGCGGCCCAAGATGATGACCCTCCCTCATCTCAATCCCGGCGATCCGCCAGTCGTGAGGGTGACATGATAGAACTGCCACGTTCAACCACTAAACCTCAGGGCCAGGCCCCCATCATCTCTCACTTGCCTAAACCCTCGCTTGCGGTCCCTGGCGTCTCCGGTCCTCCTTCAGCCACGAACTCCACTATATCCTCCCGCGAACCCTCACCCGCCCGTCCCTCTCAACACCAGCGAACCTCAACCTCCTCCTCCCGCGTCTCCTCTCGGTCACGGAAGCGCCAGATCGATCGCAGCCCAAACAGATCGGCCACAAGTCCCAGCCCTGGTCCGGGTACGCTCCCTACCGCAACTGCTGTCCAACGAGCGCTATCCCAGACCAACAAACCTCTCATCATCACTCCTCCCCCCAATGTCGAACCCTCCTCCGATGCCCCTAGCCCGGATAAGTCCAACATGCCGTTATGGGCCGCACCACGGCGGTCGGAACAGGAACCTAACCTGCCGAATACCTCCAGCAAACGGTCCGTTCCAACCCCCGATGAACAGGCCAAAACAGATCGAAGTGCGCCTCGCGCCGTAAATAGAGGCACCGGCGGTCCTGGATCGTCCCTGGAAACCGTTCAGGAGATGGCAAGCGATCAGTCAACCCCATCCACGGATACAATATTACTCCTGCCCACGCCGGAAGAGTCCAGGTTACACAAGATCGATGAAGATTCGACCCCAAAAGCTTCCAGGCACAATGCCGAGAGTGGAAGTGATAGTGGTGGCAATAGAAGCTCTGAGCAGATGGAAGAGAATCGCCGTCGCTCCTTGTCCGCATCAAAACGGCCAGGTGTCATCCCGAAGCGTTCTTCTACCTCTCTAAGTGGAGGTCCTCGCTCGAAACCAGCAGATGGGTCCGTCCGGAATATGATTGTGGAAACTGAAACTGTCAGTTCCATACCCCAAGTTTCTCTAGGCGTTGGAGCTGGTGATCGGGGCAGCTCTAGCCGGGTAGAGTCGGGCACTCTCAGAATGAAACCCAGTACGGAAACGATTCGACCCAAGAAAGAAAAGAAAAGAACCCGCAAGCCCGCCGCCCTCACAACCGGCGCTCCATCCTCCAAGGCAGATATCTTTGAAGCCAAGGTAGCTAGTGCCGTCGATGAAGCTGATGTGTCCGACTCCGATGAGACATTTGTCTATGAATCGAACCCACCCGACCCGTACCCAGTTCGGCAAAACAGATATCATTCTCGCACGCCAAGTGCGACGTCGATGGTCAGCCAGGTCGACCAGCTGGCCGGCCGTAGCCGCACCGGAATGCGAGAAAGTAATCAGAGTGTCACGGGCAAGCGCAGCATGAAATTCACTAACAACACCTATACGAGCAGCGTGGACGGCGAAGCTGAGGAGAGCAGCCGCACCCACCCAAGGGTGGAAGGTAGTGGCACTCTTACCCCACGTCATCACCACCCCGGACGCCACGGGCGGAATAATATGTATCCATCTTTGTTCGACAGCGATTCACCTTTTCCTCAATCTCAACCGCACGTCAAATCCCCGAGACACTTCATCGGGAGTGGGTTTCGGCAATCCCGGCAAACGGGATCTCGGTCGAACCCGAACTATCGTACTATCACTAATTACAAGAAAGCGGGCGATGTCTACGGCTATGACTTCGATGCCGAAGGGGCAGACGATGAAAGAACTCCGTTAATTGGCTCACCACGGCAGACTCGAAGCCGCGGTGGTAGACGCCCAAATAGCGCGAGTCTACGCCAGATGGAATATATGCAACAACGACATCGTGGCTACCTTTCACGGTATGGTGCATGTGCCTTAATCAGCCTTTTATTCATCTTATTGATTGGAGGAGCCACTTCATTCATCATTGCCATAACGAAACCACTTGTAGACGTGCAGGTCCTTGAAATCCAAAATGTGCTTGCATCAGAGCAGGAGATTATGTTGGATCTTCGCGTGCAAGCCATCAATCCCAACCTATTCCCTGTGGTTATTGATGACATGGACGTGAATATTTTTGCTAAGAGTCGGTATGTTGGAACCGACAAGTTCTGGCGCGACCACGGCTCCGACCTCGACCGGTTTCCCCGTGTTGAGCGCAAGAATCGTGCGGCAATAATTCGTGCAGCACACTGCCAGGGGGATATCGACTGTGAGACCGACAATACCTCGGATCAGTTAACCCGCAACCAAGGAGGCGTTGACAAGGGTACGGATCCCATTCCAAATGACCCGGCTGGCGACCCTCAGACTATGCTTCTTGGCCGTGTGTTTCGGTTTGACTCTCCTTTGGCATTTGAACCGTCTCCGTGGAACCATCTCCCGTCTATCTCCAAGGGACAGATCCGTCTCGCCCGGCCTGGAAATAAAACGGAAGAGGGTGGTACGGAGCGATGGGAGCGGGTGCTACAACACCCATTCGACTTGATTGTTCGCGGAGTGGTGCAATACCAGCTTCCAATGAGCTCGCGCTTCCATTCGGCATCTATAAGTTCCAGTGTCAAAGTGATACCGGATGGTGATGACGGCGATGATGGCCACAAGCATAAACCAGACAATGATACAGCCAAGATTTCAACGCCTGTGCTATCAAGTCGGGGTTTCACTATCCCCGAAAGCGAAACCTTGAAGTCTGTGCGGAAACTCCTCACCACGACTAGACGGGCCTTTGTGGCCTGATCAAACTATTTTAATTTTATGTCTTAATGTTAGCTGATCATGATTGACTGATCGATCCCTTTCATTTTTTCATTTTCCCTTTTATGATTCGTCATCCGATATACCCTACCGCTCCAGCTCAGGCCTTTTCCCCTACCCTTACTACCTACATCTCTCTCTCACATCACCTGTTTCCCCCCAATCATCTGGGTTTCCGTGACCTTTATCCAGGATAAGGATTGTTGTAAATATTTATTGGGGCGGCTGTTCTTACTTTGAAGATTTTCTATTTGGATGCATTCGACGTCGTCTACATACCATCACCTTCCTTCCGAGTTATATATATTTCTTTCCTTTGTCATTCAACTCCTTCCCCTTACCAACGATTGGTCTACTGTCCAAGTCATGTGTGATGATCTGATATATTATCATGAACCAGTAACAAAAGAAAAAAAAGGCATGGAGAAACGGCACAGCGTGAGGGAAAAAACCTCACAATGTATGTATGCATCAGCGCGGCGCTCTATACACCCTGTTGGCTTGCTTTCTTTCTTTCTTCCTTTTCCTCTTGCTTTCCTCCTGCTATTGGGAGGAGCACTTTCATCCCCCAGGCGCTTTGTTCAAATAGAATTACAGGACGCGCATGATGGAAATACATCTATGCTTCGTGTCTCTGTGTGTATTCATCAATGTACATAGTATATTGTACCTGATACACAGAATGTGTTATAATTTGTCTATTAATTGCATAAATTCTATGCAATTGATTTCACCCTTGGAATATTTCTAAAAACTTGTGAATAGTAAACCCGCTCAATGTATTATATTGCTTGCGAAATAGGTAGTCACATCATATATAACCACCTGTCTTTTTTTTCTTTTGGCGAAGGGACTACCTACATAGGTTTACTTTGTATGCTCATTCTATCAATCACTGACAAAAAGAATAAAGTGCACTATACCTATAACAGATATATACAAGAGTTATCTAGGATTATTAAAAAAAAATTAACCAATTCATGAAAGTATCACACAAGCATCTATTGTCTTTTTTTTTCATCCTGTTCCCACAACAAGTCGTTATTATATATATTTGGACTCGACGAACATTGTTAGGTCTCTAGCTAACATTAATTATAGCTACATCAAAAACATACTTTGTGCATACAAAGTGAATCGTAAATTAACAGGTGCATCAGTTTTAATTTTACTAGTAGTTAAGGGGTTTCTCATTGCGTACATCGATGCAAATATGCCCCAAATTTAATAGAAAACTTTGTATAGTTAGTCAGAAACTAAAGATTTAATTAATTGATGCATGAACATAAAGTCATAGATTCGTATTCAACCTGAAAAATCCATATGTGGTCGGTAGGGCGTGATTTCATCATAAATGACAATAAGGAAAATAGATTATCAAATGGCCACCTGTTTCATAAACAAAAAAAAAGCAAAACAAAAGCAACAAAGCCATTACACAAACACTCGATTAACTCTACTCAAAAATTGTTCGATTTTATCCGCTAGGGGGTCATCACCGCGCTGGGGTAGAAGTCGGCCCTCACGGTCAAATCGGTCAGGCAAGTCGATCGTCGCATCCGAGTCGGATTCGAGGGTGTTTTCCCGCCGAAGGCCACGATTTCCCGTAGAGGGGCCGCGACTGGCCCTATGATTTGATGAATAGGGATTAGATGAGGAATGCCTGCGGCTGCGGTCAAAAAAATGACGGGGACCCCCGCTCATCGCCTCAACTGTTGTATCGCTATCGTCTGTTTCATAACCCGTATCCATTGGGTGACCAGGTTGCGAATGATCGTCAAACGCAACTGACTTCGATTGAGGTGGTTCACTTCCGGTACGTCTTCTTCTGTCATAGGCCCGGGATTCCCTCATGCGATATTCGTCTATGAAGCCTATAGAAGATGGTTTTAGCGCGACTCCTAAGTTATGGGCAATCTCGACTCAACGCACCATCGTGGTGTCGATATCGTGCGGTAGAAGGGGGGAAATTCCGTGCAGCACTCACATTCTCATCTACCCTCCTGGACCGGGGCGCATACGCGTCTGGGCCTGGAGGTGGAGGAGGGTAACCGTACGGTTGCGAGGGAGGTGGGACGGCGTTCAAGGGAGGAGGAGGATATTCGGACGGACTATAGGGCGCTGCCGCGCCCGCCATAGGCGGGGGAGGTGCCGGGCCCGGGGGCGGGGGGTAATAATTATTATTGGGGGGATACTGGCCGTCCGGTGGACCGACAGCGGGCGAGGGTGGATAGGGTTCAGGGGGGTAAGGTTCGTGATATTGATCCCTCCGGGGATCATTGTCATACCCTAATTGCAGTAAATCAGCCACCGAAGCGCACGAAACAAAGTAAGTGCTCTTTTAGGGGATGGGCGTACTTTGCCTATCCCTCTCCCTATCCCTGTCCCTGTCCCTATCTCTTTCATCTTCCTTACGGTCTTTGTGCTGCGAATATTTGTGAGCTGCATAACCAACGCCCGTAGCGGCTAAAGCAGCCTCCGCCAGTCCGCGGGATCTGCTGCGATGTTTCCTGCGGCGGCTTTTTCGTCTTTTCTGGCCACTTTCACTTGAATCGGGGGAGCTGCTGCCGAAACGGGCCTGACTGCGGCTGCGACTTCTGGTGCGACCCCGATGTCTCGAAGAGCCAAAGGCTGCGCCGCTGGCTGAAGCATCGGAGTAGTAGCCCTGGGAGCTCGAGGGTCGCCCGTAGTAATCAGCTGCGGGGATGCTCCCGCGGACGGGATGCTCACCGTACTCAATCAGGCCGGCAGAATCACGAGTAGGGTCAGGGTAAATTTCTGACGGAGCCCTGCTTCGAGATCTTGAACGTCGATGCTCTTTGTGTCGCGATCCTTCTGCTGCCTCTTTCTTATCTTTGTTCTTTTCGTATAAGCCGGTGGCTACGGCGGTACCCAGGCCCGCGGCAACGACAGGCAGGGCTTTCCTGATTCTGCTTTTGGACCGAGAGCGCGACCGTCTACGGGACCGTGAGTGGCTTCGGGCTTTTTCCACGAGGCCAGCCACCGCGGCCCCCGCTAGACCAGCCTCTGCCATATGTTTTCTTCGCCGAGACTCGCTGCGTTTCTCATCGTCCCCCCCTTTAATCGACCTCGTAGAACTGGCTCCTCGACGGCGGCGAGACCGGCTCCGGCGAGTACTATTAGATTTCTTTCGAGCAAGAGCTACAGCCCCAGCAATCGCGGCAGCTCCTAGTCCAATCTCCGTTAGGGTTCTCACACGGGACCGTGAGTGGGAGCGACTACGGCTCCGGCGGGAATGACTGTGGCTATGGTGAAAATGGTGGTGGTGACGAGAACTTCGATCGTCGTCAAATGACCGGGAACGGTGACGGCTCATGCTGCGGCGGTAGTAGTCTTTTGCTCGCGATGCTGTCTCAACCGCAACTGCCCCTAAGGCACCTGCACCAACGTCGCGTCCCAGGCGGCCGAGGCCACCGGAAACATCTTCTCCCTCTTTCTTGCGTCGACTGCGAAGGAACTCAGCAGCGCCAACACCAACTAGAGCACCCTCGGCGAGGTGCCGGCGGTGATGGTCATCGGATTCACGGGTCTCTTTGCGGATGTAGACCATGCTATCATCACTGCTGTACTCTTGATCTTCTCGGCGACGTGTTGCTTGCGAAACGGAATCGCTGGGACTGAGCTCACGGCGGAAACGGCGGTCGTCATCGTATTCTCGGACACGGCGATGGTAGTAGTACCCGGGTTCCCGATCTACTTCCGACCGATGGACAATCTCATAGTCGGATTCTCGCGGGTTGACATAGACAGGACCTCGAGCTTCTTGAATGATTATTGGTTGTTCTTTATGAATTATTATGGGAGCAGGGTAGTGACATGGGCGATCTGACGCATAAAACTCACGTTCGTAATAGTCCCTTTCGGAGCGGTAGTCAGAAGGGCGCGAATCGTACTCGATGTCACGCTCGTAACGCTGGACCATGACGGGCTCCTCGCGCTCAGTAGTGGTACGGCGAATCACTAACTCTCGCTCACCGTGCGGTTCTTCGCGGCGAAAGAGGTAATCTCTGTCACGTTCTCGGTCCTCTGGAGGTATGACGTAACGCTTGATTGAGACAGAACGAGGTTCGTCCCAGTCCCGATCTCTCTCGGGCTCTCTATAAATGTACGAAGACATGAGGGATCCGAATCACTGAATAACGGGAAATATGAAGTTGTTCTTTTGAGGTAAAGGGAAGAGGGAGGGGGAAGGGTGGGATGAAAATTTGGAAGAGAAAACTGGAAGGGGGGCAAGGGGAGGTGGGGTAAAATGACAAGGCTGAGTCTTTGTGCTTGGAAGAAAATAACCAATCAATTGGCAAAGTAGGATTTTGATTGATCAGGATGGTTGTCCAAAGAGACGGCAAGCCGGCAGCAGAGAGATAGCTCGAAGGAAAGAGATCGGCTTTAAAACAAGAGAAATAGGGGGACTGTCACACGTCACAAAAAACTGTGTAGCAAAGGGAAGGGGACAAAGGTGAATGGGTGAAAGAGGGGTGGAAGAATGACTCCTGGGGCTGAGTCTGAGGAGGTGCAAGGAAGAGCAAGACTAGTGCGTTGATCGACTTTGTGATAGGATGTGACGACACCTCAAGAGGTCTGGGCACCTCTCAAGCGAACGCAAACTCAAAGTCTGATGAAATGATGAAACGGACTCCCCAGGGATGACGCTGACGGCGATGAAGATGATGAAGATTATGAAGAAGAGGGAAGAGGGGGGACGAGGAGAGGAGAGAACGTACCCACGTGAAGGCCTCGTGATGTTGCTGGGAGAGCAAGTGATGTGACGAGATGGAAGCTCGATGATAATTCTTCCAAATTCCAAGGAGGCGAAAAGAAGGATGGAAAGGAAGCCAAAAGTTCGACCAAGCGATGAAGGAAATGATATTTTTCTCCTCCTACTTTATATAATGATTTCTTTACCATGGTACGCCCCTTTGAGCCTCAAGATCAGAGACCACCATCAAAGACCACCGGGCGTCGGGATGACACAATGTGCGGCTGACGCTGGGTGCCCGGAGTGCCCGTTGATCAGCACCGACATCATCATGAGTGATCACCACTATCTCCTCGATGGAGTCAACATGAGAAACTCGGAGTTTTCTCGGATGGACCCCTGCAGCATTGTCCCCTATCCGTCTTTGTCCGCCTTTGTCCTCGCAGTTGTTCCCTTTCTCATCCTCGAGATTTGTTTTGAGTTCCCATTTAGAGTCCAGAGTATACTAGTCCTATTGACGGTTGTTTTGATCTCGATCTGGTCCTTGGAAAAGGGGTAATGAACCAGTGGAGCCGAGGAGGACCGTTCCATGGGTTGGTGAGCGCTCGTGTCTGAGATCAACCACGGAACGATTCAAAGAGGGTCAAAGTTTGCGATAGTAGTTGTCTGCATGCCATTTAGAATTTAATAGATATTTGTTTACATCCTCCGTCAGCATTATGAATCTGATCAACAAGCCTGAATGGAAAATCTTTCCAAGGAGGATTCATTCGAGGGTTTTTGCCCCTTTTGCGTCCTCCCCGCTCCCCCCCGGTCAGGTGATGCGACTTTGGATGGCTTCAGAGTTCACCACCATGATTTGAGTTTGTTCCATTTGCTAATAACTCATCTCCTCTCTCATTTCCTTTCCCCCCTTAGTTTAAATTAAAG
The DNA here is from genome assembly GCA_027569045.1 of Aspergillus biplanus. Classification (NCBI taxonomy): domain Eukaryota; kingdom Fungi; phylum Ascomycota; class Eurotiomycetes; order Eurotiales; family Aspergillaceae; genus Aspergillus; species Aspergillus biplanus. Next base: position 409,513 of record JAPDEJ010000035.1, read on the forward strand.
TTCTATAGCCTCAATTTCAACGTGGCAAACTAAGCTCGCATCTCCCACAGCCTAATGGATTTTCTGGAGATCAGACCCTCACGACTACCGAGTTTCTGGGCCGTGGAGGCACTGCGTGGCGAAAGCGCCTTGAACACGAAGCACTAGTTGTCTCGCATGCATACGCTCCGGACAACCGGAACCTGCAAGGTTGAGCATGCCCTGCTTTTCCGCCCTTCGCCGGCAGTCCCTGTCGGTTCTTTGCTAGCATTTTCTAGAACATTTCCTTTTTCTTTCCCCCGACACTGGTCGCCGTTCAATGCACAGGAAAACTCTGATGCTCAGACCGCTGTAAGGCAACCCCGGCCAACAAGACGTATCACAAACGCCATTCCGATTCTGCTCCCACATGGACTGGCATCAAAGTTTGTCTGTTTACACCTTTCTTCTTCGAGAAAGTGATCTCCTTGATCGTCTCCACTATTTCTGCGTCCTCTGATGGAAACTTGAACCCTTCCGCGCTGGCATGTCCATAGAAGCCGTGTCCCCGACCCGCAACGCTTTGATCCCCTCCCATTCTCTCCAGACAATGGACCAACTTACCAAGTGCATGACCCATCCACGCCAGTCCGTCATATGTGCCAGATAGATGATTTCATTTCCACTCATCTGTGGTGTGGAATTTGGGTGGGAATTGAAACCCATTCCCAGGAGTCAATCCGATGCAGAGGCACAGAATCAACACAGGAATGCCCCTAACCCCTGTGAAATAGCGAGGCTACGATTTGAGATGAGGATGAGGGATCATAGCCACGAAATGATTCAGGCTATGATGACATGCCGCATCGTCAATGATTCAATGATTCAAGGACTCAAGGATGAATTGTAAAATGTAAAATTCCTCCCCTCGCATTGCATCGACAGGGGGGGATCGTCCATGTTCTAACGCCTAATGTTTCCTCCCAGCCGACCAACCATCACTCCATTGGTCTTCAACAAGCCATGAAGGCTTTTACACTTCATGCCCGTCAGGGGGTGCTGTTCCAGAAGTCTGGTACGTCATTGCGATTGGCTCGCCCACCACAGCCATCATCAAATAGTCCACGTTGGGGTCCGCCCCATTTCATACCGCGTGGTGAGAAAGTTAGAAACGTGGACCCGAACCGCAACTGAGGGTGGCCTATTGGCTAACGCCAGCCAAATCAGGTAAACTTCCAGAAGAATTCCATCGCAGATCATATTCCGTTAATCACTAGTGTGGGTGCGAGGAAAACACGAAAAACAAATATACATGCAGCATGCAGCATGCGTCCGGAATTGGAAAATGATCTCAAATCATTTAGCTAGGTCTCTTCAGTCAGTGGCGGCTGGTGTCCTCAGCCAACTATCCGGATTAATATGAATAATAATAACAATATTAGATGCAAAAAAAAAAGGAACATACCCTTGTCATGTCTGTCTGATGGGAGCCTGTTCCCCAGCTTTTAAAAAGCGCCAATTCTCCTCCGGAAATCATGTCCTTCTATCCATAACAAACTCAGAAACAATCCAACCCCAAAGACCATATTCTTTCACATATATTAATTGCCTTTTGTTGTTTTAAGCAGCCTCCCTTCAGTCTTCCACTTTTTATACCTTCAGAGTTGGCCATAGATTGAACCTTAGTTTGCTATTCTCACACCGACACTCTCCTACTTACTCGTGTCTTCTCCACTTCCCCCTCTCTCCCTCTTTCTCAAATCACTTCTTTCACCGCATATCTCTCCCTTCAATCACAATGACGTCGTCGTCCCGTCCAACTGGCAAGCGCCTACCTATCAGCTGTCAGGCTTGCCGAACAAGAAAGATTCGTTGCTCCCGCGATGGACGCCCCTGTCAGACCTGTGTGCGCCGGGGTCTCGGTGCTGAGGATTGCATATACCTAGGCCAGCCTAGGCTATCGTCGGAAAACACATTAACCGCCGATGCTACAGTACAAAACGAGCTGCTTGCACGGATCCGCAATCTAGAGGATCTCCTACAGAAGCAGGTTGGGTCACAGACTGGCGATCCTCTTTCCCCACAGGCATCGCCAAGCCTGACTGGGAGTTTCTCCGAATCCGACAGCGCAATCGGGATAGGATCTGCAGAGTTCCCCAGGAGTTCTTTGCTGAGCAGCATTGGGACTCTCCAGACCTTTGCTTCGGGATACGTCCGATATCTGCCGTTGGCGTCTCAATGGAACACAGTGACCCCCACCAGTGCCCCTGGAGATGCCCTGCCGGATATCAGCACAGAGGTTCCCGATGATGACGATGATCTCCAAATCCCCCTGGCCGGGAATGGCATTTCTAGAGAGGAACTCCTGGCAATCCTTCCACCGAGTCGGTATTGTGATGCACTCAAGGACGTTTACTTTCGTGTCTTCTCTCCTGTAAGTCTTACATTCACATTTTCGCCTCTTGTTGGTTGGGGTTAAATTTATACTAACCCAGGTATTAGTTGTTTCATATTCTCCACGACTTGACTTTCGAGGCTGAATACCAACAATTTTGCCATGATCCCAGCAGTGTGTCAACTGCATGGATTGCATTATTGTTTATTATTTTAGGTATTGCCGTCACTGCCCTTCATGATGATGATCCCCTCCTCTCCGATCTCGGTCGCGAGAAAACAGTGAGCCGTAATGTCAAGGTTCTCTCATCACGCTACCGGTCGGCCGCGCTGCGGTGCCTAGCAGCTGATGGTGTCCTTTCCCGCCATTCAATTAACTCGTTACAATCCCTAATTCTGATTAACTATGCACGGGTTCACCGCGGGCTCCCCACCTGGACCCTTCTCGGGTTCACACATCATGTGGCAACCTCTATGGGGTGCCATGTTGACCCTGAGCGGTTCCCACTTGGGCCTATCGAACGAGAGGAGCGAAGGCGTGCCTGGGCCGGGCTTACGATGCTTTACACAGTCCAGAACTCCACCTTTGGCAATCTCAACCCAAGTCTTGCCTCACAGGGGGTCAAACTTCCATTGGACGTGAATGACGTCGACCTTCTCACTGGGACTATCTCGGAGCCGGCCTCCCGTCCCACTCAAATGACATATCTTCTACTAAAACATCGACTCTACAACATTTCCTCCATGATCTGCGAAACCCTCTTCAGCTTCCCCCCGAGGTACACTGTTGCCCAGCTGGAAGCCGAGATTCTCAACGTGCACGAGATATGCGAGAGGCGCTATCAGCTCGATGCAGGTCTTGATCCTCTACCTGTCCATCACCTGGCAAACCTGAATATCCTCTACAGCTATATCCATCAGCTCTTTCTCCTCCTTCTCCGCCCAGCCCTCATTCGCTATCTACAAGGTGACATTACAACCGAGACCTGCGCCGCAAGAGCCAAATGCATTGCCTCTGCTAAGACCTCTCTCGCCATCCACCAAACCCTCTTCGACTCTCCTCAATTTGCTCCCTATAAATGGTACAATAGCGGCACCGGAAGCTTCCATGCCTTCCACGCTGCCGTTGTCCTCTGCGTCGCCCTAATGTACCCAGAAAACCAATACGAAGTCACTGAGATTAAGGACTCCCTCTGGAAATGCCTCGACGTCTTCGCCAGCCTCTCCAACCGCAGCAACTTCTGCAGCAAGGCTGTCCCCGTCCTCCGTCAGATCATCGATTCTTCTTGCTCCAGAAGCCAGGTCTCTACCGCCCAGCAACAACTTCTCGCAGTCACAGGCGTTGATTCCACTCCCCCGGGAATCGTCAGCCCATCTACTCCCACCAGTTTCGTACAGTCCTTCCCTTCTAGTCCTGTCGAATATATCACCGAACCGCTTTTCACCCAACTGCATCCCCAGAATTGGGTCTCAGCCTCTTCAGTTCCCTGGGATGGATGGGATTTTCTCTCCCACAAGGAACACATCTCCTTTCACACCCCGACGTTCGGCTGAGAGAGAGCGAGGTAAATCGGGAAAATTCGAAAATTTCACTTCTAATTTTTGTTTTATTAATTTCGGGGTCTTTTCCTGATGCATCGGGAGTGCAGTTCTCGCTTTCTTCCTATTTTCCTCTTGAAGCAAAACCCAGCTGGAGTTATCTTGCTGGGGTCCTTTGAACGTGGCAAGGGAAAAAAAGATAAAAAAAATCTTTGCCTATATGCAAGTAACGGCTTGCTGTTAGGAACAAAAATCCGCTCCTCCCTTCGAGGGAGTTCGCTACGCTTGGGATGGCTTCATTCTTAAGCTGTCTCTAACGTTAAACGTTCTTCACTGAATTAAGGCAAAGCCTTCTTTCAAGAGGCTGGGCCTCTCGATTCCGTCCCCCCACAGCGAGGGGGTCTTTGTCACCTTTTCGGGTTATGGTTATCAAATCATCATAGACACATGGTTCTGGATCTGAAAAATGACCAGACCCATCACTTTGCTTTTTACCAGATAAAAGTTCTGCCAGGGTTTTACAGAACCTGGTCTAAATATGTCATGCTTTCTTTCTTTTGTCATTTCATTTGTCTGGTGTTCTTATGAGCAATAGAAAAAAATAGATACTAGCATGAGTCATGAATAGAAATATTCAATTACATAAAATTTTCCATGAAAAATATCTGTGCCCATTTCCTCACGCTTGACGTACGTCCTCCACCCGTTCCGAATCCGGCTTAACATCGAGGTCTGCCTCGTCAGCATGAACGACTCTATCACCGAACGAGGCGGCAATTTCCTCAAGCGTTTTCTGCTTAGTTTCACTAGAAACACATATTAGATCGCTCTTCATACCATGGCAGAAAGGGGCAGTGACTTACGGGAAATAGAAGTAGGCGACAATCAAGAAGAAGAATGTGCATGCCACGAATACGTAGTAATAGTTCTCCTGGATGTTGGCGAATGCACTTGGGCCGGCCTCCGTGACTGACTTGGATTAGAACTTCGTTTTCCAGATTTGGGTTATAGGGACAACTCACTAGCAACGTTGACAATAAAGTGCGATGCTGCTGCCAAACCCATGATTTTGCTTCGAAGATTGATTGGAAGCACCTCGGCACCGTACAGCCATGTGGTGCTGTTAAGCATACCGTCTGAACACATGTTAACCCGTGCGTCCAAGTCAACCTACAACTCCAATCATAACTCACAATAAGTCACCACGAATAGGTAAATTCCCAGAACTGCAAAGCCCTTGCCGAGACGGTTGTCCGTATTCTGAAACGCTCTCTGCATGACGGCCGCGTAGATCTCGATAAGAATAATCCCTGACAGTCCAGTAAGAATCATCCTAGAAACATTTGTTAGTACAAGTTACTCGCCCAGTAGCGTCTCAAAGGGCAACATACTTTCGACGACCCCATTGATCCGTCAAGTATCTCGTAGTAAGACAATTGGAAAGGAAAGCGAGCGTGCCGTAGACTGATGCTAAAGCAAGAATTGTATGGGATTCGATGCCGAGAGATTTGTAAAGAATTGCTATTCGACATTAGTTAATTGAATTACGCCCGGTGACACTGATAAGCGGCTTACTTTGGTAGTACTAAAACATCGATTATGTTAGTCGGTAGACCGCAATTTAGATAGAATAACGTTGACACCATACCTGAATCACATTCACGCCTGTGAGACTAGTCATGGTCTGGACAGCAATAGACCTGAAGGAGCAGTTTAGACCAAAATCACGACCGACTAACAGCAAGTAGAACCCGAGAGGAGGGAACACTTACACAAGAACACGGTGTCTAAACAGCTTGAAGATCTCCTTGTAGGAGGTGATCTCTCGCTCCTTTTCGTATTCAATTTGTGCCAGCATTTGTGCAAATTCCTGACGGAGTTCATGCGAATTCAAGTCGCGGCGAATTCGAGAAAACTCATTCCGGGCTTCCTCGATCTTACCATTCCGAACCAGGTGGCGTGGCGAGTTTGGCATGAAGGTAGCCAGACCGCAGAACATAATAATACCCCATGGGATTTGGATGCCCAAAGGAAGTCTCCATTGAACCGGACCATAGGAAGCATAACTACAGGCATATCCGACCCAGTTTGAAGCCATAGTTCCAAACGAGATACCACAGCCCGAGATTCCTCCAATGAGTCCACGATATTTTGGATCCGAGATTTCACTGAGGTAAATTGGCACAGTAGCGACCATTCCCCTGTGTGAAATACAAGTTAATATAGTTGACTCCAGAAAGCCATGTGAGTGCGTGTCATCCTCCCGCTAGGCAAAATTTCACTCACCCAACAGCATAACCAGCCAAAGCACGTCCAGCAAGGAACATCCCAATATTAACCGACGCCGTCTGAATGGTTGTTCCGATTGTGACAATCACACACATCAACTGCATGAAACGGAGACGTCCTAATTTATCGGCGACAAGGGTTTGGAAAATTGCACCGACCGCTTCACCGGCGATATAAACAGCGACAACCTGCAGCCTGTCAGGTCAAAATTCACGATAAGAGAGTCCGGATATCAACGCACAGCTCCTGTCAGACCCTTCGAGGGTTGACCCATGTAATCAATCCAGCTCTCATGGGCGATTGCTGAGGTGATGATGACCATAAGTTTGATGTTCCGAGTAGACAAATGTAGGCTTGTGTAACTCACTTGTTGTCGCAATTCCAGTATCAAACCCCTATTTAGCGTTGGTTCGATTAGTATAAAGGCCTAATACAGAGTATATTTCCATCATATCGAGAACTAGAGACTATCTTACGAAAAGAAAGGTACCTATCGCGGCAAAGAGCGCGACTCCCAGAACGTACCAGCCCGCCATTCTGTATTAGCTGTTGTTGTAAAATGTTTGAGGTGAGCGGGAGTACGATGGAGGAGAAAAGATCGTCCAGCCGACCGCAGGGGATGGACAGCATCCCAGCTCATGCATATATAGGAATATGCGTCTTGATCACACCCAAACAGGTAAAAACCTGGCGGATTTAGTCCGATCAGCCGAGGTGTATAGTAAGGGACTGGTATTTCGGATCATGGCCGATCAACGCGGATCGAATACCCATATGGGGTACTCCGTGAAAGTGGAAAAGCTGGGGAGCCGTAATCCGGGGGCTGGACTGGACTCTAGAGCAATGGCGAGGACTCGGTCAAAGATCATTCCGGTTGCCGACCAATCGCCCATTATCGCTTAGAGGAGGATGGGGTATTTCCGTGCCGAATACCAGAAACGATCATTCGACTGTGATTCCATTCCTATGTCTTCCCGAGGATCATAAACCAGGTGACGGAGGCCAAGGAGTAGAAAGAGGAAAGTGATCAAAGACAAGACATTCAGGCTGAATGAATTCGAAAAGGCGAGGAAATGATTGGGACGCTCACAGTTGGCTCAGTCCTCTGGCTAGCGGCGTGGGGTGGCACTGGTGACACTGATGGGAAAGCGGGATGGCAGAAGAGGGGAAAGCTTCAGGACCGTCGTAAGGCTTGCCTATTGGGGTAGTTGCGGGGGGTCTCCAGGTTCTCCTTTTCCTTTCAAGGCCTGAAAGGATGAACGAAATACGAGTAATATCGGACACACGCCGAGATTGTTCGCCCCGAGGTTGATTCGATGATGGATCCCTCGTATGATGTTCTTCTGCAGACGCAACGCCGTCATGCTCATGCTGTTCTTGGTATACAACGCGCGCGCTCAGGCTAAGCTCTCCCTTGGCTTCTTTGCCCTGCTTGGCGCCAGTAACACCTGAGGCTTCCACCTTCAGGCAGTGGGAACCTAAATAGGAATAGAGCCTCGCTAAATTCGACACTAGTAGCGTTAGCGCCCATCGCCAACATATAAAAGGCCACTTCCCCCCCTGCTGTTTTACCTGTTTTCTTTTTTTCTTTTCCAGCTCTCTTTGCCTTTTGGCTTAGATCAAGTGTAGTATCTGTTCTTTTCAGTTTAATCTCTGAAAGTGTTCTAAGGAACACAACATTGATTATTCTCATTTTTGGATCTCGTAGCGGGACCTCTGTGCTTGCGCATGTCTTGCTACACAGTGTCATTGGGCTTACACTATCCCCAATCGACGCGAACCCATTTTTTTTCTTTTCATCAATTTTGTCGGCTTGTCCGACTGGTTGGAGAAGAGAGATATTGAATGGTCAGGCTCAGTGATGTGGGAAGGTTTTTTTTGGCATGAAACTTGGGAAAACCCAGTCCATATCCGCAATCTTGAGCATAAATAGTCTCACTACCCTTCGTGTGGGCATGAGTCTGCGTTTCCAGGTTGATCAGAGAGCTTGCCCTCATTATCCAAGCCAGGTTCTCTCTTTGAGTACAACTAGATCATATCAAACCTTCCCCGAGAATCAGGCACCAGCCAGCCTTCAATCCTTTGGCCCATTGGCGCATATTTCTCCTTCAAGCTTCAGTCAATGTACTTGGCTTCGGACTGCAAGGACCTACTTATTATTGTCAGCCATACGTAGATACATCGGAGCCAGACAGATCCGTATCCTGGAGCCTTCCGATTGAAAGGTTATGACGTGGTAAGAAGCCCTCCCGACTCAAAGATACCAGTTCTAGATAAACCTATTCTTGACTTGACAGTCCGGGAACGCTATGGAAGTGACGTACTCATGAAAGGTATGGAAGTGACGTACTCATGAAAGGCAAGGTCCGATTTATATGAAAAGTAACCTCGACCAACTGGGAGAGCTTAAGGTCGATCAACAGCCAACCACGTCGTGTTACCCAGACAGGATTAACTGTATCAGTCCAACACATAATATTACCACCCGAAACGCAGTCCACACAGCTTTGGGCTAAACAGGCACATGTTTTGAGACAACACAGGACTATTAAGCCTCAGGGTGAAGTTTCTGGCATTCCGTTGCCCTAACCTATGCCTTCTTCAGTTCCTGGATTTCCTCACAACTCATAGCCTTAGGAACAATATCGTGGAATACGAATGCCCCAGACGATATGGTCGCGGGATTGAAATGAGTCTATGTCAAAATTATTGGTTTTCGTGTGAGATCTACAGTCGGTAAAAAGAAATAAAATTCGTCAAGAGACCCGATCAGCTAGGAGTCATGTATCATTTTGTGTTTTTTTTTCTAAATATGAAATCCTATTCCACTTTTCCATTGCCAATATCATATGCTCTTCACCGGAATAGCAGTGTATGCAATGCAGGAAACCCAGAGCCGAACAAGGAAATCGCAAAATTTAGAAAACGAGAGCAGCACCCTTGGTCTTCTTGTCACCGCTGTTATAAAGGAATCGAATTAGTATCGCGCTTTATCCCAGTGACGGGACAGGACAGCTCAACGTACCCAAGCTCGAAGTGCTTGCAGCGCTTCAGAGAAAGCTGCTTCTTGGCCTTGCAGGCAGTGCACTCGAGACGGAGGACGATCTTCTTGGTGGTCTTGGCCTTCTTGTGGAAGACGGGCTTGGTCTGACCACCGTAACCGCTCTGCTTACGGTCGTAACGGCGCTTACCCTGGGCGTACAGAGAGGCCTATCATATCACAAAAAACATCGGTATCAGTAATGGGCTCTCGGCGGCTCGGAGTGATGGTAAGGTCCGGAGAAATTCACCTTTCCAGCCTTGTACTGGGTAACCTTGTGCTGCTGGTGCTTGTGGCACTCCTTGGACTTGCAGTACGTCCGGCGGGTTTTCGGAACGTTGACCTAATTGAAAAGAAAAAGATAATCAGCTTTTGAGTCGTGGATACAAAGGCAAGAAAATAAATTCGACGTGAGTCGCCGTCCCGTTCCCTGTTCATCGGAGAAAAATGTTCGACGTCCTTGCTATGCTCATTTTGTTGGTATTGAAAGGACCGGATCAGTCGAATCCACCGAAAGCTATGGGCTTGAAATGGGCCCAAACTCTTGTGTCCTCGGATTTTGAACTTGTTCGCATTTTGCGGATTCAGGAGTGTTGAAAGCGCTTGAATCTGGGGGCCATTTCCTCTCTTCGCCGGCGTTAAATAAAAAAGCAAGGAATCCAACCCGCTTCCAGTTTCAATCGAAAACATCCAGGAATCTTTTTCGATATTTTCGGTAGCCGGTGGTTCGTTTTTCGTCTTCGTCCTCGTCGTCGGGGGGCGCAAAACTTGGGATCGTGGTCGCATAGCACATCGAGGTTTCTCGAATCACATTTTCTCCGAATCACAGGGTACAAACAGCAGGAATGTACGGAATAATAGGAAACATTTAATCCTTACCATTTTGACTGATTTGGCCGGATCGTGAGTTGCTGGTCGTTGATTGTCTCTTGTCGGGGAAGATCGAGTCGGGTTGGCAGTGGGTTGTGGGATTTCGTTTCGCTTAGCCCGGCCCTATTGGGGGATTCAACCTAACCTCTTTGGGTCGATGCCAAGACAAGCTTCAAGCTGTTCATCTTTAGTGCCTCAGGCACCTATAGCCTGAGAATCAAGCATGCCATCAAACCACCCCCACCATCACCAATCTTGTCAAACAGGGGGGAATGGACTACCCTCAAAGTATTCTAATTTAGCATTCATCTGCCACATCTAGCTCTGCAATACATCTAGAAACCCTGTCCGACAAGAACCTTTTTCCCACCGCCATACCAAGATGTTCCTTTGGAAAATTCCAATCCTTGCCCTTCACCAACCACCCACTCCCCCTTCTGAGGCATAGTTCCATCCGCTTGGGGCCAGTACTTCTCTTGGAGCATACTGTTGACCTTATCTATCTTCTCGGTAAATGCAGCAACGCGTTCTTTATCAAAATCGAGGCCCGCGGCTCCATCTCGTTGGAGCACAAACCCCTCTTGTGTCACGAAGCGCGCGATGGTAAGATGCGCAGAGGGCACAACGTATCTTGCTGCCAATTGTATCCCGGATGCCATCACACGGGCTCCAAGATCGCGTCGCAGATGATGATACGTGTAGGCATCGTCCGTCGCTTCAGGACTATATGTATTCTCACCCGCAGCGGGAACAAAGCTGACAGCCATAGCGGCGGTGTCGTAGTTCACAACAGGTTTCACTAAACGAGCACGATAGTGACATGTGTAGTGGGCTATCTCTGAAGCAGTGCCGCTCTGGAGAAGGTGGGATGCGAGGGCCTCGACGTCCTCTTCTGTACGGGAGCTGGCTACTTCCAGTGTGGTTGCATGGAGGCATTCTTGGGGGGTAAACCAAATGCCTAGCATGATAGAGTAATAAGTTCACCGTCTAATTTTTAGATGCTTGAAAAATGGGGCGAGGGGGGAGACGATTGGCAGTTTACAGTTCTTTTATGTTGGAAAAGCCATTGGGTGAGGAGGATGGGGGGGGCTAACTTGGAGCAACATCCTGAATCTCCCGTTGGACCTCAGCGACTAGGGCTTTGATATGTTGCGGCGGACGAGCGTAGAAGTTGAGATTGTGACGATGGTCCACAAAGGGTATTTCACCGTCAGCATGGGTGCCGTTCGTCGAGGCTTGGGCGTGCAATTTTCTCAGGATCTCATCCACTTGCCAGCCCCGAAAATCATCATTGAGTTTGGCCTTGAACAACCGGTTTCTGTTGGACCTGTGGAGCTCGTATTCGAGTTGAATTCGGTTCTATGCAATGGTAGTGGTGAGGATGGGCTCAGCCTGGTACAAAAATAGAAATGGGAACAAGAGAAGAGGGGATGAATACGGGGTCGCCTCGGCTCTCAGTGAGAAATTCATCAAATGGGTTTGTTCCCTCTGGCGGCATGCTGGGGGTGTTGGAGGTGCTGGAGGTATTTTGAATTATATTTTTTTGAAATCCACACTTTAGAGGGTATTAGATATGGCGAGGGGATAATTACAAGGGAATGCATGTAATCTGCTCTTTAGCCTTGATTTGAAATCTTGCATGGCCAAAACCCATGCACGCAAATATATATTCCTGCTTCAGGGCTTTGATGCATCTCAGGTATAGAAATATTAGAGGGCAGAATTTGATAAAGGGGTCTAAAGCTGTTAATGTGTACTTTAAGCCATTTTTTTTTCATTTTATTCTGTATCCTAGAGAGAACTCACAAGAATAGAATGGAGCTGAGACCTAGTGTAGGCAGTCATTCGATTTCTGACTGTTGTCCCTAGCCCCACCAAAACCCCGCTACGACGAAGCTTTCCGTCACCATCTCCAACACCAGCACCAACAACAGCCCCAGTCACAGAACTTCTCCTCATCACCACCTCTTTCACCCTCTATCGACGTGTCGCAAGCTTCCGCTGCCCGAAATAGACCCCTTCAATTCCGTGTTTCAATAGCAGATATTCAAAATGTTGATCAAGTGAGGATCTCTTATCACTGGTAGTCGCTACCATGTCGCAATCAAAGCGCTATCTACCGACTGCGTGGTCGAAGGGCCTCAATAGCTGACGGCGGGACTTTCCCAACACTCTAGGGTCCGCACACTCACTGGAAAGGAGATTGAACTTGATATCGAGGCGGATTATAAAGTATTCCCTCCTTCCATTTCTCTTGATGACACGCTCTGACCTGGCGCACTCCCCCGCTGTTGTTTCGGCTTTTCCACGGACACACGCAAGCATCGAAGGAAGAGTTACTAAATATACTCAAGGTTTCCCGGATAAAAGAACGTGTTGAAGAGAAGGAGGGTATCCCGCCCGTTCAACAGCGGTTAATTTTCGGTGGAAAACAGATGTAAGAAGCCCCTTCTCTAGTTCTTTGCCAAATACCTCCGGCTGAAAATTACGCCTGTCACATATCTAACCTGCGATTAATAGGGCCGATGATAAGACCGCAGCGGAATACAACCTCGAAGGTGGCGCCACACTACATCTTGTCCTTGCCCTCCGTGGCGGTTGTGAAGCCTTGTAGTCGCCCGTCCCACCCGATCGAATGACACACCCGCATCGCAATAACCAGGAGATTTTGGAGTTGGTGATGAGGGTGGGGGCGAGCTGGTTGTGAGTCGATAGTTGCGCTATCTTCGTCTCAGTGATGACGAAGTTGGGAACCCGGGGGCCTGTTTCGTGCATATTATACCCAATGAGACAAGGATGAACGTGGCCTGCCCGTTCGCGTATCTCACTGTGCATGGACGGCATCTTGATTTACGTCCCTTCGCCATGTGCGCCAGGTTTACCTCAGTCTTATTCGCGATTTTCCTGGTGTCGATGTCCGCAGATCATGTGTTATAGCAATGCAGTAATGACAATTATTTTTAACTAACGAGAACTACTTAAAATATTTGTAGGATCGCCGGCGGTCCTGGCTACTTACGAACTCGCTAAAAAATGATTCACAGGGAAAGGTTTTAGCTCGAGAGAGTTTATGTGAAGACTCCATTGGAAGGACGAAAGCCACATTCATTAGATCATAATGATACGCAGTGGTGGGTGCCGTACCACTATAGTATAAACAACATTCGAGTATGCTCCCACAACCGTAAAACTCCGCTGCTTAATGCACCTGGGCAAAATTACCCATCTCGGGGATTCGCATACCCTCAATAAGAAAAAAAAAGTATAGGAAGTGTGGAGAACTGTATCAAATATAACATAGATATACCAAAGAAGCCTGATTTCGCCGAACGCTAATGCTAAGTAATAAAAGAGAATACGCGCTAATGATAGGGTAGAATATAAAGGGAGTAAGTGACCCGAAGGCAAAAAGTCAAGCCACCTTCTTCTTCTTTGGTTGGATGAATACACTTGGAGGAGGTCTTTTTCGAATGGGTGCCGGTCGTGGTGCAGGCGGTGGAGACATTTTCAGCTCATCTGGGTCAGTATTAGTCCCGGATTCAGAGGATCTATAATCCTCCGTAGGTGATTTTGCTTGCAATCGAGACTGAGGTTTGGATAAAGACTCGGAAGCAGGTCTTGTAGGCGGTGATGGGGCGCCTTGCAAAGACCGTCTCGGGGAAGGAGACGGAACAGACGATTTTATGGATGAAGTAGATGAGCGTGAGCCATTCCCTGAGGTCAGGGCCCGCAGCCTTGATTCTCTTTCTCGTAATGTTGAATTAATCGCGGGATTAACATGGCTTCTCAAGCTAAAATTGCCCTGCAAGGCTGAGCGCCCAGGGGCTCTAAGCGTTGGTGGTTCCGTTCGCCGGACCACGACAGGCTCAGGTCGGCGGTGCTCCTCTATTAAGGAACGTGGAGCCTGCCTGACCTGCGTGGCTCTGTTATTTAACTGCTTTGTTGGGACAGCTAAAACGGTGTTTCTTTTCGTTGCATTGAAGATATTGTTCCTTTTCTTTGTTTCTGGTCGTGCGGGTGGAAAACTTGATACCGACTTTGTGGAAGTGAATACTGGGCTGAAGCCGCCCATCTTCCGATCGAACGAAGCATACCGTTGTTTCGCTGTTGGCCGTTCTCGGGGAAGGGGCATGATGCGTCTGTCCGTCACAAATTTAGCGCTATGTTTCGCGCGTTCTGAGCTTATCCCATCCAAGGCCATCTTCAGCTTTTCTGCATCTTCATCCACGGCCCTCTGGACCTGTTCTCGAAGGTCGCAGTATACATCGTACCAGCAGTCTGGCTGCTCGGGTAAATCGTATTCATCCCATTTGGGTATATCTCGTTTAATGAATTCGTGCCAGAGTTCGACGTCCTCTTTCATAAGATGGGGCGATTGGAGCTCTAACGACCTCTACAAAGATTTATTTCAGTTAGTGAAATGGGCCTGTAATATTCAGTGTATGGAGACATGGGTATCTCACGAGTTTCTCGGGGCTTTCGACTTTGAGGAGGAAAGGGCGGGCGAGGGCGTAAGGGATATTGCCAATGTCATTTAGATCTGTGATATAGGAATAAAATAAAAATTAGTACATGTGTATCGGCGATGGAGGACAAGAGTTAGATGGGATTCACTTACACCTCACGTTTCTGATCGCAGCCGCAGTGCAGAGATGGAGAAGCGATGGTGGCGGCATAGCGGTGTACTCAGAGAGAACCAAAAAATAACCAAAAAGGGGCTCAAACAGATTATATCATGTTGGGTTAGCTGAAAGACATGTAGTGATCATCGAGAATTGAATTCAATTATCAAAGGAGCGCCTTGTTCTTGATCCAGTCCTTTATATAGGAGGATGCGCCTGAGTTGACCTAAGCCAAAGGCGGATGACGACATCACATGATTTTAAGGGCCAATGAAATGCTTCTAAGCATCAAAGGATTTGTTGTCCCCAGCGGAGTTGATGCTTTCTTTTATGCAGTATTTTAATATTTGACGGCGGGAATTTACGAGAGTCGAGCTTATGGTCGTCGAGATTATATGTGGGGAAAATATCGTGTCCTATTTTGATGAAGTCAAGTATTGGTGCATGACGACATAAGAACTTTAGAAAAAAAAAGCACAAATTCTGGTATCTTGAGCAACAAAATAGACATAGGAAACCAAAAAAGGAAGAAAGTTAATGGGAACAGAAAAAGCGCTAGTTATACAAGCAAGGAGAGAAAATTGAGAAAGTGAATGGTGTCCAAACCAAAGATGAGACAATATAAAACGAGCAAATAAAATCCTCTAGTTTTTTGCCATCTTCTTGATCTGAGCAGCTCGATCATCCTCTGGCAACCTAGCCAACCATGTTGGAGGGCTGATTCCAGTCTGGTCCTGAATGGTACTGAGGAGAGGAGGAAGTCCCTGCATAATATTTCGAATGGCTCCCATGGAATCGCCAGAGCCAGTTGCATTGTCTAGTCCCCCCCCAAAAACCGTCAGAGAGTTGGAAAACAACAAAGATAGGTTAGAATACGTACCGCCGGTATTCCATGTGGTAATCTTGGGCTGAAGCCCTTGGATTGCCTTGGCGTTGGCGTTGGCCAATTTCTCATAGGTGCCAGTCTCAAGCATCTTCCATTGCAAGAAGGCTTCGGGGCCGCCGAGGACGTCAATAAGGGCCCCATAAGCCTTAGCCATTTCCAGAACACCTTCAGCTTCACGTTTTTTAGATAGAAACGCAGCATCTGCCTCCTTGTTTGCACGGTAGACTGGGAGGAAATTAGTATGTCTCCTCAAAGCATAAAAGAAGTTGCGTGTGAAACGTACAGTTGGCATCCGCTTGCATCTTCTCCTTCAACAATCTGGCTTCGGCGGCTTTATTTTCAGAGTAAAACAGGGCATCCGCTTGTTCTTGCGCGGACTCGCGCTCAACTTTACTCTTCGTGACTTGCTTCGCCCTGAGACGTTCCAGCTCGGTCTGGACCCGTTTGGATTCAACCTCCTTCTGCAGCTCGGCATCTCTCATTTCTGTCTGACGCTGGGCCACTATCTTGGCCATCTGAACATGTGAATCAAGCTCAGTTTGGCGGTTCAAGAGCTCTGAGTCGGCCTTAGCCTTTTCGGCTTTGCGCTTTGTCTCTAACACAGCGGTATCTGCGTCGATCTTGGAGATTTCTTGTTTCGTTCGACCCTTTTTCTCGGCCTCGCCGATCTCACCTCTCATTCGCGCCTCGGCAACATCGATCTTTGCTTGGTTGAGAGCTCCTTCATGGGCTTTTCGGCTGAGGGTAGCGAAGTATTCACTACCCTTGGTGTCTTGGAGTTCCTTGACGTTGGCGTTATAGCTGGATCGCAATGAGCAAATATTTAGGACATGAAGTTTCGTGTGTTAGTTCTTACATTTTCAGACCAAATTGCGCAAGCTCGTTCTGGACATTGGTGATTACTGTCCCAGAGGGAAAAAAGATGAGTAAAGGTACTTGATATTATAGAGTTGAGACCGATAACGAACCTTTCGCCTTGAAGACTTGACGCTCTTTGAAAATCTCCTCCATGGACATGCTGGAAACGATCACACGAGTTTCGCCCTCGATGACGCCCTTCACGATATCCTGGACATGATTTCGGGTTGTATGGGCCTCTAGACCGTCACTGGCGGGGGTTCTATTGGTAGCATCTGGGGTTCCAGAGAGAAGCAGAGCGTATTTCCGCAGCGCTGGCACCTCATCGTCGGGGCCAATTGTAAAGACTGCCGGGAGCGAAAATTGGAGCTTCTCGCTGGTCATAGCCTGAAGGCTGAGCGAAAAGTCAAACGGCATAACCGAGATCCTCGAGCACTGAAAAGAAAATCAGTTGCATTCTAGAAACATGGTGTATCTCCGGGTGATTGGGGAAAGGGAACTTACTCGTTGCCATGGATATACCCAGGCTTTCTTACAGATCTCGATGTCTGCAATCCCGGCTCCCGTGAGCACGAGATACTCACTTGGCTGGGCGATAACGTATCTAGAAAATATCAGTGTGAGAGTCTGTATATACTACGTAGAATAACAAAGTACAAACCTCATTTTGGTGGTAGGCGGATTTCAAGGAAACGTATGGGTATGAGAAAAGAGAGATGAGAAAGGAAGTAAAGCTACCCAGGGCTATAGAGCTCCTTTAAAACATTTGATATTACACTACGATTTCCCTTTCCTGAGGTGTTTATGACGCCCTGCCTCGGTGCAGTGCCCCGGGACTCGCCAACGACTTCTACCATGGATAGAGGATATTCACTCCACAACACCAAATTTAGAGTTGAAAAACAGCCTGACCAAAACAGCCCTGTTTGCTATATTTCCAGAATGGAGCTGGGCATGCCTTCGACTGACTGGTGCTGGTGATTGAGCCCCTTCCTGGTTGGCCCCGCATTATCGGGCGTCGAGGTAAAGAGGCAGTGCTCTTCGTATTGTCCAACGACGCCCAACAAGCCCAGGGTGGTTCGAACTCTCATAAAAAGTAAAAACAAGAATGTGACTGGGAACAAGATTCTATTTGATGACTCCTCGTCTGATATTACTCACAATGGCGGCATCAGGACCACCAACGCCGGGATCCTGTTCGTATTCATCAGCCAACAAGGCTGACTTGCGGAACTTGAGACCCGAGCGATCGGCCGAGGAAGCTGTAGGGCGAACAACTATCAAGATACTTGTTCTTGAATGCATCAGATTGAATGGTGCTGACGTTGTTGAGCCGCCTTTCTGGCTCCACAAGACGAAGTAGCATGGAACCTTTGAATCTTTCTCTGTTATTTCCTTTTTCGGAAAGCCTGAGTAGGGGATCACATCACGTGACATCCCATCTCGGAGCATCAAAACAAACAGTGCAAAACTGTCCTTATTGGGCGCAGCGGTATCGTCATGATGGAGGGGCAAAGACCAGCGAGGAAGAAAAGCATCCATAGCGACTCTTTCACCATTCTCGAACTCTGAAGTACTTGGAGTCACGGGAGAATCGTATCTCCAGGAAATACAAATATCACAATGGCACCACGTTCTCAATTAGAGATTACGACCGCGTCTGTCCTTCGGCTGGTGAAGGAAGAGCAGTCGTATCGCAAGGAGCTGGAGCAGCAGAAGGCAAGAGTACAAAAATTGGAAGCCCAGGAGGGTGGTGATGATGAGAACAGGGAGTACATGTTGCAGCAGGAGGTACACGAATTCACAAATACTGACTACTCTGTCTCAAATTGATGCTGATCAATCAACCCCATACCAGCGCCGTGCTGCCGAAGAAACAGAGAAAGTATTTCCATCTTTGAAACAGAAGATCGAGGAAGCGATAGCAAAGCTCCAAAGCCTACTGGTGAGTTGTTGAGATTAACCGATTAATTTAATGATTGCTTTACTGAGAAATGTGTTAGACCGAGGAAGGCAAGAAGGGCTCCGAGAGCAACGTGGAACAAATCAATGCGGCGAAGGACGCCATTGCAAACGCCAGAGTCGCTGAGCGCGAGATCGCTTAGACGCAACCCAGAGGGCCAGGTGTACAAGTTTGAAACTAACCAACATGTCCATGTTTTACGTGATGAAGCAATGATCGATAGAAGAAGCCCCTGAAAACACATGTAAATTAAAAAATTTCGCCCCAAATGCAAAATACCGCCAACCTAACTCCTGACTTCATGAATGCTGTGGAAGGAGTCTGGATAGCTATGTAGTGTCCATTTTGTCGGTGCCCCGATCGTCCTGCAACTCCTCCCCTTCCTCCAAATCTTCGGGTCGTTCGTCGCCCGTCACCTCGCCTTCGTCTACCATGGTTGAGTCTTCTTGGTCGGGTGTTTGTTTCTTCTCTTCCTCAAGGGTCGTAACTTGTCGCAGGGGTGTCGCCGCTCCGGGCGTCACCTTTTCTGTATGTAAGGGGAGAGGTGATCGACTCGCTTCATCCTGACCATGCTGAGAGGGGGTTAAGCTATCGGGGTCAGGCCGAGGTGTGTTGGCTCCGCTCAATTTTCCTTTCGAGACATCGCCGTCATCGCCGTCCTCTCCCTCTTGCATACCCTCCCTGCGCTCCACTTCCTCCTTCTCATCTCTGATTAGGCGTCGAAGTTGCATTCCTTCTTCTACAATGCGGCCAAACTGCTCTCGCCGTTCGGACCAGGTCATTGCGTACTCCTTGCTCTCCCTCTCTAATTCCCCGATCTCCGCTTGCAGTTTCTGTAAATTAGCCTGCTGATCCTCTCGTGGTTTGAGGAGCCTGTTACTGGTGATTTTGTCGGTCAAGTCATCGTAGCTTTTCCGTAGGGCCAGAAGTCGCTGAGCTTCTTCCAACTGTACCCGTAAATCTCCCGTATTTTCGCGAACAGCCTGCATGGTCGAGAGAATCCGAAGTTTTTCCGCGGCGTACCGCTCTCGCTCCTTCTCATTACTGGTGAGTAAGAATTGAATCCGCGCAATGCTTCCCTCGAAGGCGGCGAAGTCCAAAGCGACATCCTCGCGGAACTGGCGCCATTCCTCAAGCTTTTGTTTCTCCGCCTCGGCGGCGGCGGTTGTATCCTCGTCCGCAGCGTCTGGTGGTGGCGTGGGAAGGGTCGCATGTGAAATTACAACAGAGTCGGGGTTTAACAGTCGCTTCGATATTCGTTTGAAGGGCTTTTCCTCGACGTTTAGGAGGCGCGACCTGTGGAGGGAATCTAGATTGGGAAGACCATTTGTTAGTGGCGGACGAATAAATGGCATTTTCTGGAATGAGCGGACCTTCGTCCTGCTGATCGAGATATCCGTAAGACGTCATCATGGACAGAACCGCACTGCAAAGCGGGAGGAATCGTGGGTTGGGCTTGTTCGGTCACCGAGGAGGCACCTCTGGATCGTTTAAAAGGTTCGGTGGTGAGCGGTCTGGGGGGAACGAGAACCTGCACGCTAGGCGGAAACAGGTTCACTGCCTCTCTCCTTCGACTTCTCCCCCCCCCGAAAGCATGCGCCTCTCTTGCTACTTGAACGATTACTCACGCGAACACAAATATCATCTTCCTAGCTTTGAATATCCCTCGGACGCTTCCAGGCCAGCGTCGTCCGGTCGGCCGAGGTTTGAGTGCCCAGGGTAAGCTCTCGGTCTTCGGAGGACAGGTGAAGACGCACCCGCCTCATTGGACGGGGATACCAATTACGTTATTATTGAGCCGTTCATCTATGCCCTGTCATCAAGCATCCGTTCTTCCAAGTTCGGATCCTTGTTCTAAGCTTAGGAAACCCTTGTGCGCGAACGATGCGAGATCAACCGTTCCGACATTTAGTCCTGAATCACGACGAGTGATTTACTGATGGAAGCTTCTTTTACCCGCGAATCGCCGCTGTCTTTTTTGCGCCGTTGCCCCTGATCGTGATGACGGAGATGTATTCGGGGCTCCATGTGGGCCAGCGGTTTCCTTCGCTGGAGGAATTCAAGGCATTGGTACGCAGTATATCTGTGAGGCAGCACTGGGAGCTTCGGGTGACACGGAGCAATAAGAAAAGTGTGGTGATCGGGTGCCGGTCTTCGAACAACTGCTTTTTCCGAGTCGTCTGCCGAGCGAACAAGAACGCGACGTATATCAGTAGCCTTCAGGACAGTCATAGCTGCCGGAGTAATGCGACTTCTACGACCAAAACACCCGCTCGCTCGGAAGCTTCACATGTGCGGTTCTTGCTTAGCGAAATACCTAAACTCTTCGACATGAGGAGCAAAATAAAGGCACAGGATATTGTGGACGCGGTCAAGCGGTATCATGGATACGATATATCTACTAGACAAGCCCAGCGTGCTCTCATCCGGTTGCAGCAGCGAGATTCGCAAAACAGGAGCGATGGAGCAAACACGTCCAGTGGAGAGGATCGACAAGAAAGCCAGCCACCTCCTTTAGAAGAGCAGGGCGAAAATTCGGCCTATAACGGTATCCCGGGCCAAAGATGGATACCAGAGCCTCTCCGACCTAATATCATCCCACCGAATGACCCCCAGCATAATCCAACAGTCCCATCTCCGTCACTATCTGGTCAAACCGTCCAGTCACACCCTCCCATACACCTTCCGCAGCAAGCACCACCCCCTACTCCTCATTTACAACAGCCACCTCCAGATGTCCCACCCCCACAAGAACAGCCGTCGATAGCCCGTACTATCCAACCCCAACTTACCTCCCAACAACCCCCTTATTCTATACCTCCTCCCAGCCAGCAACCACAGACACCGGCAACACTGCCACCGCCGACCGTCCAACCCAAATCTCCAACGCAGTCTCAGCATGGTGGGCATCCGGCCGCTTCCTCACTTGTTCTTACGAATTTTAAGATCGAGTTTACTTGTACCACCTGTGGAGCCTTAAATCAAAGCTTTTTTCCGAACCAGGGGAATGTTACGGGTAGAGGTTATATGCCTCACCCCCCCGTCCCCGAACAGACGGCAATCCAAAGCGGTCCTGGCCCATCGGTACCTGCTCCTCACAGCAGTGACGGTGGCAATGAACGTGCCGGGGATGTCCACCGATATGATAGAGGCCGCCGGGCTAGCACGCGTGGAGTGCAATCTCCCTGGACGCCAGCAGGAGGACCCTTGGAGGTACCACTGGCGTCAGCGCATTCGCAAAATACTTCCGCGTAGCATCTTTTGTTCTTCCTCCTCTCCTCCAGCGTTTCATGGTTAGCGACCGCCCTTTTGTTTATCTCGTTCGCGTCTATCTTGTTTATTTGCTTTTGCCTGTGCTCTTCTTATGCGCATACCCATTTCAAAGTCTACTTTAAACTTGGGCTATTTAGGCGGGTTCGGCCTTAGATTTTTACCCTTGACCACTGGTCGAGCTTCACGCAGAGAGCGCCATCATCAAATTCACTGACCGGTCTCGAGCACTACTCCGCATTGCATTCACTAGAAACACGGTTTATACCGATGTTGATGCAGCCAATCTAATCACCAATTCTCCTCGCACCCTTCAGAACCTTTTACTTGAATTTGAATTTGACCGAACAAACAGTCGATTGGTTGTCTGTGTTGATACCAGAAA
This sequence comes from Aspergillus biplanus, assembly GCA_027569045.1. Taxonomy (NCBI): domain Eukaryota; kingdom Fungi; phylum Ascomycota; class Eurotiomycetes; order Eurotiales; family Aspergillaceae; genus Aspergillus; species Aspergillus biplanus. The sequence continues at coordinate 431,587 of JAPDEJ010000035.1, forward strand.
AACCATATTTTTTTCCCATGTCGTTCCATGGACTTTTCTCGGCTTCTCTCCATATATTACCTTCTCCCTGGATTCGTATCATCTTGTGTGGGACTTTATTATCTTATAATCAGACACGCGGATTGGTAGCACGAAGACTATTGTGAACGTGCCTAATTTAGCTATTGTCATTATAATCTTGTTGGGAAATCGGTTGAGGAATCTACAAACCCTCTGGAGAATTTTATAGTGCGAAATAGATCCAGGCCCCCCCTTTGGAGGGGATTTTAGCTGGTCTCTGATGGTTAATTCCGAGAGATTTGGTAGTACTTGTTCTGCTCGATTCGAGATGGGTGGCAGCCCGCCTCACAATACAAAAATAGTAGACATCAGTTGTGAAACAATTGTCAAGATACATACGAGAAGCGAAGGGTAAGAAGGAGCGCTTTCTCCCTAATAATCCATTGGAACCAATGGTATGCAGATGGAGCTATTTTCAACCCAAGGAACGAACGTGTCTTGGCGATTTCGTTCTCCAACCCACCGAGTCACCTTCTCCAACTAACTACATACGTACAACGCCTGAAACTCCAGTTCATGATGATTAACGATGACCAACTCAGCACTATTTTATCATGAACCTAGCTGAATCGTCTGCTCCTCAGACTAGGGTTTCTTCTCCTTCTCGAGATTACAATCCTAGAAAGCGGGCGAGGACCGCATGTACCCGATGCAAGACTCGGAAGCAAAAGGTCGGACTGGTTGCGCTTGAAACAACACATAGATCACCCATGAAAACCATGACCGGACTTGGGGCTTTCTTATTTCCTTGTCTTTAGTTCTTCTCTGCTTATCGTAAATACTGACCCCTTCTAGTGTGATAGTGATTACCCTACGTGCTCCAACTGCCTCAAGGCCGGAGTGGAGTGTGATAAAGCCTCAGTGCGACAGGATAATGGCTCTCAAAATGAGTGAGTTTTTGCTACTTGCATTTTAACCACTCCTATGTTAACTGGAATAAAGGTATACCCGTGCATTGGAGGAGCGGGTTGCATATCTCGAGTCTCAGCTGGACTCGAGACAAATGAGCACCAGTCGGGCAAGTAGCCAAGCTGGACATCCTGTTGCGGCCATTTTGTCCCCTCACAACCAAGAGGCAACGCAGACAAGCTCTGCAGTAGGTAATGGAAGTGCCGGCGGTATTGACCACAACGCTGTAGGGGAACTAGTAGGGTTTTTGGCCATCAGCTCTGCAGAAGCACCCGCCTACATCGGTTCCAGTTCCGGACTCTCCCTGGCCGCCAATCTTGGTGAAATGGTCCAAGCTACTGTATGGAACCAGGTTCTGTCCCCCTCACGAAATCAACCTCCTCTATCTAGTGCAGCTGGGGGGAGTGACTCTGCATCTCTAGCGCCTGGAATGACGGGTCTCCCTCCGCAACCAAGCTCATCCCAAAAGGCTCCTGGTGTGGATCGCCCGCGCACACTGCGCATGGAGGAGCTCCTGGCGAAAAGTACGGAGCCCCCGAATGATGAAATGGGAGCACGGATCCTCCATGCCTATCTGACTAGACTTCATGTCCGCTACCCGTTCCTCGATCGGAAGGAGCTTTGGAGGCTCCACGAGGCCCGATGGCGGTTAGCGAGCGCCAAACGAGAGGAATTAACCAAGGAAGAGAGGTTTGGCATCTTCAAACTGTATTTGACGTATGCGATTGGTGCGACTACTATGCAATTGAGTGAGAAATACAACTACGTTCCGCCCGAGGTAAACCTTTTTTTTCTTCTTAACTATTAAGCCGGGTGACTACTGACGTGGGTTTCGGTTTAGCGGTTCTATATCACTGCCCTCCAACAGGTACCGGCTATGTGCGAAACACGATCGGTAGAAAACGTCGAAGCCATGACACTTCTAGTGATATATCATCTCCGCTCTGCATCAAGTCAAGGTGTTTGGTATATGATTGGGCTCGCCATGCGCACTGCAATCGACCTCGGACTCCATCGGAAAGCCAACGAGATCAACCTGGACCCGATCACGGCCCAGATGCGCCGTCGCCTTTTCTGGACGGTTTACTATCTTGAAAGAGTAGTTTCGATGTCACTTGGGCGACCATTTAGCATCTCTGATAGACACATTGACCTCCCCCTCCCCCTAGACATGGACGATGACATTCGCGATCCAGCGCTCCTGCCCCCGGCCTCCCCTCCATCCGACAACAACCGCATCACAACCCTAACCTTCGCGATATACTTGATCAAATTGCGACGTATCGACTCGCGCATCCAACATAAGATTTACCGTGCGGACCGACCTCTCCACTCTTTACGCTCAAAAATGGACCGTCTCTTCCTCGAGCTCGAGGAATGGAAGACATCCGCCCTCCACCGCTTCGCGGGCTCAGACCTTGACTACCCGATACTCCATTACAACCGGGCTCTCCGTCTCCTCATCCAGCCCTTTTTACCTTCGCTCACCATCACAGACCCTTATTACCACATCTGCCTCCGCGCCGCTGGCAACATCTGCCAAACCCACAAGCGCCTCCATCAAACCCTTGAATATGGCCACTCCTTTCTCGCGGTGCAAACCGTCTTCATGGCCGGCATTACCCTCCTCTACGCCCTCTGGACGCACACCGAACAAGTCTGGTCCGTCCAGATGAGCAACGACATCCGCGCCTGCTCAACCGTTCTCTTCGTCATGGGCGAACGCGCGACGTGGGTTAAGAAATACCGCGACGCTTTCGAACTCCTCGTTAACGCCGCAATGGAGAAACTCGAGGGCAGCGACACGGCAAGAACAGCCGGAATGGCTGAGTTGATGACTGCGCAACACTCCTCCGGCGGCATCGGAATCGGCCTCGGCACATCCGGCCACGGCGCCGGCTCCTCCGCCCTTCCAGACTATCCGAATAATAGTACTAACAGTAATAATAATAGCAGCAACCTTAATAATACCAACCCAGGCATCACACCCGATGTCGGCCCAGGGCCGTCCCTCGACCCGGCGAGTCAGGACCATGGTGTTCGTATGGCACTGCAGCTTGCACCTTGGATTGATCTAGAGGATGGGCCATTCTGGATGCCTGACTTCGAGACCCTAGAGAATTTCTCAGGCAATTTGTGGAGTGGCGGTGATCCGGCACCGTTTGACCCTCTTTAACCTGACACTGCCATATTGGTGTGGTTTGTTTTGGTTAATTTATTATTATTTTATCTGGCCCAAAGATGTGAATGGGTCCGATGGGGGGGGGGCGCTACGCGGCATGCCGAACAAAAAGGAGCCGTTTTCCAAACCCCACCCGGAAAAAGATACAAGAGGCTTTGGGTTCACCGGTGTCCATTCTTGGACCATATTCCGCAGCGTTTCCGCTGGATCGGCCCCTGCAGCGATCCCCCACTTTATACGGGTTCTCGCCACCCAGGGGACTTTGTCGGGAAAAAAAAACGTGTTGCGCCAAACTGACAGGATTCCCGCGAACCCACATGTTAAACGGTGGAAATAGATGAGGAATAATTAAGAAGTTACGATGCATGTATGTACATCAACCCAGTACTGAAAATCAAATCCAGCATCTAGCGTTTCTGGGGCTATTTCACGGGTCCCATTCTTAGCATTAGTGTAGAATATGTAGATACGAAACTGTTTTTCCGGAGATCTTTCTCACAAAGACGGAACGAAAGTCTTCAGGCCCTTGGCAATCCGTTGGATTTGGCCGGTGTAGTACACCTACATGTGGCGGGATTAGTTCCTTCCTCAACAAAATGTTTTGTGTGGAAAAGAAGCAGATGAAGAAAAAAAACATACACTCTCCACCCCTGCACCAATTGCGCTAAATGGAATCCATTTAGCGTAAAGAGGTACAGGTACTTTATTCAGTGACAACTGCGCTTCGTCATCTGGTACACTTTCATCTAGAAGTAACTGCGGGAATTTGGCATCAATGGCAGCTGGTCTTCCGATCCCAATAAGGTCGCATGCGTTCTGTTTAATGGCGTATTCGGCTCCAGCTCGTGTTCGAAAACCTCCCGTTAGCATGAGGATGAGGTCTGGGTAGCGCTTTCGAACTTCAGTTGCAAATTCAATGAAGAAGGCCTCTCGGGCAGCTGTGCGGGCACTTTTGGCGGGTTGTTGTTGCTCAGAATTTCCGCGTCCCATCATCTGTTTTTTGTATTCAAATGTTAAATTTGAGCCGTATATGGAGAGGGGGAAATAGAGATACCTCTGGGTTCTCGTAACTCCCACCGCTAATCTCCAGAAAATCAATCCCTTCTTTCGCAAGGAGTCCGATTTGTACCATTGTTTCTTCGAAACTAGAAGAGTTAAAATCGGCCGAGTTCATTTTCATTCCAATACAGAAGGTTGGAGGCACCACTTTGCGGCATTCACGGATGATGTCGAGGATGAATTTCGCACGTTTCTCCGCTGAGCCACCGTATGCGTCTGTTCTCACGTTGGACTTTCTCTTTGTTATTTTTCTTATGTCGACATCTCAAATGCGCAAATGCTTTGACACATACCTTTGGGTTAAGAAACTGATCTTTTACAATGTCAGTATATAGCACAAAGCACATACATCAAGGTAGAGCCCGCATTAGAAAACGGAAAGAGGCATACCGATCAAATACCCATGCGCACCGTGCAGCTCTATACCCGAAAACCCACTATCAGCCATTAACCGGGCCGTATCCACAAATTGACGGGTAACGCGGTCGATATCTGCCTGGGTCATCTCGCGAGGAGGTGAGAATACAAGCCAGAGCAACCACTGCTGCAAAAACCCATCTCCCATATGCAATGGGATATCGCTTGCTGAGAGCGTCGACCCAAAGAGACCCCTGCGTCCTGCCGGGCGGGGTGACTGTCGACCAGGATGAGCAACCTGCACGATAGATGGAACACCGTGCTGTTGGCATGCGGTAGCATATTTACTCCAGATCTCGACCAAGTCTGAATCCGTTTCCTTCCCCCGGTACTCGCGTGAGAGAGCGCAGTCATATGGGCTCCCGAGATGGTTGATATCAACTTGGACATTCCCTACATTTCTCCCTCTTAGCATTTATTGGGCACTGGGTTTGTGGGGGGACTGGTATAACCTGTAAGAACGCTCCCCCAGCCGCCTTGGCCCCATTGGTCGTAGACACTGAGTAAAGTCGGCGTTGGTGCGCTTTCTGCGCTGGCCATCATCTCGGCCATTGCGGCCTGTACGGTTGCGCGTGTTAAACACTGGACAAAAACGCACTCAGATCAAGTGATCTACCTTGGAGAGACGGTTGGGGAGAACCAACCCGCAGGGGAGCCTGACGGCATCTCCCAAAGTCGATGGCATTATCTGACGGGGAATAGAACAATTGAACAAAAAGTAAGGGATTAGTGAATGAATCAGTAGGCTAGGGATGGGGTAGTAAAGCGAGAGGAGTTGGTGTTCTTTATCATTGCCCTATGAAAGTATTTTTCTTGATAAACCCCTCGACGGGCCGTACGGAGTAAGTGGCAACCGAGGCAGCTTGGATTCCACCACATGGGAGCAGCGTCCTTGGCGTTGGAAGGTGGAGAAGCCGAAGAACATCCATCTCGTTACTCAATGCTTCAGCAGTTACGTATCCTTCTTCTACCTCGCCACAAATTTGTCAAGGATATGAGATGGATGATTATACCGGCCGAAATTGTTGGTCAATGGTTCCGCCGGGCTGTGCCTTTTGGGCTTTCCGCAAAACCAAGTATTTTCCAGCTGAGGTGATGCATTTCTACCCTCATCGGTCAAACCCGTAACATGCACTGTGTAACTCTCCAGGGTTCTGCGTTTGGCAGATAGTAATAGTTCGAAATGGATGGAAAAAAGGGCTGCTTCGAAAACCTTCTGTCATAGCTTAATGAGTAATAATTTGTAATCCTCCCAGGCACCAGTAGTTACACAATGTAATTGAGTGGAGTTTGGCCAGAGCGAACCTACCGTGAATCCAACAACATTTACCTGGATTTAGTATAAGTTTGTCGAAGCTTATTCTTGACCAGATTGGAGATTGAATGGAGAGCGAATCAGACCAGGTGGTTTTGAGGGTCGGGGATATGAATCCATCCGCTTCTCCACTTCACGTGCCAGCCGGATAGACCTGTGCGGGGATGCCTCCTTCGCTGATCAATTCCCTTCCTTGCATCAGGGACGGGGAACGGATCATTAAAGTGTGGATGTGCAAGCGGCGCTTTTCTGGGGCTCTTTGACAGAAGCAGTGGTGTAACGGCGGAAACTGTTCGACGAGTCAAGAGGGGCTCATTCCAGGTGATCACGGGATCCATGCGGCCTTGAGCCAGGTTTGAGGATGCCAGAGAGCAAAACCATTAAGCCCTACGAGATACTTCTTAAAGTGTAAGTTACCCCTCCTTCAAGTGAAGAAAAGAGATACCAAGAAATTAAGCTCAACTTGTTCATTGAATCATACAATTTTACCCAAAACCCACGGAGATGTAAGCTAACCAATCCCAGTCCCAGATTCGGTATGCGACACTAGAGAAAAGAGGTATTAAAGGTAGGCGGAATCGCTGAAAGAACGGGGTATCCAGGAAGGTCTGTCCTTCCAAGCGACGTGTCGAACCACAAAGAAAAAAAAGATAAAAAACGCGCTCCAAATCAAGTTCAAACCAACCTGGGCATGCCAGTATTAGAAATTGGAAACGAATGCGAAAAAGTCAAGGTTGTTATCGAGAAAAGAACGAAAACACCGAAGAGGAAAATAAACGGAGGGAAAGGCGAGAATACCGGTCCTTACAATTTAGCATTTTTTTCAACATCCTCCACACCATTTAGGGTCAGCGAAGTAGGACCCAGGCTGGACAGAAGGGCGCCAACTTCCCTCTCCAGAGCGTGAACTTCGGAGTGAGGGTCATACATGCGAGCCTTGATCCACGCATCCAGATTATCGTCATTCATCGTGCGCAGAGCAGTCTCGCGGTCAACCTTGGCATCTTGGGCAGCCCGAATGACATTTCGGGCGACCACGATGCTGACTTCGCGGATTCGGGTCAGGTCAGGGTAGAGGAGACCACGATCGATCTCTTCTGCCGTTAGGGCCTTGGAGAGAGCCTCACCAGAGGCATAGATCATACTGTCGGTGACCTTGACGGATTTGGATAGAATAGTGCCGAGACCGATTCCAGGGAAGACGTACATGTTATTTCCTTGTCCGGGGTAGTACGTCTTAGTCTGGCCAGCCGAGTTGGTAAAGGAGAGCGGCTGGAAGGGAGAGCCGGAAGCAAAGAGGACCCGGCCATCAGTGTGAGTCACAGCATTCTCAAAGTCACACTCGGACTTGGAGGAAGGATTGGATAGAGGGAAGATGATGGGGCTGGTGTTCCAGTCTGCCATCTTACGCAGGATCTCTGGGGTAAACACGCCACCGAGGGTCGACAGGCCCATGAGGATAGTCGGCTTCACATGGTCGACGACGTCCTCGAGGGTCTTGAATTGCTGACCTTGGTTATCTGTTCGGGCGAAGTATACCTTGTGATCGGCGAGCCTGTCTCCCCGGTCCGCTGTCACAAGCCCCTTGGTATCAACCAAGTAGAAGCACGATCGGGCTTCATCCTCGGTCATACCTTCGCGCATGAAGAAGGCAACAATCTGTTTGGCGACACCCACACCGGCACTTCCTGCACCTAGAAAGACTGCCCGGTGCTCCTTGCAGGGGAGTCCAGAGCGCTTCACGGCATTGATAACACCGCCGAGGATGACGGCACCTGTGCCCTGGATATCATCATTGAAGCAGGTATATACGTCTCGGTAACGCTCAAGAGCAGGGAAAGGGTTCTTGAAGTCTTCGAATTGAATGACAATACTAAGCGAGTAAAGAAGCTCCGTTAGCCCCCGAGTTTATCGGAAGATATTGGGTAGATCTGGGATAAACTACTTACCCCGGCCAACGCTCCGTTAGGGCGGCCATTAGCTCATCCAAAAACTCCCGCTCTTCATCGGCAGTAATTTTGTCACGTCGGCTACCCATGTACAGCGGGTCTTCCCGGAAGGACTTATTGCTTGTCCCCAGATCGAGAGTCAAGGGCAGGGTAGCTTCGGGTCTAATACCCGCGCAGGCAGTGTATAGAGCAAGTTTACCAATGGGGATTCCCATTCCATTAATGCCAAGGTCACCTAGACCGAGAATTCGGGAACCATCGGTGATGCATGTGATCTCCACATTGGGCTGGGGCCAGTTGGCGATGACAGCAGCCAAGTTCCCCCGATCTTCCCAACTCAGGTACATACCTAAACGGAACAGTTAGCGGACTAGTTTGATTCGTCACATGTTGATTAGTTTGGGAATTCCGAACTGACCTTCCGGCTGTTGGTAGATCTCGGACCATCTCTGACAGGCTTCTCCAACGACCGGGGTATAGATCAAAGGGGTCAATTCCTATTCGACCATTAATTTATTGATCCACAAGCAAGATGCGTCATCGAGGCTTTTTTTCCCTCACCTTCAGATGGTCTGTGACCAGACGGTAGAACAAATGCACATTATTCTTGCGAAGGGTGCTGAGATAGAGGAATTTGTCAATGGCTGTTTGCTTCAAGGCCAACTGTGCAAGACCTGCGGCCGAGTTAGCTTCCCAGCCATGACAACAACCTAACCATCTCCATCATCCCGCAGAAGTATACGTACACCGGGTTTTTTGAACTTCGTATGACTCTGCGCGTGGGGGCGTTAAGCCGTATGTGCGGAGGTATTTGCGAATATAGGCAGGATTAGCGGTATCGTAATTGGGCTCCCTGTAAACTCGGAGAAGAGGTGTTTTCATCAGTAATCAATTCTTCAGATTATATGAAAAATGGCAGTGAAAAATCAAGGCAAAAATTTTTGCCCTCAGTTTCCAAAATCTCCAATACGACCACCGGTAACACAATAGCTAGCATAGTGATAACACCCAAATTTCAAAGAAGAGCTGGACATAGTAAAATAAGATGCGCCTGGAGACTTACATATTGTTAGAATGATTCACATATGGGGTCGCGTGGACCGGCCGACTTTGTTGCGAGGGAAATCGAGCCATGGGGGATAGCTTGGTCACAGTAGAGAGACTTTGTGTATGAACACCAAGAGCGGAATAAGATGAAGTAAGAGAAGAGGAGGGGATAGAGGATTGAAGCAATTGAGATGACGAGATCACAGGTGGCACTCTTATTTTATGTCTTATTCTTCTGCGCACTAGCATTGAACCCCCCTGAGAAGGAACCCACAGCATTCCGAAAATCAAAAGACAACGCCCTTGTGATCTCCAACAGAGAGGTCGTTGCAAGGACTATGAACCAGGGCCAGTTAATGCTAAACGACGAGTCTGGGGGGAAAATCGGGAAGAGTCGGGGACCAAGGAACCAGTCAGGGAAGTCGGGATCGAAACGGTGGATATCGGGGGGCGATGGTTGCATGGCAGCGAACCGTTTCAACCGAGTCACAGAAGTGGAAATAATGGGATACGAAGCTTTTGGGAAATTTGGGGGGAGAACAAATGGCATTGGGACGGGTGTGGAGAAAACGGGAAAGCTCTCCGAATCCGACAATGCGGAGAAAAAGAAAAAAGAGACGCGCAGAGGAAATGAAAGGGCAGGAAAGACGAATGAGAGCAGGCAATTGGAAAGGGCTGAAAGATGTTGGTGAGGTATTTCTTCGCTCAGGACGACAGCTACGTTGTAGCACCGGGTACAGTTAGGCGTTGAGCTGTATTCTTAGCCCTGTTCAAGGGAAGCAAAAGATGACATGGGATTGGGATTTTTTGTTGGGAGCACACGACCGACCCCTTTGTTGTCTTGATTGTTTTCGTTTCTTGATTTTTGGGACAAACCTTTACTGTGATCTGACTGTATTTACATGATCATGAGTGATAAATTTACAATTATTTGAGGCCTTTTCTCTTCCTCCAGGAAATTATTCATGTTCATTACAATTACTGTTGGAGCTCCGTTGTTCTTCCCCAAAAATATTTTCGGCAGATTCTAGACTGGTTCTAACTTCTAAGCCATCCATCCTTTTTTTTTTGTCGACCAGTAATTTTTTTTCCCTCTTGTAATAAACTTCGGACTCCGTCGACTGGTGACGCATCGAGCCAAAAATTTGTAAATAATTATAAAAAAAAATACGGTGTAGTTCCCAATATAGTACGTAAGAGAACGCAATAACCGATTCAGGTTATTTAATAGAAATTATTCTTATTAAAGCAAGAATGCGAGAGAGACTGTGTTAGGATCCTTACTTCGTTTCTACCTGGGGAGGAGGATATCCGATATGAGATCCCGATCAGAGTATCTTTTTTTCTTTTACCCTCTGTTTTTCCCTGCGGTAGTGGAGCCGACCCAGAACCACACCCTGGACGGCAGTGGGCGCTTCACTCGAATGGATGTACCAGCAAAAGGGACTGGTGGATCGGGTCTCATGTGGCATAATTAGGCTAAGGTAGCTGCTTTCCACTGCCAGAGCTAACTGCCATTCCCGGCATGCGCTAAGATAGTCGGATGACCCAGTCGGGACTAACTCTGAGAGGAAGGATTCTGGACTGATACTGGGGTCGGAAACTCGTGAAAGCACAAGGCGCTCCTCAGGAGCATCAGATTATTATCAGCGTATCACAGTTGAACTGTTGGGATTTCCTTTCGTCTTCGTTTCAATCACTCCTTGAGTCCTTAAGAGTCCTTGGGCTTCCCCGCAGCCTAGGTAGTTAGGTGCGCGGCCCGGACATTGACCGAATTCGGCTTGTGGCCGGGAATTAACTGAACTGGGAAGCGCACTCATCACTAATTTTTGTGACTCATGCGGAGATGTCAAGAACTCGCTCCCTTGGATTCGATTTACTCTGGCTCGGAAGAAGCCCTGAGCCTGTTGAAAGGCGGCTCGTGACTATTATTGCAAAGCACCGAGGATCGTTGACAAGAAGGAAAAGAAGGGGGGGAAAAGTAATACTAATCATTATAACCACATCATAAAACGGTTCCGTATGGCGCCGATTTCAATTCGTCTCGCATGTCGGGATGCAGCGTGATGTACAACCACATTCCAGACTGACTTTTTTGCTCTGCGTGAGACAAAGTACCTCGTGCGACAGCAAGAAAGGGGGGGAAAGTAGAAAGGTACGGGTTCAGTAATGAGTGATTTATTTGCTTTCTGTGATATGAATCGTTTTCGTCTCCAAAGGACTACAGCCCCCAAATGCCAACACTGACTCCTCAGTATTCGCCAAATAATCAAGGGTTGAAATGGCCTCGCTTTGCGCCGATCGGTTCCGGCCGAAAAGAGATTCGGAGAGAGAGCAGCCAGTATAGTTCATTTACCTGTTGCGGGAGGTTGGACCTGCCGCAAACCTAGGTTCCTCAGGCCTCTAGTCGTCGACTTTGCCCTTTGACCCCCCACCCGGAATTATTTAAGTCTCTCCTAGGCGACGGAGCCGACTATCGTGCACTTTCTCCGCAGAGTCCGCACCCACCTTGGAAATGGCTTCCACTGGATCCATCAGGGGAGATTGTCATCTTCGGTTCAATTGGATAAAAAAATCAACGTGGACCGTGCAGTCGCCAAGGGAAGAATGGACTCGAGTCGAGTCGAGTCTCATTAATAATAATATCACCCGAAGTTCTAGCGGCTAACGAGTGACGAGTAACAACCGAGATACATTTTTGTGATGGTTGTTGTGAGGGATTACGATAGATATCCATAATGTGCAAATGTACGAGGAGAGTGCCTTGCCTTTCCGAATGTGTCCGGACTACTCCGGGCTTACATCTCCTCCCCGAGTCCTGTATTAAGTGTATCAGCCACACGAGGAGAGCGATCTTGGCGACAAAAGTGAAAGCTGGGGTTTGTCTGCGAGGCAGATCCCAATACACTTTTGACCTCGAGATGAGACACATGGATTTTTAGGAATAAAAAAAAACAAAGAGAAATGAAACAAAAAGGCCACCCTCCTGTCGTCTATGCAGAATTCTATATGCATATTCCATAATATACAGAGGACTGGATTCAGAAAAATACTATCAGCTGCGAGCGCCTCTTCAATGAGAAGAGACAAGCGGCATCCATTCTCACTAATTCACCATCAAAGGGGAATAATGAGGGACAGGAAGCACCAACCGAGTGAAAGGCGTACAAAAAGATGAGAGTCGATTGGGAAAGACACATCCTGATGCGAGGCGCCCACACAGTCTCTTGTTTACTGGGTAGATCACAATCCAGCCCACTTCGGATTATCAGATTGGGGGACCTGAGGTCTGATCGGTGACCACAGATTACGGCAGCATTCAGGATTCCCTTCAGCTCCCAACCAGTCATAATGGGAACCACTTGACCCGGAGTCACTGAAGTCCATAAATCAAAAAGGAAGGTGTCACAGAGCACAAGAAAGTTCTGCCGAATCCCTAGACTGGTACTGTGGGCCAGTATCTCCATCTACGACCATGGCATTTGCTATCTTAGCCTGTCTATCGAGTCTAGGGCCCTAGGAGTTTAGGGAGGGGTTTAGGCTGGCTTAGGTCGTATGGGACAACTCAGCCACAAGCCCTGTTGAGGAGCTAAACAACCCTATTGTGCCCTACGTGGGCCGCTGAAGATCAAACTGAACTGGAAGAGGAATGGATGGCAGTTGAACAAGGGTTTCCGAGATTTTAACTCTCAATCAATGTCACTCACCACGACCGATGACAGTCTATTTCGGGTTCAAAGGTAGTTCCTTCCTCTTCTAACCCGAAGAAGTGCTGTTGATAAGCATCGGCTTACCCACTTCTCCAGCAGCTTTTCCGAAAAAGTTTAAGCTGCAGGAATGACGAAGCTTAGTTGATGCATTATAAGCAATATCTATTTTCCTTTTTTCATTTCAACTCCTCCGGAGGACTCTTATTTTCTGAGCCAAGACAACTCAATAGTCCAACATATAGTGGGGAAATATGGGAAATGCTAACCGATCCCAATGTGATGACTCGGGCATAAGAACGATTTGTTGGCTCGGGGCATTTCCCTAAAAGGAGGACACAGCATAGAAAAGGATTATGTGAGAGAGCGGAAAACTGGCCAATGGCCATGACCTGTGACGTTTTGGAGCCAACGCTAAAAATCGGGAATTGACTTGAATTAAGGCAGATAAAGCCAGAGCCAGAGCTCTGTCATTTTTTTTTTCTCACTGTGTTGTCAGATCTGACAGGCGGTCCGTGAGTTAAGGCGCCAGCCAACACCGATTGGCCATTATTATTCCCGCGCATCAGGAGAATAAGATCGAGCTCATTTGCGTTCGTTCCTCATCGTGAAATGGATATCCATAATGAGGGGCCTTGTAGAAGGGGGGCTTCAATATCCAGTAACATGTTGTCGAGAGCTTGAAGATTTTGAAGGAGTACCTGAGGACAAATCACCTGACGGTAAAGCGGCGAGATGCAGTGACGCAAGAGTGAAGCTGTGTGTTAAGCAACCAAGCAAGGGAGCTCGGACGAGTTAGCTGTCGAACAGGGATCGCTCCAGCTGGCCCGTTTAACTGAAGCTGCCATGCCACAGCCCCCTCATTAAGTTTCTTTTCTTTCGCCTATCTCCTAAATGGGCCTGTGGGTTCCTGTCTGGTCTGGATATTAAGCCTGTTTATTTTCGCCATCTACCTAGGAGCTGGGAGGGCATTGCGGTGAGATTTGCGCAAGTATCATCACTACCACAGCGCAGACATGTCTCGAGCGGAGATAGAGCCTCTCCTCCCTCGCTACGAGGGCGACACAGTCCTCCAGCGTCGCTTGCACCAGAAACTACATACTTACCAGATGATCCGCGCCCTTTCCGAAGGTTACATGCCCTCTACCGAGCAAGCCATCGTCAATCTTCGCACTCTGTTGACCTTCGATATTCTCAACCCTCACACACCAGAAATAGGCTCCGTTGGCCGTCAGATCATTCGTGATTGTCGCCTGTGGATTCAACTCTTTATCGAACTTTTGCAGGATAAGAACCGCGATGATCAATTGCAGGAGCTCTTGTGGCGTCTTTCTAGAGCAAGAGTATCGCTCAACCTTGGCCGGGTCTCACAACATGCTTCACACACCAGAGCTACCGCGGACACTAAAGCAGGTACCATTATACTCCATGTTTTACTGACAAATTCCATCATAAACGGCGGCCTAATTTGATGGATTTTTTAGCGTACGATAGCCTTCGGACCGTAGGGGATTTGTTGTTGACAAATGCCGATTTCCGTCTTTTTGTCAATGACCTGGTCACCGTGGGACGCGAAATTTTCTCTGATACAGCCTTTTCGTTATCGAAGACGTCGGAGGAAATCGGAGAAGAGCTCAAGCCCTCACCACAAGATGTGGAAGCTCTCGGTGGCGCAGGAGCAGACAGGGATAATGACGTATCAAATGAGGAATTGCGTGAGGAGGTATCTCAAACTGCGGAGGTGATTGGCAGTGGATTGTCTCGTACCGGCCAGGAAGCCGTTGAGTCTACTAGGGAGCACTTGACTGGTAGGGAGCAGGAGACACTGGTATATCGGTTGAAGCAGACAGTTTTGAAGCTTCGACAGCGAACGGATTATACAGACTCGGTTGCCACCGTGGGGCATCTAGTGCAGCAGTACGCCAAGACCTACTCACACGCTGCAGCGGATGTTATCGTAACGACAGAGGAAGAGGCCGATATAAACGAGGACCTCAAACAGGCGATTCAGAAGTTTTGGTCCCTCCTGAAATCTCTGGGAGAACGAAGCGAATGGGAGATTTTGGAACAAAGGTTCAATCATGTGGTGCAACATGCTAACAAAGACCCCGAGTTCGAAGATCTCATATCAGAAATAGGGTGTGCCGTTCAGGAATTCTTGACCAAGCCCGACTCCCTAGACTCCGCACCTGAAAAGATTGGTAAGCTGAAGGAGAAATCAAAAGAAGTTGGAGGCGAATCTAGTTTGCGAGACGATGTAGACAGTTTCCTCGCCCAGGCCAAAAGGGCCCTACAAACGATCACCAAAGACAGCGCAATGTCCAAGTTGATCGCTGCAAGTCAGAAAATTTACAACGATGTGTCTAGAGGCTACTCCAACCGACGGGAAACGTTGCCAGCAGACATACTGGAGAATTTTCTTCCTCTTATTATTCGCAGTATTCAGTACATTCCGATCCCGCGTTTGGAAATCTCCTCACCAGAGGTAGACCTGCTAGTAGAGAATTTGATTCTAGAACCCGGTCACACTGTGAATTTTTCATCCTTCCTTCCATACCGCATGCACGTCACGACGCGAAATGACATCGACATCTTGAAGAAGCATTCAAAAAAAACCACCACTGATATCAAGACCACTTTCACGGCCACAGTTCAGGGTCTAAATCTCAGTGCTTCGGAGTTCGGATATTGGATTCGTACCCATAAGGCCCCATTTTTCCACTTCAAAGACGAGGGAACCGCAAGCTTCTTCCTAGATAGAAGGGGTGTTGACATTTCCCTAGATGTTGAAGTGGGTAGGGATCGCTTGGAGCAGATTTTCACACTTCGTGGAGTGCGCGTACAAATCCACAAGCTTGATTACAAAGTGCACCGGGGCAGGTGGAGATTCTTCTTCTGGCTGACCAAACCTTTTCTCAAGCACATGATTCGCCGAGTGCTAGAGAAGAAGATCGCAGAGCAAATCGTTCAGGCTGCCAATGCATTGAACCGTGAGCTCGTTTTTGCGCGAGAACGTCTACGTGCTGCGCGTATCGCCAACCCTCAGGATCTATTCAGTTTCGTGCGTGCAGTGTTGGCTAGGCTAACGCCTGCCCCTGGGGACACTGAGACTCGAATCGGTATCGACGCACCCGGCAGTGGGGTTTTCAAAGGCGTTTACGCCCCAGGTAGCCTCCTCAAAGTTTGGCATGAGGAATCGTTACAGGCCCAGGAAGCGATTGAGGAAGGAGACGAAAGTCAAGGACTCGGACGCACATGGCGAAATGAAATTTTTGATGTCCCTTGTTGAGTGCATCGTGTATATTGACAGGGCCATTGGTTGTGATCCACTCATCATTGGCTTTCTATAGTTTTTATGACTGATTTCCTTGTCTCTTCCTTGGTTTTCTCCGCCGCAGCAACGAATTAGTATAGTACTGGCATGGCGGTGGATTAGGTCGAATTAGGGGCGGTAGCAGTCAAAATAGAGCACAAAAGGGATCATAGGAGACCCTGGGGCTTGCAGTGGTAGATAACTTAATTTGTAGTTTCTTAGTTGATGACTGCTTGGGCGTTAGTTACAACAACCGAGGGAGTAGTGCACGTGATTCGGACCGGATAAACCACATCACCGTTGCGGCCACCTAATCGAAAGCTCTCAAGAACGCATATTATTCGCGGACCGCCGATAACACTGACAGACCAAATCTCAAACCACGTTCTCGAGTTCTTCACTGATCTTGAGGCTTACGGTCGGAGCTTTTGAAAATATTACTTATTTCACGGGGCTGAATTTTACATCCTTCAATTAAACAATTCACTCTTAGAATACAAGCGAGAGTGAGAAACAGATCGGATTGATACTTGCTACTATCTTTTCCGTTCTGGGCAACTATTGAATACTGCCAGATATTGTCAGCCCATCCAACCTTCTTCCTCAACTAAAAAAAAATACCACATGAGCTGCGGGTGCAGCCAGTCGCCAACAGCGATTCACAATGCGTCTAATTCTCCTAGTCCTTGCTATTGCGCTGGCTCTGGTGCAGCTGGCGCTGGCCGCGGAGGATTACTATAAAATTCTCGGATTAGACAAATCAGCATCAGAGAAAGATATCAAAAAGGCATATCGAACATTGAGCAAGAAGTTCCACCCTGACAAGAACCCGTGAGTTATGATTCACAATCCTCTAATCCTTGAGTTGAAGCTTTCATGGTCTGGTTCAGAGCGCTGACCAGCGTACGATCATTTCCTAGAGGCGATGAGTCCGCACGGGAGAAGTTCGTCGGGATAGCCGAAGCCTACGAAGTCCTATCTACAGCTACCACACGCAAGATCTACGACCAATATGGCCATGAAGGAGTTGAACAGCATCGCCAGGGAGGAACGGCCGGTCGCCAAGCGAACGACCCGTTCGATCTGTTTTCGAGATTCTTCGGCGGTGGAGGTCACTTTGGCCACGCTCCGGGCCACCGAAGAGGGCCAGACATGGAATTCCGCATTGGATTACCACTCCGCGACTTCTACAACGGCAGGGAGTTCGAAATCATGATCGAGAAGCAGCAGATTTGTGATTCATGTGAAGGAACGGGGTCGGCAGATCGTCATGTTGTCACGTGCGATAAATGCTCCGGACGGGGAGTGGTTATCAAGAAGCACATGTTGGCTCCGGGGATGTACCAACAGGTCCAGGCTCACTGCGACAAATGCGGTGGCCAAGGCAAAACGATTAAGAAGCCGTGTCCTGTATGCCACGGCCAACGGGTTGTTCGACGGGAGGTGGAAACAGCAGCTACGGTGGAGCCGGGCATGGACAAGGGCACGCGATTGGTGTTCGAGAACGAGGCGGACGAGAGTCCCGACTGGGTTGCGGGTGACTTGGTGCTGATTTTGGAGGAGAAGGAGCCGGAGCTGGGCCACGCGGAGGAACACCGGACAGATGGAACGTTTTTCCGACGAAAGGGACGGGATCTGTTCTGGAAGGAAACTCTGTCGCTCCGTGAGGCTTGGATGGGCGAGTGGACACGCAACGTCACCCATCTGGATGGCCATGTGGTTCAGCTTGGGCGCAAGCGGGGTGAGGTCGCCCAACCATTGGCTGTCGAAGCGGTTGAAGGTGAGGGCATGCCGTTCTACGCTGATGGCCATATCCATGACCATGACGATGAGGGCTCGGGTAATTTGTACGTGGAGTACACTGTAATTCTCCCAGATCAGATGGAGAGTGGGATGGAGAAGGACTTCTTTTCCCTGTGGGAGAAGTGGCGCAAGAAGCATGGGGTCGATCTAGGGAAGGACAGCGGACGACCTGCGCATATAGTGAAGGATGAGTTATGATCGAAGTAGCATGAGTGGTTTAGGCCGTGTGTATTTTTTTTTATTTGGGCTATACCAGTTAGATATCTTGATAGATCATAAACCAGTTAACCACTCCTTAGAGCCTGCTAAATCACCCTATTATGTTATTATCGTACTGAGGGACGATCAAAACATCTTCAGGCCAAAGACAGCCACCAGTAAGCGATATGATTGGACGCCGAGATATACTCACTGTTTGTCCCAAAATGCCGGCAAAACCACACCGCCTCCTCATATCCCAAATTTTTTTCCTTCATCTCCACCTTGGAAAACCATCAGGGCCAACAAAGCAATCAATCAAAGAACCAACACCAAAAATCCCTCAAAATGGTCCGCCAACTCAAATACCACGAGAAAAAGTCAGCCCCCCACCCCTACTTTGATTGAATTAGAAAAAAATTTAACAAAACCCGATTGATGACGGTGAAGACTCCTCCGAAAAGTAAACTTCCACACCTACAAAAATGAAAACAACCACCGCGAATATGCCATCCGCCAACGATACCACCTCCAAGACCCTATGGACTACACCAAATACTCCAAGATCTGCGGCTCCCTACGCCAGTTGGCCCACAAGCTCTCCGCGCTCGACCCGAACAGTGACCCGGTGCGCCAGAAATTGGAGGCCGAGGTGTTAGATAAACTGTGGCGGATGGGGATCTTGAAACAGTCGCGCGAGCAGGGGGCAGGGTTATCGAAGGTTGAGCGGGAGGTGACGGTTAGTGCGTTTTGTAGGAGGAGGTTGGCGGTTGTTATGGCGAGGAGTGGGATGGTGGAAAATATTAAGACGGTGAGTTTCTTCCCCCCCTCTTCTTTCTTTTTGAATGTGTGGGCATGTGTGGGCTAATGTTGGACTTGGACAGGCTGTGACGTTCATCGAACAGGGCCATGTTCGTGTGGGTTCTGAGGTGGTGAATGACCCGGCTTACCTGGTGACGAGGAATATGGAGGATTTCGTGACCTGGGTGGATAGCAGTAAGATCAAGCGGACGATTATGAAGTATCAGAATAATCTGGACGATTTTGATCTCATGTGAGAGAGGCATCTCTCTTGCTGCTGTCACAATTTCTACCCTGCGTTTTCGGGTGATTTCTGGTTTTTTTTGTATATACCCATAACGGTTATTTTTGTCGCATTCTAGGCGTTGATGGCTTTGCTTAATTAAATGAAAAGAAAAGTCTTGTCTCTATGTCTTTAATAGTTTATGTGTATATCCGGCTGCTAAAAAACTATCCTTCTTGCATTTGTCAATTATTAAATATATAGCAAAAGGACCCGATTACTTTCTATTCGTTGGGCTCTTGTTATTGGCCCCCGGGTATCATAATTCCAAATCTCACACTTCGCTCAAGTAAGGAAAATGCAAACGGAGCAAGACAAGAACAGGGTCGTTTATTCCGGCCAGACCAGTCATGAAAGAGAGCAGACAGAACTAGGATGTCCTTGTCTTACGGCGACTCCCCATCGTATGAATAACCAGCTTCTTCTTCAGCTTCAAGCCACTTAGGGATGTTTTGGGTCCGGGCTCGTCCGGGATATCCATTCGAAATCGTCGTACACTACCCTCGTAGTTTCCCTTGCCGTCTTTGTCCTCTTCGAAGAAAGGCATCCGGCTGTCCCCAAACTGGCACCACTTCGGTGCTACCCGCCGCCAAAGACCACGTACTCCGCTGCTAGCTCGGTCGATTTCTTGGTACTCGCGGCGTCGGGTAGAGGGAGATGTCCAATCGATCACAGTTGGTGCTGGATGGATCGACGGAATGGAGTCGATGCGACGGTCATAGCTATATGAGTGTCTGGAGCGGTCCAGCTCCTGTATGGAAATAGAAGGGCGGCTGACGAGGATTGGAGAAAGAGGGGGCGAGTTCAAGGTGGAGGAAGTACGGAGCGAACGAGGGGGGCTCCGGGGACTGATCGGAGATGGAGACCTTCGCGTTTGCGTGCTG
This sequence comes from Aspergillus biplanus, assembly GCA_027569045.1. Taxonomy (NCBI): domain Eukaryota; kingdom Fungi; phylum Ascomycota; class Eurotiomycetes; order Eurotiales; family Aspergillaceae; genus Aspergillus; species Aspergillus biplanus. Next base: position 451,514 of record JAPDEJ010000035.1, read on the forward strand.
GGTCTCGTTGTTTCTTGGTCCTGAAATAGTCGACAGGATTCCCGGTGCAGGGCAAGAAGGTTCTCGCGCCGGACGGGGGAATCTGGTAATGATGGCGTCAGAGAGGTGGTGGTGGCGGTCCGACGGTGGGAGTGAAGGGAGCTCCCTCGACTATTCGGGGTAGAATGACGGGTACTTCGAGATGCAGAACGAAGTTGACCAGGGGAGTTAGTCGAGGGAGATGGTGGCGAGACGGTGCGTTTCCGTTTAGGCGTCCGGATTTGAGCCGGCGAGAATGAGGGTAATGTCGGTGTTGAAGTTCGTGTAGTGTCTATAACGTGCGTCTCCATACTGAAAGGCATACAGGCACGATCCAAAACGGAAGGATCGCCGCCTGCATCCATCACTGTCCTGTTGAGTTCGAGGGTGTTGCAGGAGCGTGAACTCGAGATGGGGTTCACGGCGTGCGATATAGTTCTGGAAGAGAGAGCGAGGGACGGTAGCGGAGGAGCCAGTAGCAACGAAGACGATGGGACCTGCCCAGAATCGGAGCAAAGTGGAGTAGATGCAAGGGTAGATTGGACGAGGTGCAGCAAGTGGCTGCTATTATTATTATTATTGTTTTTTGTGTTATTGTGATTGTCCCCAGTGCGGGAACAATAGACGCCACCGAGAGGGAGATGGCGATGGCATGTGAAGGAGGCAGCCATAGTGTTCACACCTGCGTCATCAGGTGCCAGAGAAAACAATCACAGAAGCTCGGAACAAACTTCACATGCTCATTGCCAAATGGCACCAGTCACTGGCGGAATCGGGTAGATGATCAACAGCAGCCCATGGACGACAATGGTAATTTGTCAAATGCAATTAATCGGCTTTCTCTCCAACGCCGACGAGGTAAAGTGAGGACCAGGGCGTTCCTTTATGTTTGAGCGCCAACCGGACCACACTATAAGATTAGGGTTCTGAGAGGGGAGAACTAAGTCTGAGCTACGGGTCTGGAGGGGGAGAAAAAGAGAGCCATCCAATCAGCAAGGCGACAGGCCAGAACGAGTATCCTGGACGAAGAACTTAGACTCACTGGTTGGACCCATCATAGCCCCGGATAATTCTCCGATCAGACGAGACCAAGGAAATGTGGACGGAAGGGAGAAGAGCGCGGGCTCTGTTTGGAGAGGAAAAAGTAATACTGAGAGGTCAGGCGGAACGACCCAAGAGGCATCCTTACTGCGTGATTTATATTCATTCTGAAAGGGATTCCAGCGCATAGGGGAAGTATGGAGACCCTCCAAAGCGGCAGCAGAAACATGCTCTGTCTGGCTCCAAATACACACGCTACAGAATTAGTGGCTCTCATCGAGGACCCATAAAAATAGTCCCCATGCCTCGTAACTACTGTTGCCGCTAGGTAAGAAGATATACTAACTAGCAGACTCGAGCAGTCGCCTTCGTAAGTTTAGTTCGTGGTTGAGCTCGGGAAGTAAATTAGTTGGACCACCGCCACGAGTCTAGTCAGCACTTTAGGCACAATTCCATCCAAAACGGTCCCTTCTGGAGTCTTGGAGAGGAGGGGAAAGAAGAATGCCCCGCAGTTAGTCAAGTATTTGGAAAAAAAAAAAAAATTTAATTTGAATAGTTTTCTGTGAAAAGAAAGCAGAAGGAAAGTCAAAATCCTCCCATGGCCATCACTCTCACTGCGTCCGTGTCCAAGATCAAATGATCCTCGCGGCAGAGGGAATTGGAACCCCGTTCGCCATTCTCGTGAGGCCGCTGTCCCTGCATACGATCTGAGATAGCAGGGTCAGGCACCAATAGACAGCACCTGAGCAGGGCCTCCTGAAACCAGTTTTCCTCCGATCGCGAAGAAGCAAAAGGGAAAGTAAGCGCCTCCCCCTGTCAAAACTTACATGAGTTACATGAGTAGTCTAGGGTGCCTCAGTCCTTCCAGACCGCTATCCCACTTATCTCCAACTCTCCATCCTCGCTTCTTTCATTTATTTTTAATTTGGAGATGGATAGGCAGAAAAGAGGGGTTTTCCCAACACTTCCCCCTTTCGCTGCCATGCCAAATTATGCCAAATCCAGACCCCTCCATTTCTGCAGCGATTTCAGATATGGGTCACATTGACTGATGATCTCCCCACCCGATATGCCCCGACTCAGCCAATCCCTGAGCCTGCAGGCCGCTTGGACCAGCACCCGCCCCAGTTCCCAACTTCTATTGGCTGCAATCCCTGACCGCCAGTTGGATTGGCTGGGAAGGCGGTAAAGGACCACCCAGGATCTGCGGACGAGGGTCGGATAGACGTTTGAGGGCACTCCGGAGATGCGCTCTGTTTCACCGAGAAGCCAGGGGTGGACTACTGCCCGACAACGTGCTATCGTTGCAGAGTATGATTGCGGTTACTAGCAAGTTAGCATGGGGAGGAACCGCCGTAGCGTCGGCCAAATCTATACGTAGAACATTCCTTTCGCTTACGGCTGCCCTTGCTTATTACTTGATTGTTTGCTCTCAAAATTCACACTCCCTTCCCATCCGCATTTCTCCTCCCAGTTCCTTCCTGACGACTTTGGAACAAACATTCAGCCATGATAATAGTAACCTGCCCAAGTCAACATTCCGTAGATCGCCACTCCAGTTCGCTATTAGGCCCCTGCTGCGCATAGATTAACTAAAAAATTGCTCCACAAACTATGTCCTGATTATGTACATATCCTCCGATCACAATGACCAATTCGCTCCGACCGGACCTAGGAATATATCAAGGAATTGAGTCAAAGGGCGACATTTCCACCTGAATCAGGATGTGTATGGTTTCAAATGCTGACCACACTGCGAACCCTTTCCCCAGAGCTCGGATATGGCTTCCGTTGGCCGCGACACGCATCGCGAGTATAATCTTCTTCTGATTCTTCCGTTTCCCTTCAAGCGAAAGGAAAAGCGGAATTGCAGCTTTATCCTACGCAATTATAATATCATTCACATCAACCCAACTGAACTTGATCGGGCCGTTTCGGAATATCTCGAGTATTAAGGTACATGCTACAGCGCTTTTCTATATCATGAATAGGTCATTGTCCTGGCTCTTTTCCCCTTTAAACAAGAGAAAAGCGGAATCCCAATTTAGCCCTAAGTCATTGTAAGATCATTCAAACCACTAACTTGACTGAACCCGGTTGGGTGATTTGGCCTGTCCCGGGGGTGTAACCCAATGGCAAAGTCCCTTGGCCTTCCTCGGTGCTTGGTTCTAAGCTAATTCGTCGTTTTGATGTAATCTGGGGTTTATTCTTACTGGTAACTGTTCCTGAGTTTAATTCATCCCATTGACTCACACGGTTTCTTCCCGGATTCTGGGGGAAATGGTGGTGTGAGCTCTAGAGATAGTTATACTAGTATCATGAAGCAACAGTATCTGGCATACGGAAATTTCTTATGTCCGAGTCGTATCTGGAATCTAACTCTTATAGGTACTCTAATACACAGAGAAAAATAGCTATTACAGATTGTATTCTCTACTTGTCATGAGTTCGGGAGTGCCTGAAGGCATCAAATAGGCTAGAAACGGGCTAGAAACCTACCAAAATGAACGAAGTAATGAATGGACAATTCCAAGGAGATTCCCTCATCCAGGCTGCTACCATGATTTAATATGTGACTCACACCCGATTACCACATTATCACGGATATTCGTTCCATGTCCGGTAGCGACGAGATACCTTCCTTTTTGGGTAATAACTGCCTCCCTCGAACTCCCTATCCAAGGTCCAACGTCAACGCGCCGTATTCAGGACGCAATCCCTTCAGAAAGATCCGTTAGCACTTCGTAAGAATGAGATGGCAAAAGATGCCAAACTCTATGGGCCTTGGTCTTTAAGTAGCCGCCTTCTCTCCCCGGAGCGTTCGCCATTCCTTTCCTCCTACAACTCACTCTTGTGTCTACACTTGTCTCCTTTTTCTCTCCGTCCTACGCTTTCTTGTTCTTCTTACCTTTCCTTGCCTTTCTGTACTCGTTTCTAGGTGGTTTTCTTTGCATGTATCTACCTTCTTCTGTAGTCACTTTTCTTTTGTATCTTTTCCTTTGTAAGAGCAGGAGAGCATGGGTCTTTAGGGCCTTGTAAGTCTCTCTCCTCATGGATAAGCAATGAGAGGGGGTGTTCTTCGACAGTCTCCACCCTCCTCTGTGATCTGCTTTTCCTCTGGCTTCTCTTCCATCCACATCTTCTTCATCTTCTTCTCTTCGTTCCCTTTTCCTTCTTTCTTACCGACCTAGCAGAGAAGCTGTGGGGTTCGACACACTGGTAGGGGGGGTAGAAGCTATCCTGTTACCTCTTGTTCGCTTATCTACCGGGTGGGTGGGTGGATAATGTATCTCTTCTTTCTTTTTGTTTCTTCTCGGGAGGGAGGGTGGGACACTCATCTACTTTATCTACTTTGTCGGCTTCGTCTGCTTCCTTTTTCTTTTTTCTTTTAGGAGGGTGGGTGGGACACCCATCTAGGTACTTTATCTACTTTGCCTACTTCGTGCTTCGTCTGGTTCCCTTTTCTCTTTTCTTCGAGAGTGGGTTGGGTGGCACTCGACCTTGCACACTTCCTGGGTTTCTTTTGTATCTTTTCCTTTGTTTCATCGGGAGGGTGGCGGGCCAAAACAACATTGGAAGGGCGGATTGGGGAAGACCAAAAACAAAACCCCAAAAAAAATAGGGAAGGGTGGCGGGCAAAAAAAAAAGAGAGAGAGAGAGAGAGAGAAAAGAGGTCTGCAAGATAAACAAAACAAGAGACCGGTTGGGTGGCAGGGAAGCACAACAGAACGGAGCATTCAACTGGCTATCGTCTGCATATCTGGGCTCTTGGTTGGGTGGTTGGGAATGGGCCTGGGTTATCGGACACACTGTGGTCCTTATTTGTGTTATAATGGTGAGTACTTGGGTATTTTACTTACCACCGTCGGGGTAACATTTTACAGATCTTTGTCATTTTCTTGTTGACAGGCCTTGGCTGGGTGGCAGGGACGGGCCTGGGTTATCGGACACGCGCCTGTCTTTCGTTCTTAGCAATGGTAAGCTTTGAAGGCCCCTTCTCAATCATTGAGTTAGTACTGACTTCGAGTTATAGATACTTGTTATTCTAAGGTGACCAGGCCTTGGTAGGGTGGTAGGGAAGGGCCTGGGCTGCTAACCCTTACCCACGGGCGGGTTGGGAGGGCAAACTAGTAAGTATTTTGTTATTGAAGATGATAGGTCCACTAACCTGGACAGACCACACAGATCAACTTACCCACAGGCCTTGGTTGGGTGGCTGGGATGGGCCTGGGTTAATGATATCTACTAGAAGAGGAGTAAGTAACATGCTAATTTCATCCTATATAGATTAAACTAACTGGAGTTGATCAATCACCTGCATTTGGTAGACCGGGCCTTGGTAGGGCGGCAGGGAAGGGCCTGGGCTGCTAACCTTTACCCATGGGCGGGTTGGGAGGGCTTGCTAGTAAGTACAACATGGTTTAAGAAGGTGTACAAACTAACCTTGATAGATCACACAGATCAACTTACCACAGGCCTTGGCAGGGTGGTTGGGATGGGCCTGGGTTAATGGTACCTACTTAAAAAGGTGTAAGTAACAAGGTATCTGCTTGAATTTATGCAATATGGGCTAACCAACTAGCATTGATCAAGCTGTATATGCTAGACCAGGCTTCGGATGGGTGGTTGGGAAGGGCCTGGGACATACCTCTAACAAATAGGTGGACTGCAACGGACAACCGGGCACGAATGACAGCCGGTAATGGATCACAGGCCGCCAATATAACCAGCAATGTGATAGCACGTGCGACAAACAACAACCAATAGACGACGGTTGGCGACGGATCGTGATTGGCAACAACCAAGGTCTCACCATGACAGGTAGCTAGGATAGGATTAGGCTATGGTTCCCCGACAATCGCCAATGGATTACATGAGATGGGAGGTAATAGAGGACAAGAGACAACAAGCAACTATGTGCAGCAGGCGACAACAGACTACCAGTGACGATGAGCGGCAAACAGCCAACAATAACCAGGCCCACAATGGATGGGTGGTTGGGATGGGCCTGGGCTATGGACTACCGAGCGACGAAGACCACCGAACGACGAGAGACCACGAGCAACAATGGGCTGCCAGGGACTATGAACAACAAGCAACCGACAACAGCCAGGTTTTTCATGAATTGGTGACTGGGTGACGACGCCAACAAACAAGCAAAAAAAGGGAAAGAGAGGAGGGGAAAAAAAAAAAAGAAAAGAAAGCGAAAATAAGGGGCGGACTGCAATTACTGCAAGGCGAATAACGATACCAATTCGGAAACACGGTAACTAATAGCAGAAAATCACTGAGAGCTGACAGTTGATAGCGGATAACTGGCAGTTATCGACAAAAGGCCTTGGTTGGGTGGTTGGGATGGGCCTGGGCCATGAAGCTAATTAGCCACCAACAACATCTAGGGTCGGAATACAATTGGTACTTGTGGGTGAGAGGGTTGATGATTTGCGACTAGCGGCTTGTATAGACTAGCGACTTGCAACAGACACCTGACAGGAATGGAAAAATTACCAAGAGGTACCTTCACAGGCTGGGCCCGAGAATGGATCTGGGCCAGGCACCGACAACAAGCAAGCAACCGGTTAGCAACAGCCAGCGGCCAGCGATTAACGGGGACGGCCTAGTCATGCAACTGATACTGGCAGAAATGAACGACGAGCGCGGTAACTTGAGATCCGCGTGATTAACCCACTATCAACTTCAGAAGGAAGGGATTAAACCAAAGACATGGCAAGCCACATTCATTGCATAGGCCTCGGTGGGTGGTAGGCATGGGCCTGGGATTACCACGCTTTAGCAGCGATTTTGTGATACAATAGGGAGGAAAGTAAGCATTGCCTGCGTACCTTTCTTGTCTGGCGTACTAGCAGCCGGTGAATACCCCATTCCTGCTACGGCTTGGTGGTTGGCGAAGGGCCGTGAACATCAACGAACACACAGGCTGGTAAAGGTGAGATAATCGAATTCTTTGGAATCCCCCCCTCGACTTAAGCTAAATTGTGAGACTCGAGAATTAGTGACTATATCTACGTTTGAATATAACCATTACGGGCCTTGGTTGGGCGGGCCTGGGACATCATACAGTATCACGCACATGGGGTGAAAGTCCTACATAAACAACTCGAGTAAGCTCCTAGAGCCTCAGATGACTTTTTAACTCAGATGACTTTTTAAAAAACAAGCTAACTGTATTAGCCACCTAGAAGCAGGCTCACCATAGGCCTCCGCGGCTAGATAGGGCGGACCGGTATAGTTGAGACACACAGGGTGGGACTTGGGCGGGTGTCATCAGTGAGTTCTTACGGAGTTGATTATTGCAGTACAATCAAACTCAGTTAAATAGGCGTCGATCAGCAGTATATATATTCAGATATACGACTTACAGGCCTTGGATGGGTGGTAGCGGTGGGCCTGGGTTATCGGACACGTCCCTGTCTTTTGCTTTTGGCAACAAGGGTAAGTTTTTGAATATCCTCTTGACAATTGAATACTAACTTGAGCCTATAGATATATTTGCCATTTCTTTTTTCACGGGCCTTGGATGGGTGGTAGGGATGGGCCTGGGTCATCGGACACGCGCGGTGGGATTTGGGTGGGTGTCATCGGTGAGCACAAATGCAGTTGAGTATTGTATCATAATCTAACTAAGCTAAGTAGATCAACAAATAGTATATCCACGGGGATATACACTTGTTACAGGCCTTGGATGGGTGGCAGGGATGGGCCTGGGCTATTGGACACCCGTCTGTCTTTCATTTTAAATAGTGACAGTAAGACATTCAGACTCCTTCCTTGATCATTGAATGCTAACTTGAAAATATAGATATATTTGCCGTTTCCTGCGAGCAGGCCTTGGATGGGTGGTAGGGATGGGCCTGGGTCATCGGACGCGCGGTGAGATTTAGGTAGGTGTCAACAGTAAGTCCACACAGCTGAGTACTGAGTTATATTCTAACTAACTTGAGTCGACCAATAAACAGTATATCCGCCGGGATATACGATTGTTACAGGCCTTGGATGGGCGGTAGGGACGGGCGTGGGTAATCGGACACGCGGGGTGGGAATTTGCAATGGTAAAAGTAAGGGCTCGGCTTTCTTCCATGCATGCTATTAACTAACTTATTATAGCATCTGGCTTGTGACCTTTTTTCATGTATGGATTGGGAAGTGGAAAGTTAGGCTGCCACCAAAGAGGCATTTGGTGATTGGGGAAATTGATGAAGCGAGCGGAATGAACAGTTACACTTTTGCATTCATTTTACGCCTATCAAATTATTAGAAAATCGACGGCAGTTTGATGCCTCCCATTCTCTTTCCCTCTCTCCCTATTAGAATGCGAGCAATTTTAGATCGACTCCTCGGGGTATCTACCATGGAGTTAACAGATATGAAGTGTTGAAAGCATCTGAATGATTTTTGCCTGTGAGACAATGGAAGGTCCTTTTTTCTTTTTTTTTTTTTGAAGAGAAGAGCTCGTACATAACACACTCATTCGATGATTTGTCATAGCTTCGACCGGAGCCGTGAAGACCAGTAAGCTGTAAACGAACTTCGAATAGTTCGCACCTTAGATATATTTCGGTGTTTCGGAGGTAGGTTATAAGGTGACGCGTGTGATGCCTTTGGTAAACAAGCGAGAGGTGTAGGCTGGTAAAGGATTGAATTTTTGGAGAGCATCATGTGCAAGGAAGTCATAGAAAGCTGGATATCATTGTTGTCCATACAAAGGGTTGGAGTTTGATGGCGTTTCGGCAGGTATCTCTCGGATTCTGAAGAGGCGGAGTGTTTGTTCTGTCTCACATGTATTCAAATTGAAAAAGGGAGGAGGAGAGTGTTAGATACATCATAAAAGGAAATTGGATCGGGTGAATATCTAATGATATACTAAAATGGTGGATTCGAATCGAATCTTGACATAATCGGGAAGTCGTGGCTGGATTAAGTTGGTTAGGCTGTTGTAGTCAGGCAGGGGAAACATGCATTGATGAAGTGGTCTTTGCGATTCCCTCTTTTTTTTCTGTTGAAAAACCAGACAGGCCTTGAAATCGTGGATTTTGAATATTGGACGTTTATAAAATTCATGTCACTTTGGTCCTAAGTCTTTTTCCCCCTCTTGTTTTCTTTTTTATCCATATATATATATCTTGTTTTCTAGCGTATTGACATTCATTTCATTTCTCATTCTTTGAACATTTATTTCGCGCCAAGCCTAGCCTGATACGCCTCCCATCCCTCCTTTTGGTAACTCTTTGCAGCTTCGACTGGATCAGCCGCTGCATAGATACCCCTACCTGCGATAATGAAATCCGCGCCGCGGCCAATAGCTGATTGCGGAGTCTGATACTGCTGGCCCAACTTATCCCCCTTGGACGACAGATTGACGCCAGTTGTAAAGACCACGAAATCCTCCTCCTGATCCGGCTTGCTGACCTCCGAACCAACCTCCCCGAGTGAGCGCGTTGATACAAATCCCATCACAAATCCCTTGTATTTCCTCGCGTAGTCGACAGACGCCGTCGTGTACGGCCCCGTAGCTAGGGAACCCTTGGAAGTCATTTCTGCTAGAATAAGCAAGCCACGTTCGGCGCCATATGGGAAATCTGGTGCAGAGGCTGTCTGGGCGAGAGCTTCGACAATCCCCTCACCGGGGAGAACGGCGCAATTGATAATGTGTGCCCATTCGGAGATGCGGAGGGTGCCGCCGTGGTACTGTTTCTGGACGGTGTTGCCAATATCGATGAATTTGCGGTCCTCGAATATGAGGAAGTTGTGTTTCGCAGCTAGCTTTTGGAGGCCGGTGATGGTCTCGTTGCTGAAGTCGGAGAGGATGTCGATATGGGTTTTTATCACAGCGATGTGGGGTCCAAGGCCTGGATAGATTAATGAGTAAAGGAAGCTTTGGTTAATTTTCGGTTATATATTTATAGAATTTTCGGAGTAATTGGGAGAGAGTAGGGAGAGCGTACGGTCAGCCAGATCTAGTAGCTCCTTTGTGGTCGTCACATCGGCTGAGACGGTGACGTTGGTTTTCTTGCTTTCTGCGATCTCAAAGAGCTTCTTCACGAGGGGATTCGGATGATTGCTGGCACGGGCAGTATAGGTCAGGTGGGATTTCGAAGACATGGTGGGCAAAAGGTGCAATTGAATTGGGCTCCCTCTATCCGCTTCTATATTCTTTAAAAACCTGCTGGATATTATCTTGGGGAGAAGAAAGAAAAAAAAAGCAAACTGAGATCATCCCCGCTGATAAGATCTTGTGTTTCGCCGGCGGTGGATAAATTTGTTGCTCCGTCTCCGATACGTGAACTGTGGGGTTGATTTTGGGGTTCGAAGGAAAGAGAAACAACATAGATCTCTTGGCTGTTCAACCTCGCCTGTGAGCCTCATAACTCTGACCTATCGTCATCGAGTGTTTCTTATTTTTTCTTGTGCGGGTGCTGGGACGATTCCCAACTGGGCGGGCTGAGAAACTCAACCCTTGAGGGACCACAATTGCAGCAAACTTAGTACATAGTAGTATTCTTCATTGTCATACATACAACCAACAATCGCGATCATTTATATAGCACCCTAAGGCGGAGTAAGGTATAACTGGCTTAAAACAAGATGTCCATTCATGCGGCGATCAGATCTCTGCCAACACCAAAAACGCTCAATCCCCACAAAGCTCCTTGTGCCAGCCAGAAGAACACACCCATGTATCGACCCTTGCCTTGTGGCTTACCCGAGAACACGTACCCGTAGAGGAAGAGGGAACGAAGCACAACCCAGGCGGCTCCGAGGCCTGTCGCCAGTTGAGGGTACTTCAGTCCCGCGACAAGGGTGAAGAGCATGGTTTGCGAGGCGTTTTCGAGGAAGTTAGCGTGGGCGCGTTGGGCACAGTTGAACTTCTCGGCTTGAGCCTATTTGGATGAATATATTAGCTCCACGAAAAAGAATATAATTCTCATGTCTCCATGTTCGAAGGGGTGAGTTTACATTGGAACTGCATTGCTCGATGGTCGCGTAAGTGTGGGGATAAGGAACCTTGGCTCCTTTTCGGAGGCTGGTTACGATGGTGCCGTGGATATAGCCGAGGACTGGGATAGCTCCCAGGGCGACGGCGATAACATGGCTATAAGTTTAAAAGAAGAAATTATTAGGACAGCATTCTCGTGCAAAGGGGAAGGTTGGTGTGGTGGTGACGTACCCGTAGTTCTCTGGAACAGCGAAGGACACCATGGCGGCTGATTAAGAAGAGGGTATTGGAGTGATTAATTGCTGGATCTCGGAATCAAAAAATAATTTGCATAGGTGAGAATTGGCTCTCAGAGGAGTTTATTGAGTTTTATAATTGACTTCAAGAAGAGCTTCGGAAGTCGGGCGCAAAGCTTCCACCCGGAGCTGGAGCGGAGCCGACTATCCGTCCGCTAGGCTCCCCTTTGTCTACGTATACGAACTGTCGTCAGACCCCTGCACGCATGAGTGGAAGGGTCATCGGTCCAGATCGTGGCATTGATAGCTGATTTCTAAATAATTGGTAATACGAGCGAAACTGAACGTCGTTCGACGAGGCTCTCTATTCGAAAAACATAAAGGTATAGTTGTCCTCAACGAGACTGGGTGGTGTCCCTCGGGTTTGCTTCCCCCCTTTAACCCTCCAAAACTCCAATGAAAAATCAAACTCGAACTGAAATTAAATTAATCAACAAAGAAAGGGACACTTTCTATAATTCCAAAATTCCTGTTAACTCGGAGAGGCCTCTTACGCTGGGGATTTGCTGACACTACCGTATTTCGCCTGCCAGGCAAAGAAATATAACAGTGCTCCCAGGGGCTGGCCAACAACACAAAAGGTTATCCAGAAAATAGAATTACCAAAGGCCTTACCAAGCGGGTTCTTGAGTTTCTCGCAGGGCGCAGTCATGAAAACTAACGGGAGTTGGAACATCATCGCCAAGAAGGCGACGCCTAATGATTAGTTAGTATGAAGAAGAGGGCTTTGTGCGGAGAGGGATTCCATACCGATCAAGTTGTGGGTGGGAACCCCAACAAGGACCTCGTGCAATACCGCAGAAACCGTAAATACCACAGTGCCTGCGGCAAAAGAGCTCCAGCCACGCGTAACCAATGGCAAATAGACATGCCTCTTCATGAAAGTATACACCGGACGATTCCAGGATCGCCAATACACTCCGAAACTAGGGCTGTTCCACCAATCTGTGTAGAATTCACGGTCTCCAAATCGCATAACCTCAGCCAATCCGTTCAATAATGACTGGAAGATAGCATAGAACCCGGCCAACCAAATGACCAGAGATATCGTGGAGAGCTTTAGCCCTCGCTCTAAAATGAACCCAAAGTGGAGGACTGCGATTTTTTCGGTGGAGTTTCGTAACAGGGGGGCTGCGTACTGAGCCGAAAGGAGCCAAATGACTACGGCTAAACAGATGAATTCAAACAGACGTTTCCCGACAAATGACCATCGAATACGTGGCGTTCTAGGGTAAACAGGCTGGTAAACGAGGGTGGGTGCCATGAAATAGTATGCCAAATTCCCAAGCGTAATGTTCTTGGGATACGGACACGACGAATATAATTCAGGGATATCAAATTCCGTCGAGGAAGAGCCCAGCATAGCGCGACGGAGATCGCGATTGGTGAAGGCGTATGAATAGGATTTGAGGGACACAATGATCACCTGAAGTTCACAGAGGGTGCCGATCCCGGGGTGGTTGATATAGTAGTATATAATATAGCTTGTCACTAGTAAACCCGACATAGTGATGGTGGAGTGTAATAATGCAATGTAGAACCAGGTCATCCTAGACTCACGGCGCACGCGGTCTTCCTTTTTGGCCTGACCAACAAGCTGGGCCGCGCGCCTGGATGCCGCCAACTCAATGAAATAGGAGCAAAGCAATTGGCAAGGAACCAGGGCGAAAAGGATTGCTCCAATGACAACATCCTGTTTCCGATAGTCATGACACTTAATGCAGATCAAGACACCATACTAATCGGGGAACTTATGTTAGACAATATCCCAATTGCGGTTCTGAGATGAGGCTTACCTTCAGGAAATTTTCGATCACAAGCCGAAGATTCATGGCCACTGACAACAAGCTAAGATCAGCAAGAGACAATTGCGCCCATGCTTATTGCATATAACTAGTGACCTTACCTAGGACGATCACCATAAGGTTTCTAAATCCAATGAAACTAGGCACACTGGTAGAATCTCGACTGAGGCATGCATGGCGCACTTCGGAATGGATAGCGACAAAGTGCCCATATTTGACCTTCTTTCCTTTGGAGGAGTGATTAGAATCATTGTCGGAAGGTGCGGAGGAAGCGCGGTCAGCTCCGTCAAGGGAACCCGATTGCAGGTGCGCGTTGCGACCATTAATAAAGGTACTATTTTGGGTCGTGTCTTCAGATGTCACAGAGATGGAAGTGGAGGAAGTGCGAGCGACGGTAGACGACGAAGGGACGTCTTCGAGAGCGTCCATCTTCATATTTTGTGCCTACCACAACAAGCTGGTAGGAAATAAATAAAATGTCGGATACGATTGATTTTGGTAACAACTCTGTCGGAACCCAGCCAAGCAGGCAGAAACCGACCGATTGAGAGCGTAAAGTTACTAAAGTAGCTCTGTCCAGCTCAGCTCAGTCCAATTGCGGGGATCGATTCGGAACAAAAGATAAGAATTTCCTTGAGGGCACACCACATTCCGGTCAATTATGGCACTATGACACAGCAGCATGCGCGGGATAGCAGAGTCGAGAACAGAGGCGAAGAACGTGAGAAAGCACAGCAGGGCGGCGGGGTTATCAGCTTGCGCATTGTCACGAAGGTTGAGCAAAGGCCTCCTTGACTAGCGAGCAGGGAAGGATAGCCGTTGTTCCACTATGCATGCGATGATTAGGCTCACCAGGAGATTTTTTTCTTTTTTAGTTTAGTGAGACGTCCCGGCTACCGACTACCTTTGTCGACCCAGTCAAGGTCGCAGGAGTGAGTCTGAGGTGCTCGGCCGCTATTTTTGCCCCGGCCCAATCAGTGATCGATGCCGGATTCTCGCGCGTCGCCAGCCAAAGTCACTTTTCCCCCAGCAACGCCCCTACTGCGATCGCTTCATATATTTTCAACGACTGGCTGGGCCCAGATCTTTCTCTCCAAATTTAGCCCACATAAGCACCGTTCCATTGCATCGCCGCTTATCTTGTTTTTCCGCTATCCCACTTGTCATGGTCGCGGATTTCTCCGATTGCTCCCTTAGTGTCCTTGCCGCCCCTACAACCTAGCCGTTGTGATGGCGTATTATGATGATGCTGGGAATGACTCCCAGGGATTCGGGAGGCCCCCGAAATCATATGAAGGCGGAATTGTAGGGCCTCGCCGACCTAGTATGTTTTACTTAGCACCTTTTCTCCCCGTGTTTCAAAAGCTTTGACTGACGGCCTTTCAACAGGGCTGGTCACCGATTATGGCTCCTCCGTGGTGCAATGGATGCGCACACGGCGGCCAAGATACAGAGGAGGTCACCGGATGGAGGTAGAGAGGCCAAGTGCAAGCTATATAGTGGATGTAAGTTTTCAATAAGGAGGTTTGAGATGCTCCCATTATCCAATCTGACCGCTTTTTGCCCACAAGATGCTTCCTCCTCTCGCCCGGATACATTCGCCAGTAGATACTATTCCCGTTCGACACCTCCACCAGTCGATCGGAAAGTCCAAGAAGCCCATTACAGTCGTCAGATGGACCCCGGAAGGAAGGCGTTTACTGACGGGCGGCCATACGGGAGAGTTTATGCTATGGAACGGTACCGCGTTCAACTTCGAAACCGTCATGGATGTATGCCTACTCCCTTTTCATGCGACGAGGTCGATGTATTGGGATAAGGAGAGCTGATTGCTGGACAGGCACACTATGATCAACTACAAGCTGGTGTTACATCGCTAGCTTGGTCTCACAGCCATGATTGGCTGATTTCTGGTGGCCAGAAAGGAGACGTAAAATATTGGAGACCAAATTTTAACAACGTGGAGACGATCGACGACGCGCACCACGATGCTGTTCGGGATCTAGCATGGTCTCCCAGTGATACCAAATTTCTTTCAGCCTCCGATGACACGACTTTGAAGATCTTCGACTTTACATCAAGGACATGTGATACTGTCCTTTCGGGTCATAACTGGGACGTCAAATCATGCGATTGGCACCCGACGAAAGGGCTTCTCGTCTCCGGATCAAAAGATCACCAGGTTAAATTCTGGGATCCTCGTACGGCTAGGTGTTTGACCACCCTCCACAGCCACAAAAACACAGTTACCGCAACACGATTTTCACGTGTCAATAGCAATCTTCTTGCAACGTCTTCGCGTGATCAGACGGCAAGGGTTTTTGATCTGCGCATGATGCGGGACATATGTATTCTGCGCGGTCACGAAAAGCCGATCTCTTCTCTTACATGGCACCCGATCCATTGCTCTCTCATATCAACGGGAAGTGAAGATGGCTCATTGCACCATTACCTACTCGATGAACCGAATCTACCATCAGGGCAGGTCCCTACTATCGCACCCTACGACAGTCCCGACCCGGCGAATACGCCCGCCCAAGTCATCCACCCAGCGCATCGCGTACAATATGCACATAGCGCGACTATTTGGTCACTTGATTGGCACCCTCTGGGCCATATCCTTGCATCTGGATCTAAAGACAATTTTACTCGATTCTGGTCTCGTGCCCGCCCAGGCGAGACGAGTTACATGAAAGACAGATTCCATATCGGAGAGGAAGCCGCGGAGGCCCAAGGAACTTGGAATCGTGGCTTTGGGAGGCGGCAGATGCGCGAGGAAGAGGAACAAGAATTACAAGATGAAGCTGAAAGCCTTGTGGATCAGAAGAAATCCACCGGGACAGCTCTTCCTGGAATCCAAAGCATGCCTCCAGGTACATCCCAACCCGACGGCTTCGGGGGATCGTTGTTACCAGGTATCGGCGCTGCCCAGCCCCCTCCCCCGGGATTTGGTGCCCATATGCCTCATATGGACCCTGGTCGCCTAGCTGCCGCACTGTCTAATCAGCAACCTCAATCCAACAATTTCCCTCCAAACCCTGGTTTTCCTGGATTCCAAATGCCTCCTCTTTCGGGAACTCCTCCGGTGAACGTTGATCTTGCGGAGTTACAGAAGCAGCTCCTTGCACAAGGTATTCCTTTACCACCGAATTTTGCTCAAAACCTCAACCCGATTCCTTCTTCGATGGGGCCTGGGGGGCTCCCCGGCTTACAGGGGGGGTTCGCGCCTGACAATGGATATGGACGGTGATTTTCTAGGAGGTGTGATTTACTCGATTGAACGGGCGTAAACGGCGCGTACTTTGGGTTTTTGATAGCACTGCCTCATGTGGGATATCGAGCTGGGTACTGTTTGTGTTATGTTCAGTTCGGTGGCGTTCCTGGCTGCTCCCAACGTACACAGTTATTGCATTTCCGGCGCAGTTCTTGATGGTATTGTTTCCTTATGAACCTGAAAGCCTCAAAGCTTTGTAATAGAATCATTCCCCATTGTTCCCTAGGAGTTTGAATATATCATAATCCTCCCTGCACCGGAAAGCTCGAGAGGATAAGGACCAAGATATTGACGCCTCCCCAAATAATAGGAATCCATGTAGACATCCTAAAATTGCCTGCTTCGTATACAGCGCCAAGGCTGATCTCCCATTAGCATTAACAATGCGCAATATTTTTAATAGTATTTATGAGCACTCACACCACACCAACAATACTTCCCGCCAGAAGAGCTTCCAAACTACCAATGACAATGTAAACCACAGGTACGGCGAGACAAATCCTCCAGCTGCGGCCCTGCATGACAATCGCGCATGCTGCGACGGTTAGGTGGCTTGCGAGGTGGAAAATCAGAGTCCAGTATAGGGTGAATCTCCAGATGTCCTGGGTATGATAGAGGTAGAACGCTTCGACATTTGGTCGCGGAAAGGGGTCGTAGAGGGACGGAAATGGGGGCGTCACGTAATTGATAGGGACCCGGTTGCTGGCCATCTCGACTTCGGGGGGGCTGCCACGCCTCTTTCAAAGGAGGTGACGATATTGTAGCAAAGGGGGCACCATGATACCTTAACCCGAAGCCAACCAACGGCAAGTGACGTCGCGGCCGTGTTGTACCAAAATTTCGGGAACTACTGTAATGGCACCGAAAGAAGGCAAGGGTGGACCTGGGGGTGGATATTTGCACTGTTTGCTTGTCGCCAGACTAACCTCGGCAGGTGATCACTCCGCGGTAACATTACGCTACAGTGATAAGTAATGTGTGGAGGTCTCCACGTTGATACCCTCCCTTTCCTCCTGTTCCCCATGCCGCAGTGGCTCATCAGAATCCTGAAATTTGCGTCTAAGCATGGCGACGGAGCGCTCCCTAGGCGCTCTACTACGGGCCCTTCAATCGTCTTCTAAACTTCAAGATCCTGTTAGGTGAGATCATAGCCAACTGCGCCTCGGTTGGAACCAATGCGACTGACTCGGGTCAACCAGCTTGCTTCCTACAGCAACGAGCCTATTGTCCGTCCTCGGAAACCCTTTGAATATTACATTGCTATCATCCCAGTTGTTGGCAGCTCCAGCGATATGGGATCGTCCTGTCGACCTCCATGCCTGCCGCAGGGTTATCAGTGTGTTCAATACGGCCGCCATGGCCGTCCTCCAGAGTGAATCCTCTGAAGACTCGCGATTACCGTACGGAAGGAAACTTGACAGTGAAAAGTGGGTCAAGGCAGTCGTTGGTGGAGCGGACGATAAATCACCCCGTTGGCGACATCTTCTTCTGATCGGGGGCATTCTCCTGGGCTTTGAGGGACAAGACCGACAGGGATTACCGTGGAATGTCCGAAAGAAGCTGGAATCGGCTCTGGTTACGGCCGCCCAGCTTGCGCTCGAGGAACTAGACATCCAGAATGAAATTGATGGCCGTTGCATCACGATGGTCTTGAATTATTCGTTCGAGCTTCTGTCTGATGACGAAAGGAGCAGGCTAAACTACGATCGCCTGTTACCGGTCATGATTCGGACAGTGTACTCCTCACCGGAGGGTCTTCAGGGAGGATATTTCCTCGGAACTATCGACAAGGATATCGTCGAGGTGAATGGGAAGCGATTTGCATGGCCCCCGCAGTCCAGCACCTTCCAACGAGTAACCACGATTTCATCCACGCCGCTTGTGTCTGCCTTGGGGCCCCTATCTAGGCTCATTGCGCATGCGATTGAAAATGTTGGTGATGCGAGTTTAGTTGTGCAGTCCGTCGATCATGTCACAGAATTCGTTCGAACATTGCTGGTACAATGGCGCCAGAACAAATTATCAGAGATTGACAAGGCTGAGGAAGCTGAATTCTTGGATTCCGAATCCTTACAGAACACAATCCCCAGTCTATGGAAACTGCTCCGCAACTGTCTATACTCCGTGGTAATTGTTTTACGAGCTATTCTCGGAAGAGTGATTAATGACCGCGCCCTTGCATCTAATAAGAGTGAGTATCGCATTAGCCCCAAAGAGACCGGCCAGCTAACTTGCTATAAGCTGCACCCTTCATTTCGATGCAGACCCTCCACACACTCCGGAATCTATATTTTATCTCATCTCGTATCGGCCCGAACTCCTCATCTCAGCATACGTTTGCGACTCTTGCCGCTGTAGACATCCTTTCACAATATCCGGATTTGACAGAGAATTTCTTGAAAAGTATTAAACCAAATGAACTGGGTCAGATCCCAGCGCATCCTGTCGAAAGATGTCTCGATTTATTTTTTTTGAACACCGCAGAGCTCTTTACGACGGTTCTTTCGCCGCAATTTAGCGAAGAATTGCTAATCTCGGCGGCCTTACCATATCTTCCTGCGGGGGGAAATAACAACCTCCTTGAAATCTTTGAAGCCGCCCATAGTGTGGTTCTCGCTGTCTTTGCGATACCCAATAATGCAGCCGTTGCGGCCAAACACCTTCCTTTCTATATTGATAATCTTTTTGCTGTAAGTTCCTCCCGTACTCTCTGACTGATGCAGATTCTTACTATGTTCTAGGTCTTCCCTAAGAATCTATCTGCACGTCAATTCCGCCTTGCCTTCAAAACTGTGCTCCAGGTTACGGCCCCACCTTCCCCGATTGCGAATAGACAACGCCTCCTGCCATCCATCCTACTCGAAGTCCTGTACGATCGAGCACTACAAGCTTCTGACAAAGCTCTGCCTCAGTCAGCACAGGGCACGACAGGGCCCGATATGGGGAAAATGGTACCACTTTCCGAACAGGCTGTTTTAACCCTGGCTCTGATCGACAGCTTGTGCTTCCTTCGTGTGGACGACCTTGAAGAATGGCTCCCACTGACTGCGAATTTGATCAACGTTATATCGGCTCCAGAAATGCGGAAAGCCTGTGTTGAGCGCTTTTGGGATACCTTGAGCAACGGCGAGATGGACGTTGAGCGCGCACACTACTGCGTTACCTGGTGGAGTACTATGGGTGGCCGTGAGCTTGTCCTCTTCGGGCCATCCGACAAAGTAGAGTACGATGATCGGGCCCAAGGGCCGTACATGAGTGGTGCAGTAGGAGGAGTTGCTCCCGAGAGCAAACTTTGAGGCGATTTTCGCCGATAACCTCTTAAACTACACCTAGTTACCAACTAGACATCAAAGACCAACTGTACACGGCGTTCAGCAAAGCTTTTTTTTTTTTTTTTCATATGCTGACGGATTAAAATTATACGACACATAGTACCCTATTGAGAGGGAGGCTGGGGGATTAGAACTCCAGTCTATGTGCGCTTTGATGCATAAATTTTATCTTGTACATAGCCGAAACATAACTGACTAACTAACATGAAAATATAATTATGTAAGGCGAATGTAGTGGTCTGTTATGTATCACCGGATTGCGGGGATTCCCACCCACGACCTTTTCCGGTATTCGCGATACTCATCTCCAAAGAAAGCTACCAAGAACCTTTCCTCACCTAGAGAGTTAAATGAAAACACTTATGTCAATCAACCGCACTCAAAACAATACCAAGAGCGTAGTAAATGGGGAACCAGGTCAGAGGGAAACTTACGTTTGATCCGATTATTAAAAAATTTCCACAAAACAACCGCATAGCCAACCAAGCAAACCATATTCCCGAGTACTAACTGCGTCCCAAGGCCCCACCAGAAGAAGCCAAAGTAGCTCGGATGTCGCAGGACCGCGTACACCCCGTGTGTCACCAGTGTGTGATCCTCCTTCCTCTCCACCTGTACCGTATGATTGAAGTTGCTTCCTGCCTGCGCCATCGCTAGGCTCCTCACCATCTGGCCGATAGCCATGAGGGCAAGACCCAAGACAAGCTGGATTTTGATCCCCGAGACTGCACCGGTCCAGACGAAGTAGCTGTCGCGCGGGCAGAAGAAGTAGCTAACGAGACATTCGAGGATGGCGGAGGAGTGCGCGACGTTATATGCCCATCCATTCGATGACAGTAGAAAGGCGGAGATCGTGGCGTGACGTGTGTTGTAGGCAGCTGTGATGTAGTATTCGAGGAAGTGGAAGAAGCAGAGTGAGGACAGGAAGAAGGGCACGCGCCAGAGATACTGCGGGGTGACGAGGATCAGGAACAAGGCGAGGGATATGGAGAGACCTAAAACGGTTCCTAGGAGGAAGGCTCGTAGGGATACGCCTTCAAGGGACTTGTTGCCGCCGGGGTAGTTGCTTGCGTCGCTGGTGGTGGTTGTGGATCGTGGGACTGGGCGCCACGTGGGTTCGGACTCGTGGTGATCTGTAGAAGACTCTCGTTCGAGAGAGAATGTGGTTGTATCGGTAGCCATTTTGACGTTTTATTTTCCTGGTTCGTTCTCTCTTTTTCTGATAGCACTGAGTTGTGAGAGTTATCGGTGGTCTGGGAGTGATCACTGCGTGAGAAGCTGGGGTTTTTAGAAGAGCGCCATGGTTGAGAATATATTGAAGTGGAAGAAAGAACTATATCAGTTGGTGAATTAGAGGGCAGTTTTTGTACACAAGGAACAATAATAATGGCAATTTCTGGGAATGAGAACAATCGGAATGATTCGATTGTCGAAGGATCGACAATAGCAACTTGAAAATAATGTTGACAGAAGAAATGTCCGACCCCAAATTCTTGGCGATTTCGTCACACATGTGCCCAACAACCACAACACGATTTAGAAAAAGGCCTGACAAAAAGGGCAATGTGTTATTGCTGTTCAATGAGTTATATATAAACCCTTTGAGGAATTGGAAATAAAAAATTCATTGATAGTTCTGCTTTCTTCAATGCTCAAGCTCTTTTTCTTGGCAAACGAAGCCTGGAGACTTGGTATTATTTATAGCACTCAATGGACACCGCGATACCATACCAAAAGTGGGAAGGCCCACTATAGGTATCCAGAAGAAGACTGTCGTCGGTTTCAGTGAGCTGGCAACTTGCTGAAAGTTAAATATTTCCATCAATCATCCCTACATAAGCTGATCCATCACATAAGCACCATGTCCGAGAAAGATAAAATGCTCCGAGGAGAGCTCTACCATGCTTTTACTCCAGACTTAACGGCTGCAAGGGCTCGCTGTAAGCACGCTTGTAATCGTTTTAACAACGCTGGCGAAGTCTCCCGTCGACGCCTACTGGAGCTTTGGAAAGAGTAAGTGCTTACATGGACGAGGCGGGAGAAGTGAGCAATAGAATCCAAGCTTAGGAGGCACTTCGGTTTAAACCGTTTTCATAAGGATCACTGACGTTGTAAGGGCCAATATAGCATTATTGAGGATTCAACCCCTCTCCCGCCCGCAAAACAGGAACCAGCCGAGGATGATGTTGTCCTTGAGAAGTATGCATGGGTCGAGCCACCTATTCGGATCGACTACGGATTCAATGTGAGACTGGGCGAGGGAGTCTTCATCAATTTTGACTGTGTCATCATCGACACCTGTATGGTGACCATCGGGGCCCGAACCTTATTAGGCCCTAAAGTGTCCTTATATAGTGGGACGCATCCTCTGGACCCGTATCTGCGCAACGGAACTAAGGGCCCGGAGACGGGGAAGGAAATCCACATCGGTGAGGACTGCTGGCTAGCAGGGGGCGTGACAGTGCTTCCTGGAGTGACGATAGGAAATGGAGCAGTTATTGGAGCTTCAAGTGTAGTGACCAAGGTATGACCATACGACTTCCCGAATCTCAAAGCGCTAATCCGGTTTCTTACTCGCAATTCGTCTCTCTGAAAAAAGGACGTTCCTGCTTTCCACCTGGCCGTGGGAAACCCTGCAAAGGTTATTCGCAAAATCGAACCTTCCATGAAACGGGATTAAGCCGTGGGAATAACGTATGGATCCCCAATTCTTAGATCGACTATAGAACATTATCGCCAGTTAAGGTGAATTTCCCATCAAGATCATCCTGCAGACATTCACCTTATATTATTCCAGCAGGCCACCATGTATGCAGGAAGAACTATCACCCAGAGCTCTCGCTTGCTTTAAAGTTGGGATTCGGCACCGATATGACTTGGCTTTGCATCATTCTAAGAGACCAGATGTTTTGCGCATTTTCCTTTTGTTTCCTTTGATTTTGACATTTTCTCTTCTCATTTACATATTCAACCTGGTCCTCCGAAATATAATATAATCAAATATTATAGAGAGCACCAAAAACAGAAACAAAAAAAAAAAAATTGTACTTCGGTTGCGCGCAGTCTAAGTAAGGTATGGAAGTGAGACTCACAACGGGAGTAGAGAACCGAGGAGGGAATGCGTAGGTCTAAGGCAAGGGGGAAGGGGGAAAAAAATTGGGGGGATAATTTCAAGGAAATAAAAAGATAAGTTATTATGAAGCAAGTTAATTTTTGGTCAGAGTGAAATTGACTTTGGCTAGAACAAAGTGAATTGAAGTTGTTTTAATTTTGTATTTCATTCAATATCAGTCTTGCCATTTCTGGATATTTTTTATTTATGTTTTAAATTAGGGTATATAAGTCTTTTCTTCAATGCTAACGTTATTTCTACTTCGTTTAATTGCTTCTTTCTTCTTTCTTCCTTGCTTTGGTTTTTAGGTACTCTCAGAGTCTTCATAACCCTGGAAGCTTTTCGCATCCACAAATCAACAACCCATGAACCTTCTCAGTGCCATTCAAAAATTAGGGAATTAAGCAGAGGTTGCAAAGTAAGTTGATAAATTAGGAAAGAAAATCATCTGACTAGACCCCGTTGATCATGGTTCGATTGGAGTGATAATTCAAAGGTAAGGTACGGAGTACGTATGATAGTTTTTAACCTCTTGCGGCCAAGGAAGAGCCCGCCCTGCCCGCCAATCCACTTCTCCACCACAACGTCAGAGCTGCTTTTCTTCGTTCTTCGCGTACCCCCCTCCAAACACCGACAGCTCTCAGCCTCTTCCTGTTCCAGCAAAACCCACTCCAGGACCCTGGTGGGAGTAGCCTATTTCATCACAGTCTGATAGCTGCCTAGTGTTGCAACCCAGAATACTACCGTCCTCTCCTTTCCAGCCCCAGTCATTATCCTTCCCTTTCAGTTTCCTTTTTACTTTTTTTTTTCTTTACTATTTTCTTGTCACAACCAGGCCATCCGTAGCTCTTAAGACTAACACCTCCCCCATTTTCTTTTCATTGCCTCCTTATCCCCATCTCGCTTATTTTTCGAACTTTCTCTCTATCCTTATCGCTTTTAAGTTCCCGTGCTCCAAAGTAAGAGCTAAGAAAATGTCATGGCAGTTGCCCCGCTAGAGAGCTCTAGCACCCCGCCAGACGCTGCCTTAATCGACTCGACGCGTCCTCCCGGCGATTCCATGGAAGAAATCGATCCCCACTCTACTCGTAAACGTCCTCGTCTCGATAGTGGAAGCGGCGCCTGTGAATCTTGGTCAGCCCCTAACGACACAACATCTACCCCGGCCGACAAACCGACCCCGGATGCTCCTGCCGTAGTTGACCAGGAAGCTCCGGCGTCCACTCGCCCGGCCAGCCGAATGACCATCAACATGAAGTCCCCTACTACCGATAATATGGCTTCTGCCACCGATGAATCTCGCCCTGAGCATCCCGACATTGAGCCCTCTGTCCAGCCCGTCCGCGATCTCGGAGCGAACGCCTCGCACGTTATATCATTATCGTCATCCCCCGCCCAAAGCCCGGAGATCGAGGTCGCTGAGCTAGAGGATATGGATCAAGATCCTAATACGTCGAGTTGGAAATCTCTGGGGGAGGTCTTGCGGGACCCACTGACCCCAGATGTAGTGCAGCTTCGTGAACCACTTTCATTGACGGAGGCCTTTCCCAAGCTGCATCCGAGCCAGGAAGCACGGGAGAACCTGGAGGAAATATGTACGATTATTGAGAAAGGTACGTGTGGATTGCATTCGGGCATATTACTCTGGACTGCGATTTTGGACTGATCCACCTCAGGGCTTGATCACGACACGGCTGTGTTCATTGCGGTGAAAAATTGGCTAGCTGAAGTCGTGAACGGATTGGATCAGCTAACTTCGGAGACTTTGGCTGAGGACCGGGAATTTTGGGAGGAGTTCCCTCTCTTGTTGGAATTGATGCTTCGCAGAGTGTAAGCGGACATACCAGAGCTTCGTCAGATTGTTTACTCAAGGGCTAACACATTATATAGGGACGAGTTTCTACCGGATGATGGCCGGGGACCTTGGAAAGTTTTAGGGGAGTTTTTCCTCCATTACGCGCAGCTGGCCCTCCACATAGTTCGTTTGGATACTTTACTTTTAAGTCAATTGATTGAAGAAACCGACCTACAAGTAACGGAGTTAATATCCCGGAGTTATCTCCCGCCATTGGGTTGGAGCCTGCAAGTCGGTAGCATCCCACTCTTTCGTACGATGCAAAGGAAGTACGGTTCTGATATTCCCAACATGATTGCCCGACTGAATGACCAAATCACGGCTTCCCCTATGGATGCCGCCCAGATACTGTCTGGCTATACCTCATGTATAATGACACTTATAGCCCGTTGGCCACAGCTCTCTTCCCCTTTGGTACTTGTCTTGACTATATCGCATAACCTCGCGGAATCCGGTACTGAGCGAAAGAAATACGATGTGGACAACAAGCTGGTTGATTCACCTGAATATCAGCATACTATGAAAACCATATACGATCTCGTGCGATCGGTGGATAAAGAGTATCAGGCGCATGTCGCAAAAAAGCAATCCTGGGTGACTAGCGACATAAGCGATTCGATGATACGTCTCATTTCGTATGCCTATCTTTCTCTATGCAACCAGAGCCCTCAATTTGCATTGCAAATCGCCGAAGACCTATCGATACAAGTGCCCGAAGGTATAGCTCCAGATGATTGCCCATCCGTCATTTATTATGGATGGAGGTTTAGCGTCTTTAAAAAGCAGACAATGGACGGTCGGATGGAGCTACGCGTCCATGGAATCGAGACGATGCAGGGGGAACTTGTTAGTGTGTGGAGACAGTATATCCAAGGCAATCCAGCCGGAATCGACAATCCGACCGTTCAATTCCTGGTCGGGTTCTTGAGGGAAAATAAAATCGTCGAGTATATTGTGGGTATCGATTCACACCCTCAACTGATCAGCAGAAGCAGTAATATTGTAGGCTTCTTGGTCGTGACTTCCACCTACACCGATGCCGATACCGATACAATCTGGAAGACGGTCACTGAGAGCCCTGATCCTCGAACGGTTTCTGAGGTTCTAGGAATGCTAGTTAAGACCTTCAATATGCACCTGGCTAGCTCCCCTGCGTTGCTATACCTGTGCTCCAAGTTATTGGAGTTTCCACTCCATCGTTTCGATGCGCGCATGTTGGAGTTTTGCGAGTCGCTTCTCCTCCATGTACGTGAAAGATATAGCGACAGACATCGCCATGATCGTCTAGATACCGAGCATGTGGATGCTATTCCCTTACGTTTGTGTGTACGCTTGATACGCGAAAGTGCAGCTACCGAGGGCCTTCCCATAGAGCACAAGACTCTAATACAGAAATTTACCGGCAACCAGCTAAGCTCTTTTATGGATGTGGGGCTCAGCGAAATGGATAAAATGGAGACTTACGAACGATGCATTCAGGATATTGCCGAAATGAATCAGTTTACAGTAGGCAGCTTCCAGGTTTTGAATGCGCTTCTTCCCGCCCACGACGCGCGCGAGATTCGGAAGCTCGCCACTGAATTTGACCTGGCATTCTTGGTTATATCCGAATTTGCTCATACGATGGAAGAAAATCAAATTGATCTTAGTGACAGCTTCTCGAGGAGTGGGTTTCTATCACGAATCCAGTTGTTAGCCCGGGTCATCGACGGCGTTCCAGATTGCATCACACCAGACCTCGCCGACATTCTCTGGCAAAAGATTTTCCTGTCGAAAACGCTCATTCAACAAGGGAGACGAGCTTTGTGGGAGACGATTTGCGGAATCACCCGCCAGAGCATGAAAGGAAATCCTTTCATCGACCGGTGTATCCAGGAGTACCTTCCTAGGCTCTCGCCGAGCGAAGAGTACTTTCCCGAGGTGCTTGCTTTCGCCAAACAGACCATTGGTTACGAAGTTCGCTTCAATCCACCACCGACCACAAAGGAGAGCGAAGTCGTCCTAATACCGGGAATGGATCGAATATGGAATTTTATCTTGACTGCTCCGCCCGGTACAATTGAGTCTGACGCCACGGCTTTTGCTATAGAGGTTTATCTTGATCATAATATCATCCATCGTTCCCCTCGTTCAGCCATAGAGGCGACCCATATGGCTCTAGTGGATCGTTGTGTTGATCAACTCAAATCCGCCGCATCCAAGCTGAAGTCCTATCATCACGACCCCACTAATGGAATTGGGGGGCGTATGGTAGTCGAAGGGTCCGAAGAAGAAATCCGCGCAGAGGAATTAAGGTTCAGTCGCTCAATACTATTTCTCCGTCAGTTCCTACAGGGCTTGCGTAACCGCCCTCAATATAGCCCACCACAAAGCTCGCCGCCAGATTTGCCAAATAGACCTATAAAAGGGGACCTGGTAAACATTCGATATCAGGCTTTTGATGGTGGATCACATTCAAAAGTCCGCACATTACAAATTGGGGACCTTTCGACAGCGTCAGAACTTGTTGATTCCCTAATGAAGGTCACAGGTTTCACTAAACTAAAGACGATATATGGCGGCCAGAGGGTAGACCTCCTTGAGAAACATGACCAGACCCTTCGAGACTTGAAGCTCAGCTCGGGGCTTTTAATTGTCCGCAGAGATCCAGATAGCCGAGAAACGGCTGGGCGAAGGCGTCAATCACTGACGTCGGTGGATAATGAAGTTCTTAAGCACTTCGATGATCTATACGATCTCCTCGATCTTGAGGATCATCTAGCCCGAGAGATATACGACTTCCTCGTGGTCTTCCCACCCCAGGAGCGCGTTCTACAGTTGGTAAAATCAATCGACAAAACCGACCAGGATATGTTTCCAATGGATAAACCGTATAGATTTCTTTACTCCGTTAATGCGCTTTCCAAGTCCCTTCGAGAGGAAGCACTCGAACCTGTGCCCAACCAAGCTTTTGTTTCTCACAGTGTCCAAGTATTGGTTGCCGCCTTGACTCGTCCGGAAATGGCCAAATCTCTGGAGAAAACTCCAACTATGGCTATGTTTGTCATTAGTCTCGTCGAGTGCCTTCTTTATGCTGTCTTGGTGAAACCCCCCATATCCGATGAGTCACCCCTCTTCCCAGACTGCACTTCGTTAGTCCCCCAACTGCTCCATTTCATAGAGGCTGGGAGACGGTTATTGTCTACACAGATTCTGGAGGTAAATACCCAGAAGCTCATTTGCCACGCTTTTGCTATATTGATCGAAGGCTCCGTCCGAGACCCCGGTTTCTGGAGCACAATAAAGCAGCAGGTACGATTTGATCAGCTTCTTTTTTCTCTGCTTTTGGAAGAGGGTCGTCAGCCAGTTCGAAAGGGGATCTCGGACAATATAGCTGTTGTCTGCAGCCCCACGAAATTGCTCAAGAAGCAAAACAAAATAATTCACTTGGAGCTACAGGAGACCCGAGAAGCCGCAATCTCCGAGAATCCCGCCAGAATCGATATTCTTGCAACAATTTGGGACGCTTTCGTCCTAACCTTCCCACGAGTACTGGAGTTCGCAGAGCAATCCCAGGAGTTCTTTGAGGTTGGCCATTCAGTATTTGCCTCAGTTGCGGAGAAGTCCCCCCGAGATCTCATATTTAGCGAGTATCTCAAACAATGGAGTGGCATCATGCTAAGCCACCGCACAGAAGAGGTTTGTTTCTTTCTTCTCACTAATGTGTATATGCGAATAAACTAATCCGCTCACAGTTTGTGGGGAGAGAACCCGTGGATCATATCATTCTGGGCTTTTCTCGTCTACTGAAATCGTGCCTAGATATTGCGCACTCATCCAAAATTACCATTAACACCTTGTAGGCTGCACTCGCCTTGTAGATTCATGTAGACAGTACAGCTAACGAGCTTGTTCATAGCGACCTCACGGAAAGCCTTTTCGACAACTATCTGTTCCCAGATCTCTCGTCTCCGACCACCCTTCGACCCCTTGTCCCTCAAACTCCCGTCATGCATGCCCAAACTCGGCAGGAGCTGTACGCAATACTCGGTTTACTTGCCAAGAATGACGACAATTATTCACGGCTTGTAGAACATCTGGAAGACATCATTCCACAAGGTTTGCGTGGGGGGGGGGGGGGGGGGGGGGGGGGGGGGGGGGGGGGGGGGGGGGGGGGGGGGGGGGGGGGGGGGGGGGGGGGGGGGGGGGGGGGGGGGGGGGGGGGGGGGGGGGGGGGGGGGGGGGGGGGGG